>JADRCH010000067.1:6926548-6989996 GCA_019843965.1 Rhynchomys soricoides
TTTTATCATGTATTAAGATCTTCTTTTAAAAAAATAAATGTATTAATATAGATGTACTGCTTGTATGTGTTTATCTGTATACTATGTGAGTGCCTGGTGTCTGCAGAGGCCAGAATAAGATGCTGGATTCCCTGGAACTGGAATTACAGATAGTTGTGAGTCACCATGTGGATACTGGAATTGGTATCAAGGTCTGGAAGGACATCCGGTACCCTTGACCACTGAAACATCTCTCTATCCCCTATATCAATAATTAACAACAACAAAAAACCTTTTCATACTGAAACTATGCCTCTAAGAATATTTTCTAAGAAAAGTATAGGACAGCGATGCAAGATGGCAGCCATCACAGCTTGGTAGCAAAAGTCCTTGGAAATTTCTGTCTTTTAGAAGAGCTGGAAGAAGGCCAGAAAGGCGTCGGCAATGGCACAGTTAGCTGGGCTCTAGAGGAGGCTGAAGACATGACACAAGACGGTCAGGGATGATAATTAGGCCTCCAAGAACAATTTATAAAAACCTAATACAGAGCCTTAAAATAGAACGTGAGCCTAAATACCGAGAAGCACTCTATCTGTAAAGTTTGTAACAAAAGTCAATATGAGCAGCATAAAGAGTTCAAATGGAGTGGTGGATCTGATAGCCACTGCAGTGATGGTAAAATGGAGGAATCTCCACTGCACCAAACGTCCTGCGGGAGCTTGGGAGCTTGATAATGTCAAAAGAGAATCTATCGCAGCCGCCAGGACAGTTAGGCCGATTGGTCCAGTTACTTCCCCTGACCGATCCAACCCAACTCTTGGTTTTTCACAGTAGTGAACTTTCTCCACATTTCTGTAACCTTCAACGTACTGAAGAGGAAGCCCCACTCAGACTTCATCCTGAGACACTGTTCTGATACTCGTCTTTTGAAATACCTAAACTGTGCTCTGTAACATCTTCCTTTGTGCTGTGCAACATCTTCTGTCTAATGTAACTGCTGTCTGTCTAGCTGAACTTCCGGGATCAAGAAGATATGTTAAAATCGGTTTCTTTGGGAGCCGTGAGCACAGATAATGTAACTGTGAGTGCGTGTCACACAATCACCTGCTGTTGATACACAGCCCGGGTTTATCTTTGCCCACCCCACCCTCCTACCACAGCTGCGTGGGGACACTTAGAATAGATGGGAAGGCTTCAGGTAGCACCCATAGGACTACTGCTGGCCGTGGGGGTGGTTTGGCTGCACTTCTGCTTTCTTTCTTCTTCCCCACTCTTCCACCCCGACCCTTGGCCAAAGCTTAGATTGTGACCTTCCCCTCCCACTGATATTAGCCTCTGGTGAGTAATTCAGGACTTCCTGTCTCTCCACCTTTATCAGGCAGAGCTACTTTCCTGCTCCTCCTCAACTTCCTTGTTACCCATCAACACCAACACTTGCTATGCCCAGAAGCCATCAGATGAGGATGGGAGAACTTGCCTCCCTCACTTAGCTACGGATCACACTTGTTCATTTGCCACCAGCCTGAGAAAGGGATGCCTGGTCCTCGGATCTGCTGCCATCAGCCAATGAGCTTTGAGTTCAGGACTCCACATAAACAGAGCAGTCACAGGGCAACTCAGTCCTGCCAGCGCTCTAGGTCCTTTGTGGTTATGCCTAGAGAAAGGCCATGTGCGAAGAGCCTAAAAACACATGTTTTTAGATAGTTCCTATTCCCATTGTTTTGGTTTTTTACACACTGAAGAGGTTTGAACAGAGCTCTTGTGTTATCCTGGCCACCCATCAAATGTGATGTGGAGCTTGACCGGTTTCAGTGTTGCTGCTTCCTCAGACCCTCAACGGGGACCTGGAGGCGTTTTCTGTGTTTTTAGATTGATGGGTCCTTCCTCTTGCCTCCTGGCTCCTTGTCAAGTCCCCCACTCTGCTTAGGACCACTAAATGATGAAATGTGGATGCACACTAAGATAAAAGCAATGTGAGGTGTTGAAAAAAATTATGAAAGCAGAGACAACTGTATTTACAAATATGTTTATGAAAGCTTTATTTGCATTAACATATGTTGAAAGTAATAATAAAGAGACGGGGAGATGTCTTAGCAGTTAAGGGGGTCCTGCTGCTGTTCAAGTGAATTTGCCTTTGGTTATCAGCAACCATGTTGGGAGGCACACAATGCTTGTAACTCCAGCTCCAGGGGATCTAACCCCTTCTTCTGGCCTCTATGGTTCACCCATGTGCAATACACACACATGCATGCACACATACACATACTTAGTGGGCACAGCACTGCTGTACAGAATGAGGACCTTCATTCAAATCCCCAGTATCCACATATAATCTGGGCATGGCTCCTCATTTCTATAACCTAGGCATTGGTGGATGGAGACAGGTGTATCCTGTATTCCAGTAGCCTAGTTTATTCCAAAAGAGTAACCTTCTAGTTCAGCTCATGAAACCATTTTCCTTCTATGTTCCTGAATTTTCAAAATGCTTTATTTCAATTATAATTATTATTATAGAAGAAGAAATGTTAATTGCAATATTTTGTAATGGGAAAGGACTACTGTCATTTAGGTATATATTCTATTTCCCCAACAAGCCGGTAAGTTTCTATGGGTAACGATTATGAAACTTACGTCTTTGGATCATAATCTATACCATTATCCCTGAATTAAAATGCCCAATGACATTTTCACAAGCAACAAATGACTCAGTCCAAGTGAGACACTGAGAAGAGAAAAGATTGTCAAGCTACTTTGTTTTTTAAATCACACCCAAAAGCTTCTTTCTGTGTACTGAATTAAGATTCTAAAAATTAGGCTGTTGTAAGCAGTTTTGAAAGAGAATTATAAAATTTTGGTTTATGAAAACTGTGGGAATAACCACAGTAAGATCTGGCAGCGCCTGCTCCAGGAAGAGGGCCCGCTTCCAAAGAGGAAGTCTCTGTCTATCTTTTCCTCATGGGAAAGAATAGCATCTCCTTTCATGAGAAACTAAAGGGTGCCGTGCAAAAGGCTGGCTGCTTTCTACTGAAAACCCCATGCAGACCAGGGTGGAAAACATTACATGGTGGCAGATCCTTTTCCACTTGGTCCCATCTGCTTAGTGGCACTGTGCCTACCTGCCAGATGGTGTGCTGGCTTCACAGGGACAAAGGAGCCAAAAGATGGCTTTAGAAGACAATGTTACTACCACCCCTTTGGGTCTCCTGTCTCGGTAACAACTCACCAGTGTTGGTGACCCTGTCAGATTGCACATAGATTTTTTACAGTTTCAAGAAACAAGTGGCTCCCAGAGCTTTCTGAGTCCTTTGGGTGGGTTGCTGGTTGGATTCCGATCTTTCAGGTGCTGGTATACTCCTTCCGAAGAATACCAATGCAAGAGAAAGAAAGGCTGAGCTCACCTGAGCAGCTGAAGTAGCAAAATCCTACAGCATTTGCCTGATGACCTTCTGGGTTACTTGACTGTTAAATGAGCAAGGGGAGGTGGGTGTTAGCTACGAAGCTAAAGCACTCTTTCCATGAAATAAATACATAAATGCATAGGTATGTAGGTAGGTAGGTAGATGGATAGATAGATAGATAGATAGATAGATAAAAAACATGTGGTTCTGTTCACTCAGGGAAGCTAGTCTCTAAGGTTGGGGTGGAACTCAGATTGCTTTCCTGTGATAATACCGGCTGTTGTGATGGTCACGGGCTCCAGAAACCAACCAGGCCAAACAGTTCCACATGGGATTTGTTGAAAGAGAGGGGGGAAAGGTGGCAGCGAAAAGTGGAGGGGGGAGGGGAGGGGAGGGTTGGGGAGGGGAGGGGAGGAGAGGAGAGGAGAGGACAGGAGAGGAGAGGACAGGAGAGGAGGAGAGGAGAGAGGAGAGAGTACAGAAGTGGAGAAGTGGAGGGTAGAGAAGTGGATGCCGGCCATGACCACGTGGAGAGAGGAGGGAAGGGAATGGGGAGAGAGGGGGAGCAAGGGGGTAAGAGATCAAGAGAGGCAAGAGAGAAAGAGGAGGGGAAGCAGCCTCTTTTATAGTGGGCCAGACCCACCTAGCTGTTGCCAAGCAACTGTGGGGAGGAGCATACTTGGCTGTTGCCAGGTAACTGTGGGGTGTAGTTTAGACAGAGTGCTAACACTGGCCCTGGATTGGACCCCTACCACCTCACAAAAAAACTGTAAGAAGGAACAGAAAATGGGAAGGGGGTGTCATGTACACTAGAAGAAACTCTGTAAAATGCTTTCATCTGTGGCTTGTGTTCAATCAGGGTTGGTGGACACAATATGGAAGTAGAAGAAGAGGAGAGCGCTCTCCAGCATCAGGCTGTATGAAGTGCAGTGGAGACCGTTCCCAAGTGTCCAAGCCCGGGTGGCAGACTTGCGGTGTAGTAGGCACAAAAGGGAGCAGCAGTCTTTTGGGGGTGGAAGACTCGATTTGCAGATCTGTTCCCCTGCACTCCCAACACCACAATTACTAGTGGAGGTTGTTGGTATGTTCATCATCATCAAGAGCTCCAAAATCCTAACTTCCTGTTAAAGACTTTATCAGCCCATCAGCTTTCTTGTCCAGAGTTTCTCAGCTCACCTGAGGTTTTTCAGTTATTAGCCCTTTATCAAAGCTGTTGAAGTAGATAGATAAGAATACAAATTATCTCTGTTGAAATTTAAAAATGAAGATAAATCTTTTATACAAGTATAGAACGAATAAATAAGCTACAGATGCTTCCTTTTTTTTTGACAGAGTCTCCCTATGCAGCAATAGTTGGCCCAGAACTCTCTCTATAGAGCAGAGTGTTCTTGAACTCACAGTGATACGCCTGTCTTTATGCCCCTGATGCTGCAAAAAAAAGACATACACAACCTCATCTGGCCTAACTTTTTATTTATATGACCAGAAAAATCTCTAAGATGAATCAGAAAATATATCAGGAACCAGTTATATGAATGTTTGAAAGCACAGAAGTAATTGTCTATGTAAGTTGTAAACAACAGGAGAAAAATGTTGCCTTTAGTATTTTGGGGTTTCTGGGTTTCCATTGCAAAGAAAAATCATGAAGTCAAGTCCAAGTATATTCTGGAAGGGAGTAATTCATCACTAAGTTGTTAGTGAGATGCCCCATTGTGTCTGAAAAAGAATATGCCACACTCTCTTATTTTCATATTTCCAAATTTTGAGTACATTGAAACTCATATTCATGAGTTACATACAAAATGCTCCTCTTTCAAGTTGTAGGCTGTTAAGCAAAAAAAGAAAGAAAGAAAGAAAGAAAGAAAGAAAGAAAGAAAGAAAGAAAGAAAGGATAATACCAGATGTGGAATGCCTCTTCTCAAATTCTTGGCTGAGGATCTCTGGAGAATCCCCTAAACCCAAACAATACAAGGTATTGCCATTGCTCTTGGTTGTACATCAGAACCTGATGGTAAAACTCTATTGTTCAACATGTCACATACTTAGAGAAATCAAGCTGGTACAAACTTGGAAGTTTCTTCCCACCTAGCTAGCTTTCATAGTACCAGAAGTTGCTGTGAAGGTTTCTATGGGAGAAAGTCATGAACAGTCTAAGGGAGTTCACAATTTTGCAAATTACAATAACAACCAGTTAACCAAGGTATGCTTCTGTGTTAGGGCTTCATTGCTATGAAGAGACACTATGATCAAGGCAACTCTTATAAAGGACAACATTTTCTTGAGGCTGGCTTGCAGGTTCAGAGGTTTAGTCCAATCTCATCATGGTAGGAAGCATGGCAGCATGCAGGCAGACATGATGCTGGAAGAGCTGAGAGTTTTACATCTTGATCCACATGCAGCAGAAAGAATCTACTGTCTTCAGCTTGCAGCCAGGAGGAGGCTCTGATTCTACACAGAGCAGAGCTTAGGCATAGCAGATCTCAAAGCCCACTCCTACAATGACACACTTCCTTCAACAAGGCCACGCCTACATGTAGAAGGCCACACCTCTTAATAGTGCCATGCCCTGTAAGTCAAGCTTTCAAACATATGAGTCTATGAGACCCAAACCTATTCAAACCACCACACCCTATGTGCAATACAGGTACGGAGTTAACCAAGTACTTTCTGATTTGGTGTAAGCCCCATGCCACAGAAGGGAACTCATGCCTGTTTTTTCAGTCTGACCTCCAATTAATAGCCGAGGAGCTCACAGTTCTGAGATGAAGCTCCTACTGTTTTGCTATCCGAACAGTTTCAAACTGCCTTCTAAAGATATTTCTATACTCATAGATTAGGACAGCTCTCTATCATCATCATCATCATCATCATCATCATCATCATCATCATCATCATCGAAGCATGTTTGTGTGATGGACAACTCTTAACACTGCTCACTGAGTGAAAACCAGGGCATGACCACTTCAAGAGATGGGTGAAGAGAAGGCTTTTATTGTAGATATGAGGAAGAGAACAGACTGATGCATGTAGAAGAGTCTAGACTGAACATGGCCAGCAGAATAGACCAGGCTATGAGAGGAGTGGGGTGGGAGTAAGAGACGGAGAGAAGAAAGACAGATAAGAGAGGGGACCAGGAGAGGGAGAAGAACCAAGAGGCTAAGGAAGCCAAGAGAACCAAGAGAGCTTGTGGCCAAAACAGCTTGGTTATAGAGAAAAAAGAGAAGCTTGGGGAAGGGAAGGGAAGCTCAGAGTCCAGAGAGGCTTAAGATAGGGGGTTGGGAGGTGAGAATTGCTGAGAGGAACCAGGACTCTGTAACAGGCAAGCATGGTGCTGGGAGATCCTAGTGGCCAGCCTCCAATTTCAAATCATAAGAGGCACTCCAGTTGGCTATTTATCCTGAGTTTCTTTAGGACCTAACACTCCCAGCTGGTCAAAAAGCAGAGAAAAACCTTCTATGGAGTGCTCAGCCATAAATCATATATTGATACATGCTGAGCCCTATGGCTCAGGAAACACCACAGAAAATATAAATGCCAGAGGAAGGTGAGAACCAGGGTTAAACAACATCTCATGGTCATGACAGTATAACGGTACCCAGGAACTCACAGCAGCTGTGGATGACTGACCAGTCAACATTCCAGCAAGGCTGAGAAGCTATTGCTATGGATGGTGGGTGGGAGGGGAAGAGTCAGTTTTCTTTATGATCTAGTGCCTGGTGTCATGACCGTGCCAATATGGGTAGCACTAATTGAACTAAGTGGGTTATAGAAAAGAAAAAGAGGGCATAAAGTTGGGGTGAGGACATGAGTCAAACTGTGAAGAGTTGCATGAGGAGTAAGAACGGAGTATAATTTAAATAGGTATGCATGAAATTCTTAAAGAATAAATGAAAACATTAAAAGAGAATCTCAGTACAATTACTGTCTGCTTAAAGATTTCATATACAGAAATATGATTCCTTTTATATAAAGATGCTTTTTAAGAATACCAGGTAGCAATAAATCATGCTTAAAGACGTTAAGATTTCTTTTTCTTTCTTTTTTTTTACTTTTTTTTTTTCGAGACAGGGTTTCTCTGTGTAGCCCTGGCTGTCCTGGAACTCACTCTGTAGACCAGGCTGGCCTCGAACTCAGAAATCCACCTGCCTCTGCTTCCCAAGTGCTGGGATTAAAGGCGTGCGCCACCACTGCCCAGCAAGACGTTATGCTTTCTACCTATTAAACCTACACATTTTGAGGAGTTTCACAAGCTCTGCATTCACAGTAAGAAATGTGCATCAACACCCTTGTGCATTGGTTTTATCTTATCAATTGCAATCCTGTCCAAGGCACCATCAGAGGCTCACCTATCAAAAGGAAGGAGAAGTTGTTTCCTAGCAAGTGAGACACAAGTTGCTTGAGAATCACAAAAATTACATGTTACTACTCCACATGAGCACGTAAATCCACGCCCACAGTTGGGTGTGTCTTGTCCTTTCCCAGAGTTCCTTTCTGTTAACTCTCATGCATTAAATGTTGGTTAAGCTTTCTATCTGATAACGCTGACTCTGCATTATACTGGCTTATTTGAAAATCCTTTCTGTGATCAAATCAAGAGTCCCAAGTTCACCTGAGGGAAGAATCTAAGCTGATGCATGTGGTAAGGATGTAGTGACTGGCCCGTACCCACTGCACTGATACTTCTACTTCAGGATTCAATATGTTGTGGGTTTTTAAGGGGAAAGTTAAATTCTAAGAAATCATTGGAATTGTACCAATAATAGCTTCTCTTTTACACTGTCTTACTCCTATAATCTACTTGATCATTAAGAAGGTCCATTTCAGTTTGAATTCTTTTACTTTTTGTTAGGTTTTTATTGATTCTTTGTGAGTTTCACACCATGCATCTCAGTGCCAGCCATCTCCACATCCCCTCACATCTGCCCTTTGCCCTTGCAACCTCCACCTGCAATTAAACACACACACACACACACACACACACACACACACACACACACATACACACACACATACACACACACAAGCAAAAAAATAATCTCCTTGTGGAAGCTGTAGTATGTCACAGTGTGTCCCACAGTACACCCCTCTATCCACACATCTTCACTTGCAAATGTTCATTGCAATGAGTCCTCGGTCTGGTTCAAGATCTCTGGATTCTGTGACACCATCAAAATTGGATCCTTATTGCGACTGCTCCTATTCATCCTGTTGTTGTCCTGTGTCATGGAGATCCTGCAGCTTTGGAACAGCAGGACTGACCCTTTCACAAGTCCTAATCATTCACCGATCATATAGATTTTGTAGTGAGCCATCTCAGAGCCCAGGATCTGGCCCTGAGTGGTTGCTGAGCTGGTCAGCCCACTGACTCTCCTTTATCTACACTTTCAGGCCAAGCTCTCCAGCACTGCTATGGCTAGGCCACACAATGCTGCTATCAGTAGGAGGCAGGGTCAGCCTTTCTGCTGTCATGCCCTTGGAACCAACTCATCTGTGCCCATACCTCCAGAGCCAGCTCCACTCTACTGCCCATTCAAGTCAAAGGGCCCACCCTCACAAATACTGTAGCCTGTGATAGGCTGGGCCAACTCTCCTGCTCTCACACCCTTGGGGCTAGCTAAATACTGCCTTAGCCATCAGGGCGAGCTCCACTGTGTTGCCCAGGCAAGGTGCGGGACTACTGAGTACTACAGCCAGTGAAGGAGGAGGATTTTTTTCTCCTGCTTTCACGATCCCAGGGCCAGCTCTCCCAAGTGCTGAAGGTGGTGAGGGGCAAAGGGCAGGAGGACAGCACCCCACCCCCACACTACCTCAGGGCAGATGAGTAGCAGAGTCAGCTTTCTCTCTTATTCTCAGAGCTGGCTTACCCATCTCCCCTTAAAAGGCTAGCACTACTGTGCTGGCCCGTAATGCTGGCCAGGAGAGGCGGGGGCCTTCTCTCCCAAGTGCTACAGCGCTTGCTCAGGCAGCACAGTGAAGCTGGCCCTGAAGGCAAAGGTATATGGGTGAGACTGCTCTAAAAAAATGTATGAGTGTGGGAGAGCTGATCCTGTCACTTGTCTGCCGTCGGATGGTATGGGCATAGAGGTGAGGCCCCTTGTCACTACGGCATTCAGAAAAGCTGTCCACAGGGTCAGGAGGTCTGGAAAGCTAGGCCTGCCCCTCACCAGCTGCAGCACTTGGAAAAGCAAGCCCTGTATATTGCCTGAACAGCATAGCAGAGCAGACCCTGGTGGTGGGCAGAGCCAACCTCATGGGGGGCAGGACCAGCACACCTGCTCTTAGGACCCCAGGGTCAGCTTTTCTGACTTCCACAGGTGGTGAGAAGTGGGTAGGGCAGGACATCACCACTGCACCCATGTCACCTCACAACTGATTAGTGGTTCAGCCAGCTCTCCCATGCTCTTGCCCTCTGGGTTGGCTCACCTGCACCACCTCTACCAAGGTTGGCTCTATTGTGCTGTCCAGCTGAGGTGCAGGGCCTGTTCTCCCAAATGATGCAGCTGGTGACAGGGATAGCTTTCCAGAACTCATGACCCCGTGGACAGCTTTCCTGAATCCTGGAGGTGGAGATGGGCAGGGGTCGAGGACATCACTTCTGTGCTCAGGCCACCCTATGGCAAGTGAGTGTCAGGGTGGCCTCAGGTAAGGCTCACCTATACCCTCACCATCAGGTCCAGCTCCATTGTGCTGTCTTGCTCTCCCAAGTGCTGCCAACAGTGTGAGATGGGGCCATCTCTCCAGAGCACTGAATATAGTGAGGGGCGGGGCTAGTTTTGCAGCCTCTGGATATCCAAGTTGTATCCTGTAGCTACCCCAACTAGGGACATCCCCATATTCTCTAGTAGTAATGGGAGCGACAGAAGCTACATCTTGCTCTGCCACTGCATAACTATGGACTCAGAGCAGCAGCTTGGGCCAGGACCTCACCATGGCCACAGGTTGCAGGGCTGACCAGTCACAACAGACTATTCCTCTCTACCCTTGAGTCTCCAGTTCCATCTCTTTTCATAATGCTCAAGCTGCAATCGCCACATATTCAAACATCGTGGTGGTTCCAGCTGTAGGCTGGTCACGTGGCTGGCAGGCCCTGGGTGACATCCTCCATCCACGCTGCATGGCAAGTTAGCAAACAGGTGTCTATGGCCCACTTGTGGCATGCACTGGAGGGTAGGGTGGCATGGTAGTTTGCAGGTCTCTGTCTCTTCCTTCTTCCGTGCTGTGCTCTTTGGATTTGGTATGGTTTGCTTTCTATGAGTCCTAGGCATAAAACAGTGTTGGCCACTAAGCCAGGCATCAAGCTAGGATGAACAAAGGACTACCATCCGCTCTGCCCCGACTAATATGAGAACACCAGCAAGAAGGTGTCTCTTTGCCCATTGCCAGGGATTGAATTCTTTTACCCTTTCCCCCCACAGGACTAAGCTGTTCTCCTTCACTAACCATTAATAACTGGTCATTACGACCTGGTCCACGATGTGCCTGATGGTTTGCTGGAGTTACCGCTGCAGTATTCACTTTACCTGGAGAATCCCTGAATACAGGGAAACAGAAGCTTTTTATGGGTAGTTTGCTTAGAAGATGATTCCAGAGAGCTAAACTGAGAGGAAAGGAAGGTGGGGGAGAGAAGGTGGCATGTTGCAAGTGACAAGTGCTGGTTAGGCTAATCTTTGTAGGCAGCATTAGTAAATGAGTCCCCGGTATTGTCTCTTGAAGGAAGAAAGGCAACATCTTGCCACCTTAGAGTACATCCTCCACTGTTTGAAAATATTCACACCATGAATGAATACCATGTGAATTCCCACTTGTACCCACACATCCCTGTATTGGAGAAGCCTTAGGTAGAAAGTAGCAAGTACATAGACCGTGTAGGCTTGAGGAAGCTTTGTGAAGCACATGGGCTGCACTGCTCAAACCAGGTGCAGAACCCATAATGACTGATGGAGAAGGTGGGTCAGTGAAGATGTGAACAACACAAAAATTCCATTCTGATTTTGGGAAAAATAATATTCATAGAGACCAAATTTTTAGTATTAGAAAGCAGTTATTATTTAGGCATATTTATATTTAAATACATGTCACATTTTAAGAATATCTATTATCCATGAAAGTTATATCATTGGAATAAAATATTTATTCCCATACTTACATGATGAATTTCAGTATTATTCTATTCCAGGGGAATGTAAAGCTTCATCAGGTAGGACTATCTAACTCTGTACACCATCATCTAAAATAAAACATCAGCACAACCAAAAACAATATAAAATAAAATTAAAAAAATAATACTCAGGAGAAAACTTTATAAATTAAATCAAGCTAGGTGTTTTTCCATATCAACATTTTTCTGTCTTCTTGTGACTCTTGTCCATGGCAAATCCAAGTTCCCTAACGAGGCTACACTGAAATAAACAAAGAACAATGCTAAACATTTCTCTTTTGTGTTTCTTTTAGTCTTTTAGATTTAAGATAAAAAAAATATAATCATTCCCACTGAGCTGGATTTTTCTTCGACCCGAGTGGACAATAAAGTCCTTCCTGGAAAGGTAATTTCTTGCCCTTGACTCACTTCCCGGTTGTTATAATCATTTGTGAAACAGATTAAGAAACACCTTTGACATTAGCCTGTGGCTTTCAGATTGCTATGTAGCTATTCTTCTCCACACCAAAATCTGAATGAATGAGTCACTAGCATGCTAGAAGAAAAGAAATCCACATGTAAAAGAAAGAAAGAAAGCAAAGGAGCCGGGCTAGGGAATCGTTGGAAGGAGCAGTAGACTGTAATCTAGTTAGTAAATAATACGGCAAACCAGGGCACAATGTAAGTGAAAAGAACAAATTGGCTGGCCTGAGGAGATTTCATAAAAATTTTGGCATTGCACAGTGGGAAAAATCGCCTAGCCTATTCATATCAGCTAAAGCATTTCTTGTTACATTTTTTTAAGAACAAAAATTAAAGCTAAGTGGAAGGTTTCTGTGCAAAGTTCTAATGGATTTGTTTGTTGTGTATTCATTGCTTCACCCTATGTAAAAAGCATTCCTTTAGGACCCTAGGGAACCAGGTAAATTACCTAATTCACCTCAGCAAATTTTCATGTGCAAAGAAAATAAGAGAACATTTAAAATCCATCATATTTATCTCCATTTGTCCAGCAATGTAAGTTGATTTGTTTATTAAACTACTTCAATCCCCAAATATTCATATTAGTTTGAAATGTATAGAAAATTAGATAAGAAAAAAAATCTACAATCCAACACCTAAAACTACTGAACATTGTAATGGTCTTATAAATAATTTTAGAGTCTTCCTATGCAATGAAAAAACATTCATATGCAAGCCGATGTCAGCAACCATGAAATATATGAAATAGAACACAGTACAACCACTAGTTTTATTTGTCTGCTCCCAAATTCCTTCCATGCCAGGAAATGGCCTCCATACAAACACACAAATGTGGACACCCACACATGCATGTATACACATGTGTCTGTAATAGATCTGACAGACATAAGCTACCAGAAGTTTTGAGGAATCCCACCTATAGAATCCCCTTGTCACTGAGGAAACTGGGGTTTCCTCTCAGGGTTCTTAGTCTCCTTAACTAAAAAATTAAGAACAGACTTAGGAGAAAGCTGAGAACAATTTTATAGAATTTAAAAGAACCCCTCCCTGTAACCCCGAGCAAGCAAGCTGTAGATCTCAGTAGCTGTCTGGAGGAGGAGAAAAAGAAGGAGGAGAGGAAAAAGAAAGGCTTACATTCTTGATTTAGGCTCAGAGGTTTGACGTACAACCACAGGGCAAAAAGGAGGTAGCTTCAGAGAAAGTCAAGAAGCCCAAAATGCCAGAGGAAGCACACTTGTACTTTGGCCAGATCCAAAAGAAAGAGAAGACAAAGGAAAAGTTAGTCCCTTCTGAATCAGAATTCTGAACAGTGAACAGACCTAACAGAACCTTCTGTAGCAGAGATACTAGGACGGAAACGAGTGCTTTTTCATTAAGGGAACAGTTCATCCTTTTAGCAAGGCTTTAAATGTATCTGCCCTTTTGAGGGGCGGTCTCTAAGCCTGATGATTGACAGAGCCAGATGAATTAATTCTTAAGGGAAGAAATAATGGTATTTTATATCTCCCACCAAAGTCAGAGGTAAATACTATTCTTTTGACCAGGAAAAAATAGTTTTGCCCTAACAGGCCTAGACAGAGTCCTGATTGAGGCTACTTTAACACATATATGTGTATACCCTTTATGTTTGAATTATAAGTTGAAAACAGAAATTGACATTAAGGCTTCTGGAAAAAAATCACGGGCCTTGTTTTGAAAGTAAAAATTATTGTTGTTTGAAAAAGTTCTCAATACAAAATAAAAAAGAATGAAAAGAATAAATTTTAAAATCCAAAGCCTGGAATTTGATCATTCTTTTTTCTTTATTCAAAAAATTTACAATAACATTTGTTCTATTTTTAATGTTTTAAATAGCCCTGATAGCGATACAATTTTCAATTTCAAAATCCTTCATGTGGTTTGATCTTATCCCTTTGTTTCTAAGTTTCATAGGTCTGATTCTGACATTTTTCTCTCATCATGGCCAGACATAATGATGCACACTTGTAATGATAGCTCCTGGGAAGCTAAGGCAGGAGCATTGCCTCAAATTTCAAGTTCAGACAGAGCTACACAGTGAGGCCTATCTCAAAATAAAAATGAATAAATAACACAATGTATTTTCCCAGCATGCTATATTTGTCCTAGAATATCCCCCTATTGTATTTATTATAATCAAAATGGATCTATTACCTAGGTTATATTATCTGTATTATCTAGGGTATAAGCTAGAGTTTTCACACAATCACCACCAATATTCTAACACCATTCTTCATACTATTGGAAAAAGATTTTTGTAAATTTACATACAAGCACAAAAGACCTATAAACAGCCAAATCAGTGCTAAGCATAAAGAACACTGCTGGAGGTATAATACCTGATTGCAAGTGATATTAAATCATAGCAACAAAAACTCTATTGTACTGAGAATACAATAAGCTAGAATAACATTGGATAGAATAGGATGGGATAGGATAGGAGAGAATCGGGCTCAGAAATTACAGAACATAACAATAGCCATCCAAGCACAGACAACGGTGTCAAACGCACAGTGGGGAAAAGATAGCTTCTTCACCAAATGGTCCTGGAAAAACTGGAGACAAACAGTGACACTAGATCTACATTTCTCACCCTGACCCCCTCCCCAACAACCTGCCCCAAAACAGCTCAAGACAACTCAAAGACCTCACTAAAAAATATCTCAGATCTGACGTTGCTAGAGGAAATTACACCATGCCCTAGGCACAGGGGAGGACGTGCTGAGAAGAATCCCAGAGCTGGCGCACCTGTTCTTGAAGCTTATGAACTGCCTACATCTTGTTTGAGAATGGTGAGCTTTTGGTTTTGCTTGGAATTTTTAACAATTCTTTTTGGAGAATGTTTGCGTTATTCTGGGAGTGTCTGGCCTCATTATAATTTCAAATATGTATTTTACTTTCTTTTCTTTCTTTTTTCCCCAAACTTCTTGTCTAGCCTCCTGAAGCTTGGAGGATATGGTTTTAGCAATAGAAGCGACTTATCAATAAGAACTCACCTATAGCTATTACTGTCTGTGACCATGATTACTGTATTCTGATACATCTTCACTTTCTATAGCCAGTTCTTGGCTCAAAATTTTGCCATTTGAGTCTATGGTCTACGTTATGGTAATACTAACTTTTGAAAGTACATAGGCCTTAAAACATATATCAGTTCTTAGTATCTTTACTAATATTGTTTTTATTTAGTCACTGTTTGGAGAGGCATAATATGAAATGTACGATCTAGGGCTCTATCCTATTTTTGTTTGTTTGCTTAATGGAAGAGCAAATGTTAACCTTTTCTCATTGTTCTTGGGTGAGAAAGAGGAATTGCAGTAGCTGATGACTAACTAGTTTGTCTGATAGACGTTTCATCTTGTAACAAGCAGGTGGCTTTTAGGTGTGGTCATATAACTGGCTGGTATTAATAATCTGTCCAGACACCTATGCAAACATTACTTCAGACAAAAAGGCTTATGAACGCTATAAATCTATCTCCTCCTCAATCTCAGGCTAGAGGAGCATGATAAAGTTTCTGGTTGATTGGGTATCTGTTGACAGCATCCTTCCTCTTGGATACTACATTCTCTTAAGTCCTTGCATGGTTGAAATGATGAGTATTTTCTACTCTATCTGTTTAAGGTTTGTTTTATAGAGATAACTTTATTCTTCAGGCATAAATAAGTTTGTTTTTCATGTGATATAGGAAATAATAGTCTTCACACCTATCATGTTAATACATTATTTTAAGAAGATTTAGAATAGCCAGACAGTGGTGGCACACGCCTTTAATCCCAGCACTTGGGAGGCTGAGGCAGGTGGATTTCTGAATTCAAGGCCAGCCTGGCCTATAGAGTGAGTTCTAGGACAGCCAGGGCTACACAGAGAAACCCTGTCTCGAAAAAACAAAAAACAAAAAAAAAGAGAGAGATTTAGAATGACCTATGTTATGACTAGGTTTTTCACTTTAATTGATGAGCTAAAGGGGACTAACACTTTGATAGCTGGACTTTGATAGTCTCGGGGGAAGAAGTGGCCAAATAAAAGAATAGAGCCTAGTGGCTAGCTTCCATAATGTAGTCTAATGGATTTTAGCAAGGCAGAAGGAGTGGGAAGAAGGGCTAGGCCTGTCAGAAATATGTTCGTCATGCTCAAGCTGGCTAGAGTCTCTTTTAAAAGGAATATATGAAAGCTTTAAATTGTAGACAAGACAGGTAGAGAGAAATAGCTTTAATCCTTAAAAAATGTTAGACCATGAAAAAGGCACTTGATGCGGTGCCCTCTCTAGAGAGCTGCTGAGGCATTGCCTGAGAGGACTAGAGTCCCTACAGAAAGCTTGGCAGGGATTGCATCAAGCATGGTGAAGCCTAACTTACAATGAATACCCCAAGATGTTGATCTCAGAACCTTGGGACATCAACTACAGGAAACCAGATGCATAGAAAGAAGTCAGGTGTGCTTCAGGCCCCAGAGCTGGGGTGGGGTGGGGTCTTTCAAAACTCAGGTGATTCTATCACAAGCCCCAGGTGGTATTTGCCCTACTGGATTGAGAGCTTGCTTTGATCTGACCATTCTTTGCCATGATTCCATTTTTGTTTTCTTTAGGAATGGAAATATTTAATTATGCCATTGCATTGAAAGATTGCCTTGGATATCAGAAGAAACTAGACTTTGGACCTTTACAAAATGTTGGAAGTGTTGGAGACTATAAGGACTCTTGAAGTTGGACTTGATGTATTTTGCATCATGAGTTGGCATAAACCTACAAAGGCAAGAGACAGAGTATGTAGGTTAAAAGTTATATGTTTAATTGTCTAGGATCTAGAATGACCTAGAGAGACAAGCCTCTAGACCTGGTAGTAAGGGACTTTGCAGATTGGATTAATTAAGACACTTACAATACACTCTAAACGTGGGTGGTAACAGTCCATGTGCTGGAATCCAAGACTGTATAAAGAGGAGGAAGTGGGTTAAGCATCAATATTTTTGCTTTCTGCTTCTGGACTATGGCTAGAGAATGACCTGCTGCCTTGGGCTCCTGCTGCCAAACAGACCGTAATTTCACACTCTGAGCCAAACTAAACCTTTCCTTCCTTCCTTCTTTCCTTCTTTATTTCCTTCCTTCTTTCTTTCCTTTCTTCCTTAAGTTGATTTTATCCGGCTCCGAGCCAAACTAAATCCTTCCTTCCTTCCTTCCTTCAAGTTGATTTTATCAGGCATTTTCATCACAGAAACAAGAAAAGTAGCTAAAACAATGTCCATAGAAAACCCACACAACTTTGCTTAAACTAGAATGTCTTCCCATTTCGCTTGGGATGCCCTCTCCTAGGTTTTAGATTCAAAAATTGACAATAGGCATCACAGACATTGTATTTTCCTTAATTGTCAGTACTAAGAGAACCACTAAGACAACCAATAAGACAGCTCTGTAGAGACAGGCGCTTGTTACCCAGCCAGATGATCCAATTCTCTAAGTGAAACGCCAGTGATTGAAGGAGAAACCTGACTGTTAAGATGGTCCTCTGACATCCATACATACATCATGGCATATGCATCAAAGTGTAATATATATATATATTTATATATAATTCATATAAAATATATATTACACATATATAATATGTATGTAATATGTATATATATAAGTATATATACATTATATAAAATAATATACCTTATATAATATGTATTGTACAAATAAATAATATATATATTACCCTTTGCTGTGTATATATTCACACATGTATATGTATAAATATGTTTAGTATACTTATTACAAAAATATATGTTGAATTAATTTTATGGGGAATGCTACACCTCCTTTGCTCCCAGATTTCTGCAGGGTATTTCTATGCCCACTGTAACCCTTATAGCTCCTAAATAAAAGACTAAGAAGCCTGGTATTTTTATTAACCATCTGCAAGCCTAAACTGGGCAGATTCTGAGCTATTCTAACCCAACTAGTCTATTAATAACCAGATAAGTGACCCATTACTTGCCAACTGAGTCTTGCTCTGTTCTATGTGTGTTCTCCAGGTGAGCTTCTTTTGGCCACATGCTTATGATCCCGTCTTTCTCATGGCGACTTCCTTTGTCCCTTCACCTCATGGTCTTTACCTGAGCCCCTCCCCTACTTGATCTGAAGTACCATCTTCCTCTCCCCCTTGCCCAGTCACAGGTTCTAGCTTTTTATTAGGAAATCTGAGATTATTGGAGGAAGGGGGCGCATTCTTTATAGCACTTTAGTCAATACAATGCCCATGTCTAGACAGCATTCTATTCTTGGGGCCCAGCACTCAGCATCTGAATACACAGTACATAAGAGCAACCTTAACAAATATGTATTTCTAAGAAATAAGTGAAATGACAAAGTATGCCTGAAATTCAGTCTCATTGTAGGAAGTCATGACAAGCTGACTAGCTGAAGCAAAACTTGTTTTATCTAAAGAGGGGACATAGGCTGGAGAGAGCTCAGTCAGTAACATGCATGCCTTGCAATCGCAAGGAGTAATCTGATCCCTAGAACCCACACAAAATTGCCAGTCATGGTTGGTGACACACACTGGGGCTGGAGAGAGGTAGATGCTTGGGGCTCAATAAATTGCCAGGCTAACTTACACAGTGAGTTCCAGGTCAAAGAGAGATGCTGCATTGTAAAGCAAACAAATAACATGATCAGTACTTGTGGAAAGAGGTCAGAGATTGTCCTGTAGCCTCCTTATGCATGGGTACATGTGTGCTCATGCATCCACACTGACATGTGCACCCGTACACATACCAACACGCCATGAAAGCACATGTAAACACACACAGAGAAAGAGAGAGAGAGAGAGAGAGAGAGAGAGAGAGAGACCTGAAACTTGCATGCAGGGTCTAAAGTACTATACTGCCTAAACATTTCTCTTCTTTTTTTGTTGTTTGTTTTTACTCTTGCTGTTCTGGGGACAGGGTCTCTTTATATACACTGAGTTCTAGGCTATCCTAGAACTCAGTATGTAGACTAGGATGATATCAAACTCCTGGAGATTTCCCTGCCTCTGCTTTGATAGAGTGCTGGGATTAAAGGTGTGTGCCATCATACCTGGCAAGTGCTTATTTAGACATAGAAGAAAGGATTTCTAGTAAACCCTTTGAGTGTTAATATTTGTAAATTAATTAAAACTTAACACCTGTGAGCATAGATATAGGAGTTAATGTGAGAAGCAATAAAAAAGATGTAAAGGACATTGCTGCCTACTGTGGTTTGGATGTGCATATTGGGTATGTTCCCTCACATGCTGGGACTTTGGCCACCAGAGTGACAATGCTGAGAAGCAGTGAAACCTTTAGGTTATAGAGATCAATGCAAGGTAACTAGGTCATAAGGACTCTGGCAAAGGAGAGCAATGCTTGCCTCTCCAAGTGACTTAATTCTTGTCTGGGTGAGTTATTGGAAGAAGACATGCTTAGCCTAGATCCTCTCTAGCTACCTCTCTTGTTGTGTTATCTGTTGTCCATCTGCCTGTGACACTGTGACCTTATACATTACCAAGTGTTCAACAGAGGCTGAATGCATGGGGCTGTCCAGGCTTGGCTCTTCACCCTCCCAAACTGTGAACTAAACGAACCTCTTCTCTCTATAAAATGCCTAGGCTTGGATACCTTGCAAATCAATCAATCAATCAATTGATCGATCAATCAATCAATCAATAAATAGTGGGCAAATAGAGAAATAAACAAATGCACGAATGACACTTATATGCAAAAGCAAACAAAAGCCAGAAAGGCTAAGCAGTGCTCAGATACAAAAGAACTGAAAGGGTAAAAGTAGAGAAAAAAATCTATTTACAAAATATAGATGATAGTCTGACCTTGCTGAGTTGTGGTTAAGGTTTCTAATTATGGAATAATCACAAAAACAATAATTGCAAATAAGCTTATTTCAAACACAAAATTGAAGAAATTATCAATACCGTGAGCATCCAGGTGTATTGTAAAGCCCTTTTCAAGACTTTTTCTTCCACATATTTATGTCCTTTTCAGTGTGACTTTGTAGTCCCCTCCCCTTTTTTTTACATTTTAATTTTTTCTTGTATTGGATATTTTCTTTATTTACATTTCAAATGTTATCCCCTTTCCAGGTCTCCCCTCCAGAAACCCCCTATCCCATTGCCCCTCCCTGTGCCTTCTATGAAGGTGCTCCCCCCCATCCACTCCTGCCTTCCAGCCCTGGCATCCCCATACACTGGGGCATTGAACCCCCTCAGGCCCAAGGACCGCTCCTCCCACTGATGTCCAACATCATGCGGCTGGAGCCATGTGTCCCTCCATGTGTACTCTTTGGTTGGTGGTCCAGTCCCCAGGAATTCCGGAGGGTCTGGAAGGTTGACACTGTTGCTCCCCCCATTGGCTGCAAAACCCCTCAGCTCCTTCAGTCCCTTCTCCAACTCCTCTATCGGGGACCCCGCGCTCTCCTGTGGTAGAGTCTACTTCCACGTCTTGAGATCAGAGAGGGCTTTGGCCCATAGAATGTGTTGTGAGTGACACTCTGCCCGGTCTCCTGAGGCTTCTGTGCTTTCTCTCCTCTCACCTCCTTGAGATCGTGGAAAAAAGCTTGAGGTAGCACACCTGAGGGACATGCAGGAGAGAAGAATCGTCTTACATGGAGCTAACTGTAATAATGTCAACACGTAAATTCCCAACACAAGCAATTCTAGAAGGGAGCAGCCAGGCATAGGACAGACCAGCACAACTACTCAGCAGACCGCGGGTTTCCTGAACAAAATTGAGTCATTATTATTAGATGTCAAAGCTTTACCAAAGCTGACCAACCATATCACAGACATAATGAGCAGAAATACATTTACACCAAGGTGAAAACATGGGTTACGTGAGACGTAAAGAAAATCAGATGAAAGAGGAAGAGGAAATGAGAGAGCAGACAATATTGGCTCTGAACATGGGTCACCTTGCATTTCTCTACTGCCAAATAAATGTAAAAGCAAATCCAAGGTAAGAGGATGCAGTGTTTTAAAAGCATTACAAAGGTTGTGGGTATAAACGAGTTTGTTCATTAAAATGACAAACATATTTTGAGCATGCAAGATATGAGAATTATACTGTATGTTTCTTATAAAAACTTACGTGAATACGCAATTCGATGTGTCAAATTATAAGTAATGTCACTAATAGTTTTATATACTATTTTTCCAACTTAAAATTAATTCTCTAGCAAGCTGAATGGAAACAAATATGATTATTTTTAATAAGTGAGGACTCTGTTGAGCACTGTGTGTATACTTGAAATAAGTAATCCTTAATTCTATGTTAAAATACCCTGAGAATTTATTCTGTTTTCTCAGTTTAATAAGAATGGAAAATTTATGCATAAAACAATTGGTGATCAACATTTCCATGAACTGAGAACTGGCAAAATCGCGCGGCTGTTATAATTCTGGGTCTAAGTGTCATATTGTTAAAACGGCTCCTTCTAAATAAAAGGCAGCAAATAATAAGTCTCAGTATAAAAGTCCATATCATGAGCCAGAGGCCACAGGCCAAACCTGACGCTCGGAAGTGGGCGCTGCTAAGGTGAGCAAGTATGTGGTGGAGACATGGGAAGCAGAAGTGGTTTGAGCTCTCAGTGGTGGGTGGAGGGACAGGGCGTATGAACGCTGTATTACAGGTATTAAACACACACCTCCTCTGCACAACCTGAGTGATTTGGGGGACACAGGCAAGACCTGGGTTACCTCTATTTCCTAGAGCAATATTGCCCCTTAACACGTGTGTGAAGCCTGGGTGCGGAGAATAAAGGAAACTCCCACTACAGATGAAAAACTTACGTCCTGAAATCAAGAAATTCCGTATAGAAAACGGGTACTCAAAATAAAGTATTATTCCCACAGACATAGAAGGGGATGTAGAAAGCTTAATGTAACACCAAACCGTTTCAGAAAGGGGACCTTGGGGGATGTTAGGATGAAATATCCTTACTTAAACGGGAATGAATGGCTTAAATGGAAGATCATAAAACAGTGACTATGAGCCAGTGAGCTCCATGATTAAGATGAAGAACTGCCACAATGCTTCAACACAGGAGAAATAGAAGGAAAAATGTTAAATAGAAACACACACACACACACACACACACACACACACACGGGTTAGAATTAAAAGGCTTACATTATCTGACTTTTGGGAAGAAGGGAAATCTACACATAGGTGAGAAAGGGTTGGAGGATGATGAACTAGACCATCCTAGAATTAAAGAAAGTTACATGAGCACTCTGCTGCATAACACACAGCATGCCAAACAAGACAGACAGAAGAAAAGTTACCTAGATTAAGATTTAAAACTTCACACAAATTCAGAGGATGTGATTTGAAAACAAGAGGAGGATGAACATGTTTGTAGAGATGTAGGAATCACTCAGCACCAGCATATCTCACATACAGGGGCTTACAAGTCATTATTAACCTCCAAACCTGAGCTTGCTCTCCCCAGGACGCATCAGTTCAGGGGAAATGATCAGGATCCTAGCATAGCTTGAGGTCACCTGGCCTATCCTGCATTTCTGAACTTTAGCCGGACTTCAGAACCTGTGGTTGATCTTAATTTGTCAACTTGATTACACTGAGAGACACCTAAGCACTTGATAAACTTAAAGCACACTGCTAGGTGTGTCTCTGAAAGGGTTTCTCAAGACAGCATGTAAGTCTGTGGTCTGAGGGGGGACCTGCTCTGGCTATGGGCAAACACTCTTGCATATGGAACAGAGATTTAGAGGAACAGAGACTTCATAACAGCATATGTGACATTTCTTATGCACTTACATCCTTACATGCCTTACAGTTTTTAAGTCTTTCTCTATCTCTGAACTGCTTGTGATTACTGTTACAGAAATCTCAACTCATTCACTATTATCTATTACTGCTAAGTGAATAATTTAATGATACCCATAGATCTACAAGCAGAAACATCTTAAATTGATATAAATATTGGTTCCAAGTCATACAGACTTTGATTATATTATTTCACAAACATATTATTGTAAAGACACAATGATGCCAGTGGATATAAGTCTATGTTCTGATGCACAAATATCATTCTGAAGCCATTGCAAACACATATAATTATTTTTCCTCCTTGTTAAAAAATAACATAAAAATTCCGTTTCCTTTTACAATGAGAAACCATGATTGCAAACCCAGTGACCTGTGAATGCCAAAGTTAGACAAAAATACATTATTAAAAATTTCTTCATTTGAGGTCTGGGTTACCTCACTCAGGATGATGTTTTCTAGTTTCATCCATTGCCTCTAAAAATTCATTGTTTTTAATGTTAAGACTAACAGTGTCAACTCACCTGGACCCTTGCAGACTCCCAGAGACTGAAACATCAACCAAAGAGCAAGCATGGATTGCACCTAGGCCCCCTTGCTCGTATGTAGCAGATGAGCAGCTTGGTCTTCATGTGGGTCCCCCAAATAACTGGAGCAGAGATTGTTCCTGAGCCTGTTGCCTGTGGATCCTGTGCCCCTAAATGGAAAGCCTGCCTGGCCTCAGTGGCAGAGGTTGTGCATAGTCCCACACTGACTTGATGTGCCAGGGAGGGGGAGTTGACACCTAGAGTGGGGATTGGGGGAAGGGGGATAGGGAGAGGACTTGCATGATCGGGTACTTGGGAAGAGAGGAATGGCTGAAATTGGATTCTAAAGATAATAGATAACTTTAATAAAATATAGTTCATTTTATTGAGACCAGTTCTTTTTCTTCCTGTGATTTTCCTAGAATTGCTTTGATACAAAATGTCATTTCAAGATCCTTTGTAAAAGAATAAGAAAATGCTAATTCTTGTGTAAAATAAGAATTAAGTGAATAGCCTATTCAAAAAGTGCTTTCAAGGGTGATAAATAAGAAATAACAATGAATCAAAATGAATCCTTAGCTTTTCCAAATCCAAGGAATTCAAACTAATCAAAAAATTCTCAGTTCAACCACCATTAGACTTTGAAGAATAAAGCAAATGACAGCCTATTTGAATGGCATCTGTCCTGGAGAGCAAGTGTCTTTAATGACAAGAAAATGACAGGGAAAGCATAAGGGTAGCGAGTTTAAGGGCCAAGCTGAGCATTCCACAGAAGAATGGTATTTAATGGAGCCGATATTACCAAAGACAATTTCTTATAATGGAGCCACAGTGTTGTGTGGCACCTCATCTGAAATGTCACCAAATCTGTCACATATGGGTCCAGTCCTCAGGATGTCATCGTATTCAAACCTAGGCATCTACTTGTCAAAGCAGAGCTTTTGTGCTGCAAAGCACTGAAGACCATGGGGCCCAAGGGCTCACTGTGATCTCTACACAGTTTGTTTTACTTATATGTAAGGGTGTTCTGTGCTTGAATTTCAGTCTGATGGTTTGTTTGACCTGAGTTAATGTATGCATTCATACCACACAGTCTAATTTCCTCTTCACAGTAATCTATTAGTGCATGTTCACATAATGTAACGCCAACAGGGCTGTATAGAGGGTTTTTTACACTCCTTTTCAACATTTTTGCTTACTTCTCTTTCCCTCTCCACTCAGGATGTATGCATGGCTGTATAATTTGCTAACTACAAACACCAGCTCCTCATCAAAAGCCACAGTCCGCAAATAATGGTGTTATCACACAGCTGGAGGCATAAAACACCACAAATTACTTACCTTACATTCCTGGTGGTCAGAAATTTTATCATGACATCCTCTGCCTAGTGCTTCCCAAGCCTGCAGCCAAAGTGGAACCACTGGTACAACATTATCTGAATCTGGGCCTGGGGAACTGACCACTTTGTGGTGGTTGAAAAAAAAATGGATATAGATCCAGACACCTGCATCCAAACACTGAATGGAGCTTGGCCGGTTTCTTCCAGAAGAATAGGAGGAAGGACTGCAGGCCTGAAGGGGATAGGAACGCCGCAGGAAGACCAATAGAGTCAACTAATCTAGATTCTTGGGGTTCTCAGAGACTGAACCACCAACCAAAGAGCATACACAGGCTGGACCTAGGCCCCTCTGCACATATGTAACAGATGTGCAGCGTGGTCTTCATGCGGGTCCCGAACAACTGGAGCAGGGGTTATCCCAAAAGCTGTTGCCTGTACATGGGATATGTTCCCCTAACTGGCTACCTTGTCTGGCCTCAGTGAGAGAGGAAGCGCCTAGCCTGTCAGAGACTTGAAGTGCCAGGGTGGGGACATACTTAGGGAGCCCTCATCCAGTCCAAAGAGAAGGGAAGGGGAAGCGCTATGGAAGGGGGTGACTGGGAGGGGGGCAGTGATCCAGATGTAAAGTGAAGAAGTAAAAATTAAGATTAAATTTTAAAAAGCATCCTATCCACACTTTTAAAAATCATATTGGCTTGCATATTCATTTTATATTTAAGTTAATGTATTTCAGCATCTTTCCTCAAAACCAGGTATATAGTTCAATTTACTTCTCACTTCTGTGGCATGATTAGGTTTTACAAGCTTGTTGTATAAAGAGCTTCTGTTTTCTTATACATGTCTTGCCAATGTTTTATAAGTGGCTCTACCGTATTGGTTTCTTGGTGCACTAATTACCCATTTCCGTTTTGCCGCCTACCTTCTAACCTATGATCTGAACTTTTCAATGTGTCAGCAAGGGGGGTTCAGGTGACAGCTTTGTTTGTTGTCTCCATCACTAGCTCTTGTCTGCAGCTCCTTATCTCCTAGATTCTTGCTTGTGTATATTGCTAGTTACTGATGACAGCTTCCAAATCCTCCTTGACAGTCACCTCTTTGCCTTTTCTCTGTGCACTAAAATATCTTTCCCACTTGAGATCAGTAATTAATAATTTAAGTCATGAGATGAGCCTTTATTTTAAATATTTGCCATAAAAATATAGTTAAATTTTGCTTTCTGTTTCAGGATCAGAAGGTTCTTATTGTCTTGTACTGACCTGCATTTCATTAAATTATCCTGTTTTTTCTTCAAGTTGTGACATGCCTCCAGCATCCAAGGTTCACTAGAGGCTGACCCATGGGAGTTTTTATTTTTGATTTGGTATTGTTGGTTTGGGTTCTTGTCCTTGATTGACCACAGAGTTCAGGCAGCCTCTGAGTTACTTTAGATAGCAGAGGTTTAGTGCTTCTCTGGAGCAATGTGCAGCATCACCAGTCTATTTCTTGTTCAGGAACTCTTTCCATTCCTTTCTTTTTCTATAGGCTTAAGAATAGAGAGGCCTCAGGCCCTTAGTCAGTGTCTTCTAAGCTCCCATGTTTCTGATCACAGGGGCAGAGCATCCCCGCTGAGAAGCCCTTAGGAGCTTGCCCTGTCTTACTCCTACGCACTGACATTCTGGTGCTACATGACAAGTCTCCGGCCCATCTGAAGAGAAGGCCCTAGAGATACAATAGAGTCCAGGTCTTGGTTCCCAGACTACACCTGCTTTGTCTTCTAGTCTTGGCAATCATCTGTCTCAGAAGGTCGAAGTATTTACTGTTGGGACCAGCTTGAAGGTTTCCAGTTGCTTCTTTGGCTAATGCTAGCCCTGTTTTTCCATCCTTTCCCCTCCATTGCTGCTGGTTCCTAAGATCATCCTACTTGGCTTCCTAACTATCCAATGCTCGGAGCATGCTGCCTGCTATTTTATGTTATGGAGGACAGGGATGGCTGGCGAATACTTTAAATATAGATGTTCAGCTCATCACTTTTGTCTCCCTACTGTGTTCTTGTAGGTGAGAAGCTCACGGTAGCCATTGACTCTGGTGTTTCTTTGCCCGCTGCTCAGCTTCATTAGTTTCATGTGACTGATCAGTAAATTTCTGAATTCCTTACTTTTAAAAATATTTGTTTAGCACTTTAATTAGCATGAAGACAGACAGAGGAAAAAATCTTAGGTCTTGCCAGCTTTCTGTTATCCTTGCAAATCATCGTTTATTCAAAATTCACAAATTTCATTTTGCAAAACTAGAGAGCATTTTTAGAGTGTTACTCAGAATTGTTCATAAGGTGTTTTATGATACACAAAACTCTAAAAGCATATTCAAGAGTTTCTGCCGCTACATGCAGAAATCTCTCTTGAGTTATGTTTTTAGAAATACTCCCACCACACACACCCAGATATATCATGTCCATCTGTTGCTATAGGTCTGATAGCCTCTTTTGGCCTATGTGGGCACAAAGACACAAATTGCCCATAAATATGCTTGCAGACAAAACACTCATACAAATTAAATAAGATAAAATAAAACATTTTAAATAAATAAATAGGTATGTTAATGAGTAAAGACATCACCGTAGTTCTCACATAATGAATTATTATTATTTTGGTTAATGATTTCAGTTGGCAGTAAGTATGTTTCCCATGTTCATTAGCGCATAATAATTGTATACCATGAATTTCATTATGACATCATATGTGTGTGTGTGTGTGTGTGTAATGTGTTTTAATTGCACTTAGCAACCCTTTCCTTTCCTTTGATATTTCTGTTCATGTGTTGCTTTTCTGATGCTTTGTTGAGTTGTACACTTATACTCTCTAGTAGCAATCTGTGCTCCATTGAGAATGGTTGTGTTGAATTCTTTGTCAGACTAGTGATGTCCATTTCTCGGTGGTGAAGTACTGAGATGTTACTGTATATTACTGCTGTAAATGTTGCTTGATTGTTTTATCTTTCTTAAATTCTTGCATTGCTATCTACACATTTAAAAGCAGATACCTCCTTAAGTCCTTGCTGACTAAGTTTGTAGGGAAACAGTTTCGTCAGTTGGCCCCAGTAGAGAACTTGGAGTTCTTTCCTAAGCATTGCTATAGGAAAACCGTCCACTGCTGTTGTTCCCTCTTGGTTAGTTCTTCAGTGTGTGCTTTTTTATGTGATTAAGCTGCTTCCTCCACCCCCGCATCCCACAGTGTTGATCAGTGTGCATCAGAGTCCTTCACTCACTGTGTACGGGAGCATCCTGGAGGAGATAAACAGAGAAAAAGGCAAGGAATGTGAAATATTTGAAGTCTCACTGACCATTTGGGTGGGAGGCATCCTCTTGCATGATGTTCCTGGAGTTCTGATGAAGTCTATGCAAATATTATTAGCATTACGCTCTCTCTTCCCTGTCCTCACTAAGCCAACCATTCAACCATGCTATTTGTCTCAATAATCTATGGAGGGAGACAAAAGTGAAGCTTATGGGTAATATCTCACATAGGTCTAGATCCTCACCCACTCTTACTTCCTCTGTGGGAAAAACTGTGGAGGAAAGGTCTCTCTCGACATGGAGATGTGTCATCTGGGAAAGTGGAACATGGATAGAAGCCAAGCTTTTCTTCCCACCCTCTTCTATATATCTGTTCTTCAGAGGTTTTCCTTTCTGTGTTCTGAACTTCTTCCACTGGGGTCTCACAGAGCTACTCTCCTGTATGAGTAGTTGTCAAACTTGATGAAAGTAAAAAGCTTTGGTCCCCCATCTCATTGACAGTACTTCCAGGTATCTTTCCCTACAGAAAACATCCTCCTTAACACTGCCTGATACATTTTTAACAATTGCCCAAAGTTTTCTCCACAAACTAATATTGCAAACTTTGTGAATGTCTGTGGGATTGCTATACTACATTAGTAATTTCCTGTACAGTTTATGTGATAATTTCTATTTCAGTTTTACTGTCAATCCCATCTGTTATTGCTGCCACCCTAAATTAATGAGGCACGTTAGAACTGGAAAATGTCAGATCATCTGAGGGTATCGTTCTTTTCCAAGGTCATATAAAGTGAGAGAGTATTCCTGTCATAATTCAACAATCCATTCCATTTTATAGAGTCATAACATGTAAGAGCTGAAAGGTTTGGAAAATGGCATCAAATCCAGATTTATAGATAAGAAAACCGATGTTCAGAGAGGCCAAGCAAGCTCTCTTAGGCGTTTCTAGCCCCTTGCCCATTGGCTGTAGCTTTCTGAGATCTAAACGTAATGTCTGATTTACTGACTGTTGTATTACTGAGCTCCTTGTGAGCATGGGTAGGGACCTGCACCTGTCAGAGGCTGGTATAACTGGTGCAGAGGCTGTTAAGAAATCCTTCTGCTTCATCCTTAGGGTACCATTTACTTAGACTCTCTATGTGAGAATTGCTAATCCCTTTCACAGTCTTAGATTTAACTGTTTATGCATAAAAGGGAAGAACTCAAGCTTCCAAAGAAGCTTGTGTGCATCCCCACAGAGCCACAGCCCTTGAGGAGAGCAGGCAGCAGTCTTAGAGACTCCTCCTAGCCTCTGTCTCTGGGTTTTACTAGCTCCACTGGGCTAACCCATACCAGAATGTTATGAGCTGACCTCTGAGCTCATAGTTTCTCTTCCAGTGTATTCATTTCATTAGAAGCTCTTTCCAATAAAAACCAGAGTCTTCTCTGGAGGTCCAACTTGATAAGATTTATTGTCACTCCTAATTGTGCTTCTTAATTCTGGCCTAGAAACCCTGTTTTGCTCCCAAGCAAGAACACAGCTTAGCATTTTTGCCTGTTTGCCTTCCCTAGTTCATAACCTGGAGACTGGTGTGCCTCTGCTCTGGGCAGAGCCACTTACTGAGAACATCAATTTACTGCTAACTCTAGAAGTGAAGAGAAATGCCAGGAGAAGCATGACTCACAGTAGGGGGGGCCAAGATCACTGATGACTTGAATGCCAAGTGGAAGAGTCCGCATTGGCCTCAAGGAGATTGGGATTGTCTGTTCATTTGAGGCAGTATCAGAAATGGAAAGATGTCTCTGGTGTTGTGGGTGAACACGAAGGAAGCAAACTGGCCCAGCTTTTCCCTGACTTTCTTCTTTCACACTCTTCAGAGAAGTAAAGCTGCTCTCCAGCGCCAACATTCTTCCTCACAGAAGCCACAGTGAACCTAAGTACTGAGGGATCCTGTAAGGGCTCCAGAGACTAATTTGGAAACCAGCCACAGACTATAAAGAGATCATGTATTAACATTAGTACCTACAACTTGCATTTAAGAAGTTAAGAATAGGAGGTATGGGACAATTAGAATTCAGAATCCCCAAAGTGAACACCCTCACACACACCACACCTTGACTAAAAGCCAGAAATGCCCTTGACCTGTTGGCAGCTTCACCTTTACCAGAGGTCAGAAAATCCCATAAGTGTTTAGGCCAAAATGTCCTTGCTTCTGTCCTGGCCAGAGACCAGGGATGTCAAACTAGAATAAGATTTTTTGGTTTTTCCTTTTTACCCCTGTGCCCCCAAATGAGCATCCCTGTCCTACAAACCGTATATGACAGAATCCGAGAGTCACCTGGATACCTGGGGAGTGGAAACTGACTGACATATCCCCTCATCCCATGTCTCCACCTAGACAGCTCCAAAGCAGTAGCCCTCAAAGCTATCCCAAAACGCAAACAATTCCTGTGCAGGAGCTCTATTGCCTTCTCTTAAGCTCCTCATGGTAAAATACTTTCTAAAATACAAATTTCCACAGTGCCAACACAGGGCTGCACCAGGTCCTCTATGTATTTACTACAGCTCTCAGTTTAGTACTTTTAGGGGACTCCCGAGTGTGGCCAAGTGGGTCTCTGATTCTTGCCTGTCCTTGGAGTTCTTTTATTTTTCTCTTGCCTTGGCCTGTCCAACTTCAATGTGATGCTTCTTGTTTTCTCTTAGGAGCCTGTTCATTTCCAATGAGAGACAGAGAGTGTACATGGACAGAAAGGGAGATGGAGAGGGCCTGGGAGGAGTCAAGGGAGGGGAAATTCTAATCAGATTATATTGTATAAAAAAAATCTATGTTTAATAAAAGATATTAAAAAGATTTAGTAACAAAGACCTTTCAGATGAAACAAAATTAAATTCAAATATCAAGAATTTCAGTCTTTGAATTTGTCAGACAAAAGCCTTAAATTCACAGGCTCATTAGAAGTTTGATGTGATTCTGAGTGTCAGAGATCGTGGCCCAAGAGCTAAACTCATCATGACCCTAGAAAAATTCTGTAGTTCCTAAAGACACACCCAAATGCCCACATCAAAATATTATTATTATGATAAGTATTTGTATAATATAAAATACTATATGAAGCATTTTTACATATATAATATATATGTAGTTATTAAAAATTATCAATTATGTTTAAAGAAATATCTATATGTTATATGTTGTTGCAAGAGTACTCTTGTAATCATGACCACAAACAACATAGAACATATTTCTTATACCTCCCCAAATTTTCTTATGCCCTCCTCCAGTCAAGCCCTTCTCCCTTGGCTCTCAAACCAATAATTGTTTTTTATTTCTTTAATGTTTTTTCTGTGTCTATGGTGGGGATTGAGTCTAGAACTTCTCATATAAAAGAAATGTTCTACCACTGAGCTCCACCTCAGCCCTTGCATGCAAGTCCTTGTGTTCATGTGTTGTCAATTCTTTTAAGTAAATCATTCTTTAAACCAAATATGGCCTGTCTGGAATGGATGCCTTATCTACGTTCAACTTGATTAGAAACTGTCATCTATTTTCCACACGGTGTAACCACTTTGTGAGTCAACCACCAATGTCTGGATGTTCCAGTTGCTCTTGATTCTTGACAGCACTTGGTAGTGCTCTGAAGTTTAGTCATAGCTAGTGGATGTGAAGAAGCATTCATTCAGCTTACTTTGAACTTTATTTTTAATGATTAGTGATATTAACAATTTTTTCACGTGGATAAAGACTCATATCTTTTGTGACGCCAAATATTTTGCATATTTTGAAATACACTATCAAGCTCTTCTCAACTTTTTCCTATGATCAAATGTGAATTGCACTATTTTATTGAATCACAAATTTAAAAACAGATAGTTATACACATTACTAATTATATGTATACAACTTGTATGCATATAACAAACACTTGCATATATAACATATATAAACACTTGTAATTCACTCTTTTTACTTCCCTGTGTCTTTCAAGGGATAAAAGTTTTAATTTTGATGAAGAACAATTTATCATTTGTCATTAGCAATTCATGTTTTGGGTTTTAAAGATGTTTGTCTAACCCAAGTTCACTAGGATTTTCTCTTCTGTATATTGAGGAAATGTTATAATTTTACTTCTTATATTAGGCCTATGAAAATTTTTGATTTTATATTCAAACGCCATGCCAGGTAAAAGTAGAAATTCATCATTTTATATAGGAACCTTTACTGATTCCTGCACCATTTATTAGAAGGCTCTTCCTGCTGAATTGCTCTAAAACATCCTCCAGGTAACTGAATATATGAGTATATTTTTAGATTCATTATTCTGCTCCATTAATCTACATATCTCTCCTTGTGCCAACTTTGCCACACACTTATCTTTTGTTTCATCTTTACACTTTAAAAAACCTGTTTGTACAGAAGGAAAAGCAGTACTGCAGGCCCGATATTAATATCTTTAGAAAAACCCACTTCAACAACACCTCTTAGGGATTCTGACAGTGAATCCCAAGTGGGGTTCCAGCATGCCTGGCCTACACCTGTAGCACACCGTGCCCAGGCTATTTTTTCAAATGTTGCAGATGATAAAAACATTCCTCCTGTCATTCTAGGATTTGGGTATGTACTAGGCAGACAGCCTACTTGACGTGTCTCCCACGGCTGGTCACCAGTGAATCCCTGAAGGAGCTTCCTAGGGAATGACAGCTGTCCCTCCATTGGTAGAGAAATCAAGAGCATCCAGGGAGACAGGAACAGACACTTGGAAGCCTATGAACTGGTTTCTCTCTGTTTTGCTGCATGTATGTTTTGCTTTTGTTAACCTACTTTGTACCCTTTCAGTGTAACAAATCACAACTGTGAGTCTGACTTCACATGGAGATGTCACAGAGTGTTCCAGGAACCTCTCTCACTATCTGGTATTTCCATCTTAATTTCTGTGACTTCTTTCTAAGATGAGCACCATAGGCTAATTGTCTTGAAACCTGCTGACAATACAGTAGACATCTAACAGATGCTTGGTTGTTAGGGGTAAAGAGACTAGAGACATAAAAGCCAGAGAGATTCATCAGGTCCTTAATGAGATAGAAAACTTAAGTTTGCAATAGCCTGTTTGAGAACCATATGGGAAAGTATTAAATCATTGCTAATTTGCAATTACCCAGAAAGAAACAGTCTTTGTGTTTGCTTTTATGAAGAACAAGGTTTTCACAGCACTTACCAGTAGTGAGCCAGGTCTTCACCTCACTCCATCACCACAGCATTACAACTGCAGTTCCAGCTAGGACTCTACCCACATAAAACTCACTGACTGCCTACCATTTCATGCCTGGTGATTTAAAAATGCAGGTCGTCTTTCAGGTAGCTAAGACATTCAGCCACACAACCAATCCCATTCCCAGATCCTTCTCCTATTTCCTCCAGCCAGTTAGCCCATGGACTGACCCAGAATGACACCTCACCTCAGGGGAGAGAGCTTCTAAAATTTGGTGGAAAGAGCAGTGTAAAACACCGTTCCCAGTTTGCAAACTATAATGACCTTGACATAGCCAATCTGAAAACCATAGTGTCCTGCTAAGACAAAGCCAATTTTCTTAGAGGAGACTCTGCATTGTTCAGCTTATCTCTGGGCTATTTTAACAAAATTTCTGATGGGGAAGCGCAAATGAGGAAAAGACAAAAGGAAAACATCCTGTTGATTGCATAGCTAATGGAAATGTGTTCTGAGCCAAGGAGTAAATAACTCACTATATTTGGATCTTATCGAGTTATTAATCATTTTCAAAGAATTGCAGGCATCAAGACAATCCAAAATATTTTCTTCTGGCTATTCTCTCCCTCCTTTTCCTCTCTTAATTTTCGCTGAGAATTCTGCTTGTTTATGAAAGTAGCGCTGTAGCCTGATCTAGAAACTCAAATGTGTTTCCCATAAATCATTATGAGCTTATTCTTCCAAACAAAGGAGCTGCATGTACTACAGATAAACAAACGGAGCCAGAGGGTTGGAAATCAGCACAGAATTCAGAAAGGCTAATCAAGGTCACCTGAATACTTTCAGCACTTTCAGTCCTGAGTCTACAGAAGTAGGGTAGTTTGAAATGTTTTACATTAATTTTAGGTTTGGAGTCATTGTCAAATCCATGACATAGATCAAGATATAATCTTCAAAACAGAATTTACTAAGTCAGATTTTATTTAATGACCTATGCAATATTTCCCTTCCACAAATATTAAGAGGCTTCAAGACTACACAGTGAAGCTGAGAAAATGGCTTAGCCATTAAAGCGTTTGACACACAAACATGAGGACTTGAATTCAGTCCCCAGAACCTATGTATAAAACAGCAGGGCATGTGCTTATGCATGCTTATAATCCCACTTCTAGGAGGCAGAGGCAGGCATGTCCCTGGGCTTGGTGGAAAGCCTAGCCTGTTCAATATATTCCAGAGCAGTTCAATATATTCCAACGCTAAGGTAGATAATGCTTGAGAAATGGCATCCTTGTTGACCTCTGCCTTCCGTGTGTATGCACTTGCACACACTCATTAAAGAGGATATATTTGTGTTAGGATGGAAGTAGAAAATTTGGCTCAAACACAGTTCTTTTTAAATATAAGTGACTGGGGAAACGGTCCGGTGGGTAAAAGCTCTTCATGTGCAGGATGAGGATGTGAATTCCAATGACAACACTCGGCAACAAAGCCAGGGATGACCACATGCACCTGAAATCTCATTGCAGCGGGGACAGGTACAGGAGGATTACTAGGACTTGCTGGCCCCAAGCCTAGGTCCACGTCCAGTGGGAGGACCAGTTTCCAAGGTATAATGTAGAGAATGACAGAGCAGAATATCAATATCCACCTTGGGCCTCCACATGCAAAGACAAATACACAGACCTCCATGTATTCATATACACATATACTTACATGTGAGCCCACAAACACAAACAAAACCAGGTTTTGCTTTATTTTGTCTTTTGGTGTCTGGTTTTCCCAAGAGCATGGGTCCCTATCTGGCTTATATATCAACTAACTATAGATAGTGTTATTAACATTTACCTTGGCAGATGTTTTCTATCCTGTAGGATTTCAGAAAAAAATGTCTAGGAATTTCTAAAATAAATTTATTCACCAGGGAAGAGTGGCTATGTAAAAATAATTGGAATTAATTCTTCACACTTTAAAAGTAACTTACGTTCTTATTGACACACAGAATTGGCTCTAAGTTATAAAATAATTTTGCATAAATATTGACAGTTGGGTCACATACAAAATATATTTGGGATGCCAGATCCAGACTTTATTTTTAATATTACTACCTTAAGACTACCCTTATTAAATTCTTTCATAGTACAGTTAAGTCATCACATCAAAAAATTCAATCATCCCTAATACTGTCTATACTAAGCCATTTTCCTGCAAACTCCTCAATTTACGCCTTTGGTGTCAGCTTTTCCATTTCAGCAAACAGTTCAGCTGTGATTCAGAGTATTGAAGACTTCTGAGATGTAAAATGCTGAGCCTTTTTTGTATCTTCCAATAGATAGAATGATTATCCCTTTGGCTAAGCACGCAGTTTTGAACCCACATTCCAAGTGTCCTTCCAACCCGTTCTAGCAACATCAGGTCTTTGTAACATGTCGGCACTGACATAGTCTTAGTGGACTCGGTGAAGTTCCCCAAAGCATGCCTCAGCTGCTGGAAACTGGCCAGGCTCTGCTGGGAGGATTAAATTCCAGCAGGAAGCAACTGGCACTCATTTTAATCTTAAAGATTTTTCTCTCCATTTCCTGTAAGTGACAGCATTACACAGGAACCCATCACAGGCAATGAAACCAGGGTCTCTTCCTGGATTGCTTTCCCTTGGAAGTAGAGGCTTGATAATGAGGTAGCTGGGAAGGTATTTGTACAGAATTGGGAGGCAGACCTCAGAGCAAGCTGCCTGACTTCCTTCTGATTGGAAAATCCTCAGCAGGCTCCAACATAGTCAAAGGAGAGACTGCACTAGTGGGAACCACTCAGTTGCTCTTATCTTTAACTAAAAACCACAAAGTTATACCAGCTGGCATTGAGTTATTAGCTCATTTTTAAGCTTTGTGTATCAAAAATAGAAGTAGCTTTATTTTTTTCTACTAAATAGAATAAATGTACATATTTATATATAAATATATTAAATATAAATTTATAAATATTTATATATTTCTATAAATATATAAATATATATTCCATGTGATTTATAAAAACTCACTCTAACAAAAAGTAACTTGCGATCTCATTACCATAAATATATGTTAATAACAGAGACAGCATTTTTCTCATCCGTGGATACACAATTTTTAAGAAAATAGGACAGTATTGTTCATATGGCTTTATAAGCTAATATTTTCTATCAGCTAATATTTTAAAATCTTGTATGAACATACTCTATAGAGAAGTTATTTATTAATCTCCTAGTAATAGTAATGTACAATTAGGGTATTTTTAACTTTGAATTAAGCAGTGCTGCAATGGGCGCCTTATACAGCTTGTTTAGATGGCAGTCTTCTCATTCTCTAGGAGAATTCAAACAAGTAGACTTCAAGGGTTTCAGAGTATACAGCTTTCCAAGACTTGACTAATGTGATGAAGTCACCTTCCTAAATAATTGCAACAACTTTTATATTCACCAGCATTTTAAATGATCTTTTATTTATTTATTTTTGTCTGTACCCAATTTTATCATTAATTTTTAATCAGTTTTTAAATTCTAATTCAATAAAGAAAATTAGAATTTCACTTTGCATTAATTTCTTTGATTCCCTTCATCATCAATAAGAAAATGGCACAAGCCATTATTCTATGTCCTAGAGGATGGTTGGTGCCTCGACATGTTTCCCCCCCGAATTTCTAAAGAACCAACATTGTGATCACTACATGTTGTAAGTATCTTTCCTGGGTTCATCTCCTATAACTGCCGTCCTTGCTGTCACTGACATTTCTCTACAAACCTGAACACTGCCAAGTACACGACCCCACCTTACAATCAGGGCCGAGTATCAATGAAGAGAAAAAATATTTACAGTTAAATCCTCGGGTCAAACACCACAGCTATGTCATCCTGAAAAATTCCACTAGCCATCTATTGAGTCAGGTCCTAACTTCTGTGAGACTCAGACTCCCTGTCCAGTCCAGTGTGAGACTTCCTGTCTTGATGGTGAGAATTTTCTGTCTCTTAGCTATGAAATGTGATCATAAGCCACCTCAACCCCTTAGCGTAGGAGGGAACAATTGCTAGCTCTGTCATTCATTCCATGAGTATTTCCCCTTTTAAAATAGTATTTAAGTAATTCCAACCCTATTTCCATGACATAAAGCCTCAACCGGGTTGAACTTCTCTTTTAATATTCAAAAGTGTGAATGAAGACATTTTAAGAAAGGGGCACATGAGGGAAAACTGAGAAAATGAACATTGTATACCTACATTGGGATTGTCCCTCGTAGAATACTGAAGAATATTGTTCCTTGTTTGTTTATATCAGCTCCATTAGAGGGGCAACAATGTTTTGATCAGTGGGTGAGGGGGGACATCCCACAGGTGTCAAGGCAGGGATGCAAACCATGAAAATATGAGGATTAAAAACTTAGTGCAGATTGACTTTGTCAATCTGGATCATACTTGGGGAGTCTCATGTCAAGCAATTCATTATCAGCATATTTAAACACTGTAAAATTTGGAGGAAAGTTTTTAGGTAGCAATAATTCCAATTTCAGATGTACAATAAAGCTTAAGGTATGACTACTTAGAAATTCCTTTACAAAGTCTATGTGACCATGAGGATGGGTCCTGTAGCTAAACGGCCTAGAATCTACTGTGGTCTCTGACTGAGCTAGCGCAGAGGTCAGCAGTACATGTCACACACACACACACACACACACACACACACACACACACCATGGATGGGTTCTGTTAACTAGGAGCTAAAGTAAACGGTGGAGGGAGAAAAGAGTCTGGGATAAATGTTCTGAGTGAAGTTTGCCTTTATAGCATAAAGTGGGTGATGTCTGCCTTTACAGATAGCATCGAGGTCACCACGTTGTTAACAATATCCACTCCCAGCATTCTGGGTGGAAAACAGTTCATTCCTCATTTGAGGAGAAGCCCTTACATGTTTAACACCCCAGGTTCCCTAGCGCTCCATGGGAACAAGGACCTCTGTGCCCCCAACAAGTGGAGATAGTTTCTCCAGAATGTGTTTCTTGCTTAGATGTTGTAGAAACATGTTCACTTCCTAAAAAGATCACACCTAGCTGTGCAGAAGCTAAGGTACTTTTACATTTGTTAGCATTTCCTCCATACTTCCCCATGTTTTGTGGCAAACAATGTATCAGAGGACAAGCTCAGCATTGTATAGCAAATGAGAAGAAAGCAATGGATTGCAAAGCAGCAATCTACTCTTTGCTTAAGATGTGTCCCTAATTCAAAGGCCATTGCTTAGTAGTGGGTGGCATCTAGGGTTCCTTGATAATTAATGATTAATAAGGTAATCAACCTTAGCAGTCCAAATTATAAGCAAAGTGTTTGATCATTCCTTTAAAAATGAACTCCCTCATATGGCTCTGGGTCTGTGGCCTGCTGAGCATCACACCTAAGCTGACCCCCAGTCAAAGGACTACCTGAATTTAATCCTTGGAACCCATGTAAAGATGGAAGGAGAAAACCAATTGAACACAGATGTTCTCTGAGTATGTCACATGTTCTCTCTCTCACCTATGCACATGCTCACACACATATACACAACAACAATAATAAACAATTTAAGAAAGAAAGGGTTTTCAGGATTGTGATGGTACAGACCTTTAATCCTAAAGCAAAGGTAGGCAGATCTCTGTGAGGCCAGCCTAGTTTATATAGATAGTTAAGCCTATATAATAAGCTTCTGTAGATAGATAGATAGATAGATAGATAGATAGATAGATAGATAGATAGATAGACGGATAGACAGCTAGACCGATAGATGGATAGACGGATAGATGGATAGACAGATAGATGGATAGATGGATGGATGGATGGATAGATGGATGATAGATGGATAATAGATGGATGGATGGACAGATAGATGGATAGATGGAGGGACGAATGGATGGATAGACGGATAGATGGACAGATGAATAGATGGATGGATGATAGATGAATATATGCAAAGATGGATGATAGATGGATAGATGGATAGATGGATAGATGTATAAGAAAAGAAGGGAGTTTTGCTTGAGCTTATGGCTTTAGGGGTTCATCATAGTATGCATGAAAGAGGTATAGACATGAGCAACTTGTCACTTGCTATAGACAGTAGAGAAGCAAACACAGAAATTTTAGTGTTTATGTTTCCTGTTTTTACTTTTATACACAGTCTGGTACCCCAGGCAGTGGAATAGGACTGCCAACTATGCAGAATGAGTCTTCATCAGTTAGACCTATCAAGAAACAGCCTCTGGGATACTCCTGGAGGTGTTTATGGTGATTTGAAATCCAGTGAAGATGACAATGCAGACCAGCCATCATTCTCATAAATAGATGTTGAATCTCCCTTGTAACTTTAATTTTTCAAAACCTATTTTTAAGAATGGTTCTTAAAGGTTTTAACCTCCCTTTCAGCCCACCCCCCACCAGAGGTAGTGGGAAAGAAAGGATACGGGGGAAGTGGACCTCTCCAGAATGATCTCACTCACTCCAGTCAATAAGGAAGGCTAAGGGAATAATCCCTGTTATAGACCAACTTAATTCACTAGCATACTGTCCCTAAAGTTGAGTGATACTAGAAGCTCTTTTTAAGCTAATTTAAGTAAAATTATCAATTATATCTGTCAAGTTACATAAAATAACTTTGTTTAAAAAGATTGACATGATATCCAGTACACAGATCTGGAAATGTACTCTTTCCCTCCTGTATCAAGAAACAGCTTCCATTCTCAAGATTTATAATACCATCTCAAGAGTGATGGCTTTGTAGAACTCTGCCACTGTACAGTCTGAAGAGACCTAGATCTTTTTTTTTCTTATAACAGAATATTACAGGTGCCACTGATCACATGATCAGTAAGATTGTGTCAACTATACTCAAATCCTCAGTAAGGCATATACTTGACAGGAGAAAACAAACTATGGAGATTCAGAATCTAATATATTAGTGAAGTATTTAAACCTTTAACCATCTGGGTGATGACAGTATTCCTTCACTCCAAAGGAAAAGACAAAAAGATTTTATCACATTCTTTAGCCACCAGAAAGAAAGTGCTCTATCTGATAGGCCAGTCTGAGTTCTTATGGCGACATATCCCACATCTGAAAATTCTCTATCCATTCATTGAGTAATGTGGAAGGCTGTTGGCTGTAAATGCCACACAGAGAATGGAAAGGCTCCTGCATCAGGGTTGCTCCTGAAATGATATATTACACCTTCAGATTAAAAGCAACAGTATGGGAATACAGGCAAATGGCAAGTATATTCACAGGAATTATAATTCAGTGGGTTATCTGTGGTTGGCATGAGCATGTCTGGAGGGTGTTCTAAGCTGGTGGACCACAGTGTAGGTGTTCAGACTCCCATGACACCCACCTCTGTGGCTTCTCTTTTTTCTCACACACCTGTATGTCACCAAATGGATGATACTTTATAATCAATAAGAGAAGAACTAAAAACTGAGTTTGGTTGATAAATAAGTTGGCTCAAAATGCATGAGAGAAGAGAGACAGGACTAATCCCAGGTGGCTTTGCATGATAGCAATGAGGGAAAGTCCTACCATTGATCTACTTTTGGTGGTGCACTTAATCATCAGTTTGAAAAGACAAGTAGCCTGAGATGTGTGTGGGCCTTCAGACAGTGTGTTAAATGACCTAGGTTGTTTGCCTAGCTTACTTCTTAGTTTTATAGAACTGTCATACAAAAATATCATACACTAGCTTTAAACAATTCATCCTTTTATCACATGGTTCTACATGCTGCAATTCAGAGACAAAGGTGTTTTCTCAAGATGTCTATCTGTAGCTTACAGATGACCACTTTTTTTGCTGACAAATGACAGTTGTCCAGTTTTTGTCTACACACCCTTGGTGTTTTCCTGTGTTTCCTGAGAGAATCCCAGACACACTGGAGAACCTGTCTTAATATTTTCAGGGAAGACTCTATATCCAAATACAGTTATATTATTAAGCATCATGAACTAAAACTTCAACGTAAGAGCAAGGAACAAAGGAAAACAATCATGCTCATAATATCTGAGGGTCCAAAGAAAGGTTGGTTCTGAAGAATGACGTAGGCACAATGCTTTAGATGACTGATTTTGGTTAGATTCTCTCATTGCAATCCCATGTACAGCAAAAAGAGAAAATGATAATAACAGTTGTGGGAAGGGATGAAAGTTATATATGGTGCAACAAACATGGGCACTAACTCAAACTAACTGTTACCACCACTGAATGTTCAACTTGCTAACAAGGAAGATCCATATTGGAGTCCTGATTGTAAAAAAATAAACAAAGATAGCCAACACCCCTGTGGTAGCAAGTGGCTTACACTGTAATCCATTCATTCTGGAAAGAATATCCATTCACCTGGAGGCCACACATACTCCAGGTGTTAATTTGCATTTCTTATCCAAACGATGTCATCCAATACTAATGAGGACTTATGGAATGGTTATATTACCTAAAAATACAGTTATATTATTAAGCATCATGAGATCTTGCATAACAACACAACAGATTGAAGCATCTACTACACAAAAGCAGGCACCTAAGAGCTTGAGATCCAGTCACATAGCACCACATAGCACTCTGTGGAAGATCCCTTCCAAACCCACCAGAACTTATTTCTTTGATTATTGGGGTGGTGCTAGAGAGAGCTCTTTGCCTGAATCTCACCACAGGAAGTAAAAGAAGGCTTTCTTTAGGGAGTTTATGTTCCTCATGATAGTTTGCCAACATCCTTCCAAAGCAGCTTAGAAGGACCGTATTTTTCATTTTTGAACACTTTCATGGATGGAGGCTTGAATGAAGCCATCATTCAAATACATCAAATTTCATCTCAAATTTCACCTCAATGATCCTTCCCCAGGGTGCAGCATACCTCAGTCAACTTTCTGTATCTTTTTTTTGTTGTGATCTACTTTTTGAGGAACCACCCCCACAAAAAAGAATACACTCACTCTAAGATGTTAGGGAGAGGCAAATTCAGCAATATCCGTGGAAGAAAGCAAAGTCTAGCCGAGTGTGAGACACTTACTAGTCACTTAAACCATTGTGATTGCTTCAACTGTGGCTTTTATCTCAAATGTCTTCCAAATTATGAAGCATCTTCACTACCAACACTCTTTCCTGTAAGCTTTTTAATAAGATGGTAGTAGAGCTATGATACCCCAGGCATCATGTAACACAATGTCGATTTCATTTGTTCCACCAAGAAAACTTCTCTCTCTCCTCTCTCTCTCTCTCTCTTTGTATATGTATACAAAGTGTATGCATGTCTCTCAGTGGGTGCATGTGTGCAATCACATTTATGAAAATGAGCCCCCTACCCTATTGAATTTACTAAATTTGACAGTCAACAAGATTCTGTGAATAACAGGTCATTACCGGGGAAAAAACAAACAAACAAACAAAAAAAAAAAACAAACCTCAAAGACAGAATTAGCCACATAGGTTAAAATAACTCTTATGCATATTTCCCTGGATTTGTCTACTGGATCTGCTTAAATCTTCTTCTCTGATATCCCTCAAGGCTGTGCCTAAGCAGAGGCTAAACTTCTGTTTGCCAAGCGTAAGTGTGCGGGGTTGAGAGAGAGGCACAGTTCAAAGACTGACAGGGAGATGCCTAGAGTTTGCAGGTAGTACAGTGAGAGGATAAAAGGGAAGGGCTTAAAAGATCCTTCCCATGGGCATGGTTTCATGCAACCAAGAGAAAAATGAGGTTAAACAGATTAAGGTGCAGTTTGAAGGTTGGTTTCCACCCCACTGTGAAACCAGGTATTTGTAACACATAATTACTCCTGAACTCTCCTTTCCTGAGCTCTTCTGCTTTCGAAGGCGCACAAGTGGAAAAGCCATCAATAGGCAGTCACCAGATTGCTCAGCACTTAAGTAACTGTGGACTCCTTAAATAACTTCTTTTTAGTCACACCAGACCAACTGGCCTACGTGCCAGGGAGACTGCTGTGTGATGCTCTGGGAACGACCTCCTTTTTCCAACCTGAAGAGCGGGGTCACATGGCATATTGGATATTAGTGTTTATTGCACCTGCTCCAAGTATCTTTCCACATGGCCACACTGGAAAGGCACAGGAGAAGGAAAAGTCTGGATTTGTGTTCCTTTGCAGACCCCTATGGCCATGCATTTATTTGTACAGCCTAGGAGAGTGGAACAGCTTTTATTTGGGGTTTTCTGAACCATTATGCCAAGCCCCAGCAAATGAGAGATTTCATAGATAAAATGCTTTCATAAGTTAGGACAAATATAGCAACCACAGAATATTACTGCTAACTATTACAAAGGAATTTGTCATAGACAGCTGTAAGATCTCTGGAGGATTCCATTTTATCTATCACTTGTTAAACACAGCCCGTTTTAAGCACTAAATCAGGTCCCAGCTATATAAAAAAAAAAAAATCAAAGTAAATGTTATTCAAGGAACTGTAGCTGAGGCAAAGAAGTACTACAGAAAGAAGAGAGGTGGCAGATGTTGGGGGCCCAGGCACTGGGTGAGTATTAAGTGGTAGTATTTTCTAGAGAATCTAGTTCTAGTTACCACAGATAGAGATGACAACTGATCAAAGAAACATTACGCTCCAGTCTAGCTTGCTGTGGGCCTATCCTACAAAACACATCTCCTGCCTCCTGAGATTATTTTCCAGTTACGTGGCCTCAGAGAAGGGAGGGGCTTCATGACATTCCTACCTTGAAATTCTCTTGAGCATCATGACATTTATGTCATCTACCAAGATGTGAGTAAGCTTCTATTTTCACAGCTTTGAGCCATACTGACTGCCATGATCTCCCTGAGTTTTTATTGATACAAAAATGTCTCCAGCACTCTTTAACTCACACTAAAGAGCCTGTCTCCTTTGCCTAGCCCCTTTTCATAAGGTCCAATTCCTCTAATATCACAACATACAAAGAAATCAAGGGAAGTGTTTTAAGTGTAGAGACCACCAGGAAATATAGCTCTGATATTTGTGGTCATAGAAATCAGTGGAGTATTTTGTTAATTGTTCACAGGATATACAATGCTTATAATGCTTATATAAGATATAATTTGACAAAAATGTCCTATAACAGAAGAAACAGTTCAATAGAGAAAAAACTCTCCATCATGATCAAATATCATAAAGGAAAAACATACCCCTTAAAGCTTCAGATGTGAAGGTGTGGTTTATTTCCCCCCTAATTCAGCTCTAGCATTGTAATTAACAATCAGAGGTGCCTTAACAATAACAGGCATGTCCTTAAGGCCTCCGGTATTTGCTGCAAAATGATGATTTGATTTAGCAATTGCCTCAGACAACCCACCAAGATGTATGCCTTGAAAAGCAGCCTCGTGTCCAGACTATAACCTTTAAAAGATGAGAGGAATTATCTGAACCCGTAACAGCACCGACCGCTATATTCAAAGTATAAATATTCCTGTCTTTGACTGGCATTTAGCATTATAAAAGAAGAATGATGTCCTCCATTACAGCAAAGAAGGAATCATCAATTCAGTTTACATGAAGATTTTCTAGGCCCTTGCGTCAATCATTTCATAAAATTATTGATTAAAAGAAGTCAAAAAGAATAGCATAAATAATGGAAAACCTGCACACACTCTGTGCTTTTGGGTTTAAGATGCAGGTCTCAATTCAAATTTAACCTTCAAACACAAATGTCATTGAATGAATTATCATTTTAGTGAGCATCCAAGGACCATCAATTACTTCTGTCTACTTAATACACATTTAGACAGACACCCATTATAGGAAGTGTGAAAACCTGAGATTCAGATGCTGTTAATTTTTATTTGAACATTAAATTTATCTCAGCATTAAAAAGAGAATTTATTATACACACACAGCTTAAAGAATTAGCACCAAGTAAATATGGATACATAAGAAATAAGATATTATCATGCCCAGAAGCCTTTTGGATACCCCTTATGGGTCAGCAGTTCTCTCCGTATACTCAGAGTAATTGTGTTTTATTTCTAACACCATAGATTTACTTTGACTATTGGCAAACTCCTTATAAATCAAATAATATAGAGTGTAGTGTGTTTTTTTTTTTTTTGCTTAACTGTGTTAACAACAATAACAATTATCTGAATTATCTGAATCTATTTATAATGGCTAAAACATAAAATTAAACATCTATGAATCAGTTTAGCCAAACAAGTGCCAGATGTCTATAATGAAGACTATATAGAACATTGGTGAGAGAAACCAGAGTGATTATAAAAGTGGTAAAATAGCCTGTGTGTTCATGGAGTAGAAAAACCAATAAAATGCTTAAACACCCCAAATAATCTTAATATTCAATGCAATCCCTATCATAATGCTAAAAGTATTGGTCAAAGAGTTAGAAAAACAATTTCTGTGACTCTTAGTCACACCCAGACACATACACTCACACATGCCCACACACACATAGGCTGGCAGGCACACTGGCTAAGACGTCTTGAACAAAAGGACAAACTGACAGACTATACCACTTAACTTCAAAATATACTGCAAACCTGTGATCATCAAACTTCATGATACTGGCTTACCAACAGCCATAGACAGACACCAGCACAACAGAATCAAGAGTCTAGAAGCCAACTCAAGCATAGACAGTCAACTTATTTTCAACAATAGCGCTAAGTGGACACTGGAGAAGACGTAGTTCTTTCAGTAAATCTTGACTGAACATCTGCAACAGAAGAAAGCAACTGAAGCCTTATCTCACCAGCTGCAGTAATCAACTAAAATGGGTTAAAGACTTAAATGTAAAAACAGGAAACTATGAATTGACTTGAAGAAAATGTAAGGAAAGATGTTTGGTCATTGGAAAGGGCAAGGAGTTTTTGACAAGACCAAGAGAACAAAAAAAATGGCAAAAAGTCATATGGAAGTTAATCAAGCTTTCCGATGGCCCAGACCCATAAAGTTAGCCCTGGAATTAACTTTTCCAGTGGACATTAGGTTTTCCCATTTTCCTATCACATCTACAGTGTAAACGGGACTAATTTCCTTTATCCTCTGAAAGAACTGTATGCTTTTATTTTCTCCATATCACTATCCAAATGATACCGGAAACCGTGTTTCTTCATGGCTATGCCAGCAGAGCCTCTTTCATCACAAACCATGTCTGAATGTGTGGGCCCGCCCTCCTTCTCTTCACCCTGGCTCTATGGATCTTTGTCTAGTCTTATACCTACAAGTACGTTTGTCTGTAATGACACAGCTTTGTGAAAAAATAACAACATATTTCCCAGTTTTCCCCATTTGATCTTCAAGTGTATTTTTGCTGTTGTTCCTTCTTTCCAGCGGAAAGTTTGAAGGAGATTAGCAATTTGTATAAAACAATTCTCCTTAGCTTGAGATTTGGGTTTCATTGATCGTACATATATGGCAGGTGAGTATCATGTTGGAAGGATGGAATGTCATTTCCTTAAGTCACTTTTAATTTATCTTCAGTGATGTTTTAATTTATCTCCATAGTACTCTTGAAGCTATTCAACTTAATGCAATTATATACAAGCTTTATTACGTAGATTTAATTCTAGCTGTTTACCAAATTTAATTTGTACTTAATCACAGCTCAGAATACAGCCATCATAGCATTTTTTAAGTTGATTTTTTCATTGGTTTTGGTGAAAGACTTTAGTGGGTTGACTTAAACCTGGCACTATGTTCAATTCCACATAAATTCTAATACTTTGGCTATAGGTTCCTGCTGGTGTTTTTATTCACAACCATATTAAGTAGCATCACTTAGTGAAGACTATAGTTGCTAAGTCCAAAATCTTATAATTTGCTTTTACTCCTTTCTTTCCATAATTCCCAGATTCTGCTGTTGAAAATCACCCCAGAGTATTCCCACTTCTCCTGGCTGCTGATGAAATCATCATCTTCATCCACTAGAATGACTGTCTTATACTGTCAGTGTCCTTCCTGCTTCTCCATGGCCTCTCTCAACTAGTATGTAACTGTGTTTCAGCAGTGATGCTGTTAAAGCTAAATGAAATCATGTTACTCATTTGCTCAAAACATTCTATTTTATGCACTAAGCAAAAATCAAAATGGTCAGATGTGACAGAAGTTTCACTTGACGGGGTCTTAAGTATTTCTCTTAACCTCTTCTTTGACAGTTTGTCTTTTGCTCAAACCTAGCTGCCTTATTTCTTTTCCACTTGAGGTGGCTAGTTTATAGAGAAAAGAGATTCGTTTGGCTCCTAGTTCTGGTTCATGAGTATAGTGCTGACATCAGCCCGGGTCTGCTGAGGGTCTGGTTGGTCACATCACAAGATGAAGAACTCAACAAGAAATGACTACATACAAAAGACCAAGCACAGGGACTGGCATTATTTGTAATAACTCACTCCCAGGAGAACTAACACAGTCCTTGAGGCAGCATTAATCCCTTCCTGGGAGTCTTCCACTGACCTGTCATGCACAGGGCTGCACCTCTTGGAGAAGAGACCAGTTCAACACTGCCACCCTGAGGACCAATAAGCATCATAGGAACAAAGTCCAGACCTCAGCACAGCCTCACCAAGATGTCGTTCCTTGGACAAGTACAAAAAGAACCCTCTACTTCAGGGCTCTTGTACTTGTTTTTCCTGCTGGGAACATTACCCCATTCTTTCCTATCATTTTCCCAGAAAGGCCTCCTCTGCCATCCTCAAGGCTTAAAGTTCTTGCTATCATGAATATTGCCCATCTCCTGGCTTTGCTCATGTTCAGCATTTGTCACTGGCTAAGCACAGTCCATATCTGATTTGCTTCTTAGCCACCTCTGTCAGACTTAAACATCCCTACTGGATGTGTCAGTGACAGCTCTTGTGTCTTTTCACTGCTATGCTGTGTTAGAAACACATGTGAAGCATTCTAAATGTGTAAATATTTACTCAGTGAGCTGACAGGGCGTGCAGATTTCAAACATTATACGAAGAACTATGAGCTCCAGCAGGATTTATCAGGAAAAGCTTCTGAACGTGGGCAAAGTTTTAGGAAATTTGGTAAACTAATTTAACATAGTTATTAAACATCAGATGTGTATTAAAGACTATGATTATATCATCTAGTAGACTGGGAAGGAAAGCCATTTTCTCCTTGTGATCTTGTTGCTTGGGAAATGGTATCATCATATATTTTTTAATTAGTGTCACATGTTAAATTTTATTCGGGGTTCACAGAAACAGAAAACAGAAGCCTTAATATGTTCACTATATTTTAAGTATTTTAATCCTATTTCTATTGAATAAACTGCAAATTAACATAATGACAAATGAATATTATCACTTGATATGTGGAAGATTACTCCTGTGAATATTAACCTTTTCAACTATGCATCAAAGATAGAGCTGATTTCATCGCTCACTGACTCCCTCTGGAATGATACGCAAGAGAGCGTCTATGGGAGGGGGTGGAGCATTATTACAAAATGTAGTCTCGGTGACTTCATCTGCTACACGCAATTTGAAGAAACCGTGTTGACTGAAATTACCATGATTTCATAAAAAAATCTATAGCAAATCAAAGAATTACAAAGGAGCAATTTGAACCCTCTATATTGGCATCGGAGAAACTAATGTAACACATTTGCTTCTCGGATAAGGAAATTAAGCCATTTTAAGGCAAATAATCTATACAAATTTTCTATATTGTATCAAAGTAGGGCTTTTTCCAGCCTAATTCACCAGAGACACTTCCAAAATTGACATTTTTTTAAAGCCATTGCCATTGGCAATGTTATTATTTCAGGATTCCAACTAGGCAGTATTTCATAAGACTAAGTGAATGTATGGTAAAAACTAAGGAATTGAATTTCTGCTTTGTTTCTAGACTGTTGCCAAAACCCACAGTTACTAATTTGCATAGGCAGCATATCAAACTTGCAATAATTATTAGGAGAAGTTGAGACCCTTAGAAAATATGCTCTGTCGTAGATCAGTTTGTGAGATACCACACTGCTCACTAAATTTAAGACATCAGAGTTTTGCATAGAATAGATCCAGTGTTTTTAAATGGACGCCTGAGTGCATAGGTCCTGGAAATGGATGCTGCTAAATAGTTTGCTGCTCAAGCATGAGAAACAAAGTCCAGATCTCTGGCACCCCTAAAAACATGATAGGAATGGTAGCCATCTGTCATCCCAGCAGTCTGAAAACCAGAGACAGGAGAGCTACTGATTAATGAGGTTTAGCAAAGGATCTTGCACTTGGTACAGAGTGACTGAGGAAGACACTCAACATCAATGTTGGACCTGCATATCTATGTGCACACACATGTGCACATGTGCCCATATCTAAATGCAAGCCAATATACACCATATATACACACCAAACATTTGCACACAGAACACGATTTGTCTATATTTTTTCAATGTTCATGTAATGAGAGTTATTTATTATGTATTTATAATCTGTAGAAATATATAAATTGACCAATCCATAGAGTAACATCTTGGTCCAGTGAGATAGCTCAGTGGGTAGAAACACTATGTACAGCAGGCCTAACCCCCAGGTCCAATCTTGGACCCTACAAGGTGGTAGAAGAGAAGAGACTCTAGTCTCTGATCTGCTATATGAATAGCATATGCCTGCATATATAGCAACAACTAAAAGAAAGAGAAAGACAAGATAGATGAGAGAGGGTGAATAGGAAGGAAAGGGAAAACTTGTACATTTAGGGGACTTAAGAAACACTTATCTCCAGGGGAAGGGATGCAGAGGACAGCTAAAACGATGGGCCATTTAAGAGGTCATATGGAAATCTACTACAGTAGAGACTTCTTAAAATATACATATGTGAAAGAAATTTAAGTGGAATCATCAATCAGAGAGAAAGTCAAAGTCCCAACTAGACGTCTCTCATTGCCAAATGAAAACTCCAGTGTCAGGAATGGGTTACATCTAATTGAGTCATTAGGTAGGTGGGCTTCATGAAAATGCCCAAACAATCCAAGCTATTTCCAAGGCTACTGGTTCCTTTCCACAAACTGGTGGTAAGACACTATTTCTAAAGACAACACCTATATAACTCACTGAACACAGAGAAGTTGAGATGGTACCTACCTAGAACCATCACCCCTACAGACTATGGTAGAGGGAGTTACTTTGTACACTAGCAGAAAAGAACAGTAAATACCAATTCCACTACAAACTCTTCAATCTACAATGGTGATTAGCCTGCATGACACTCAGGTAATGGTGGCACAAAAGTTGTAGGAGTAACCAACCATTATTTGGTTGGATTTCAGGTCCACTCCATGAGATGCAACCCATTCCTGACACTGCTTAGATGGCCAATAGCCTGAGACTAGGTAGGCCAAGGACTGGAAAAAACAAAAACAAAAACAAATGCCACGGTTCTACTGAACAATCATAGCAATAAAATGACTCCTAACCACATCAGTAATATTCATAGATCAATGTCTTACCCAGCAATCATTAGAGAATCTTCCTCCTGTAGTAGATGGGAACAAATACAGAGACCCACATCTGGACAATGTGCAGAGAGTGAGAATGCTTGGAACACAGTCCTAAATGGGAGATATTCATCAATTCCTCCCCTAGGGGCTCAGGAAACTTCACAGAAGAGAAGGCAGAAAGATAGTAAGATCCATCAAGGAAGGAAGACGCCAAGGAAACAAGGCCTTTGTAGACACAACAAGATTGACATACACAAGAACTCACAGAGACTGTGGCAGCATGCACAAGGCCTACATAGGCCAGATGGGCTACCAGCACCAAACAGGAAATTAGACATAAGCTCCTCATCCCTAACCTAGAGGTATCTTCAATTGACAACTGCTCCCAAAGGTAAATACACAGTTTTCTTCAACAGAATCTTAGTGGGTATACAGACTACACTGAAGGGCAAGCCCCATGTTCAGAAGTAAATGGCCGAAACAAAATTAACTCAGTGGTATTACTGGAGTTTCTTTGTTTCATAATGCTTTATATGGCCTTTTCTTGTTTTTATTTTGTTGTTAATCTTACAGGTCTTTTGTTTTTATATTATTGTTTGAAATGTTGTGTTCCCATGGAATCTCTGAGTGTGGGCATGTGTGCTACTGTGTATTTGTGTGCTTCTTGTGTTCTTTCCTATGGCTTTTTGTTTGTCGTGTTCTATTCTGATTGTTCTTGTTGTTTGTATTCTAATGAGGGAGAGAAAGAAAGAAAGGGTGTGGATTGGGTGGGTGGGGAAGTGCGGAGCATCTGGGAAGAGGTGGGGGGAACTGTGATCAGAATATATTATAAAGCAAAAAAGGTTAAGAACAACCTTATCTAGACAATAAACTTGATGATAGATGCCCCCTCCCATAACCTTTGCAAAAGGTTCAGTCCCTGCTTCAGCACTTTCTGTGAAGGAAATCATCAGTGGAGGAACTGAAGCAGCTACTGAAGGGGTCCAGCTAAGGAGGCCGAGAATAGAGTCCCGAGAGACTAATGAGTATGTTTTAAGGATCCCTCGGAGGTGGTAGAGGGAGCGTAGTTCAACACAGACACTTGGGGACATGGTGCCTAGGGGTGGTTGGGCTCGCCCAGGGCTCCAGAGGTGAGTTGGGGACTGACCATAATCAGAAAAGAATGTTTCAAAAATGATTTGACTTCCTCCTACAAGCAATGAGGGCATAGGGGAGATGTTTCAGCCATTCCTGGCATGAAGAGAATTATGTAAAAGGTCTGTGGTGTGTAGGGGAGGATCCCAGAATCCCATCTGAAATGAAACTACAAGGGAGAGACAGGATGATGACCCACACGTCAGAGCTAATACAGGATAGTAAGAAGACAATAGGCTCAGGAGAAATAAGAGCAAAGATCGGTGTAAACTGTATCGCAGGCTCATGGCCCATGGTCCTATCGAACAGAGCCACTAAGTGATATGTGGGTCTCAGGCAAGTCCAGCTTCGTTCTTCATAGTTACGAACTGTAAGGATCCACTGGTTCTGTTCACACTCTGTATTCCACACCACACACAGCTGATTTCACAAGAGGCAGAGGAAGTGGGAACTAGCGGTATGTCACAACACGTGCACTTTGCCTCCTAGAGCTGGCACATGAAAGACAGTGGGCGGAATGAGGCTGCCAGCAGGCCACAGGTGCAAAGGAAAAGGCTCACCCACTCCCCATGGGCCCTGGGTTTAAAAGCTTTAAACACTTGCCAAATCTGCTGCCTTAACTAGTCTCGTCTAGCTGAGCAGACATTTCTCCCACCTGCTGGAAAGACTGCTGCAATCAATAAATAAACAGACTCAACAAGACTTTCCCATAAGCAGTCCTGGGAAATGTACTATGTCCTCAGAGAAAAGACACTTGTCTTTTTATATGCAGTTCCAATGATGGACATAAAGTCCAGTATGGTTATCCTGTGAATAAATGATAATTAGAAGCAGGACAACGATGATTTCAAATTGGAGAAATACCAGAGCTATGTTTTATGCCTGATGTCCTCCACTTGGAATTTACTGGGTTGGCAAATTGCAACTCCTGGTCTCAGGGCAATCTCTTGTCTGTTTCTGTTAGTGACAGTGTGTTGACATGCAGCCACATCCGTTCATTTAGGTATGCTCTGCGATTGCTCTCAGTCTGAGACACAGCAGATAGTTACTGCAAGAGTCTGAATCACAAAGCCTAAAATATTCATTACCTCTCCCTTTAGAGAAAAAGGGCACTATCCACTTCCATTTTTCGTAAGACGTTTTAAGAAAGTAGCAGGCTTCTTAGCTCTCATTCTTGATGGCAGTACATACAGTTACAACTCACATAGAAATCATTGGGTCCATACTCCATTGTGAATGAATAAGAGATGGGATGGATTGGTGATTCTTTTTTAAGTGAAAAGCTATATTGATATATAGTGAAATAAGGTGTAATAGACATAAAAATGGGATACTCACATGCCTGTGTTAACTGCAGCATCATTCATAATAGCCAAGATACAAAGTGAGCCTAAGTACCGAGGCACAGATAAGTGGATAAAGAAAACGTAGTACATGTGCCTAATGAGGCATTAATGAGCTACAGAGGAAGAAATGCTGCTATTTGCAACAAAATAGAGAAAAACCTAAAGGAAATCAGCCAGAAACAAAAGTCATGTCTTTTCCCGTGTTCATTCTAATGGGTGGGAACCAGAAGCCAGCAGAAAAGGACATAGTGATTGCTAGGGATTGGGATGGTGCAGCGGTGAGGTCACAGGGAGGTGCAAGAAGGGTTACAGCATCTGATAAATAGATGTGCACCACATCCATATATGGGAAGAGCTAAATGGACTCCTTTAGATCCATCATCAATGTGCATTTTTAAAACAGGGTATTGCTCTTAAAAGTGCCTGCTCTTGTATTCTTGAATAGTATTTCTTTTTACTTTATTAAAATGCTATGAAATTCAACACACTCTTTGAAAAGGTGATACAAAAACTTGCTTCTGAGAAACTCAGAAAAGGCTTCTCTTGACATTTTATTAGTGTATATTAATTGTACAAAATAATAGCTTTCACTGTGAGCTTTATACAGCAGGCCTATAATGTATTTTGGTCCTATTCATCAGCTACTCTCTTGTTCCTTCCCCCTTCCTACTGCTTCTCCCCCCTTTCCCAAGTAGATCCATCTATTTTTGTATCTTTTAATTTTTCTATGTGTGTATACATATATCATTAGCATAGTTATGCAAATAGAACTTTGATCATGGTGTTTCCACACATGTCTGTCATCTATCGGTACTTCAGTGGTAATCAGCATTCTATTGCCATCCCTTGGCCCTCCTACCCTCTCCGGCTGGTTCCCATCCTCTTTCCAAATAATCCTGCTTCTATTTTCATACCTTTAAAAATACTATTTTCCAGTATGTGAGAAAACCTGGATTATTTGTCTTTCTGAGACTGGCTTACTTCGTTTATAACATGATAATCTGCAGTGCCATCTATTTTCCTATAAAAGACAATTTCACTTTCTTTCTTTCTTTCTTTCTTTCTTTCTTTCTTTCTTTCTTTCTTTAAATGAGTGAATGAAACCCCATAATGTAATATGTACCACATTTGCTTTAGCCATTCATCTGCTAGTGGTACCTGGTTGATGGCATGACTGTTGTAAACAGTGCATTACAGGTGTCTCTACTGGACTCTTATGTTCTTTGGGTATACACTCAGCAGTGTTGTTTCTTGCTTGGATGGTAGCTCTGACTTCAGCTTTGTGAGGGAGCTGCTGCACTGATTTCCAGGGGGACTGGACTAATTTACATTCCTATAAATAGTGCAAAAGCTTTCTTAAAACTAATAGTTAATTACCCAATGCTCTCAGATATTCAAGCTCCATCCAACTGACCTTAGTTCCAGCCCTCTCATAAAAAATGTTAAATAATAACAAGCTCAACTGTAATATAATATTCCAAGGGATTTTATAATATCTATTTACTTGAACGTGAAAAATTGAACTGCAATCAGCCTTGCCTTAGGCATATTGTAATTCTACTCCCACGCAGCTGCCCTTGTGCAAAAACAGCCATATTGGAGAGGCTCCCATCTTAGAGAATGACCCCTCAGTTGCCTGACAGGCTCTGGCTCTTTCCCCAGTGAATAACTTGAGCCTGGTTAAATCAAACCTGGAACACCTGTTGGGGCACAAGAACTTGGTTCCCATTTGATTTGCCCTCTACCGCCTCTCCGAACAGTTTGAAATAAGTAGTAAAGACATGCCAATCCTTATGATTTAGTGGTTTAACAATGATCACAGAGTATTTTACAGATGCTATAAGAAAATACAATATCCTAAAATCTGCAGGCGTTGTGAGGTCAGGAGGGACTAAAATGAGACACAAAAGAGCATGCACGCCACACACAGCTGGTGACAGTGAACACAATCTCATTAACTAGATAACAATTTGTTCTTGCCGTGTACATTGAGCAGGTGTATGCCCCATGCCCCAGTCATTGACATAATTCCAAGTATGGCTACAATCTGTAGTTGCTCTTGCACATCAGCTGTAGGAATCATTATCCAAAGTATTCAGAGCAATTGTAATAGGAATAGTTCACCTATTTTTTTCTACAAGAACAAATGGAAAAATACATCAAACCAGGATTCAACTAGAATGGAAATCTAGTCTGTGCTTATAAGAATACAATTTAGATATAGGAAGGAATTATGCTGCTCTAGCAAAGTGGCAGCAACAGATACAGTTCTAATGTCCACGACCATACTAGCCCCTGGAAGTTGGCTAGTTTTCCAGTACCAAGCCTAATTCAACAGCTATTGGTTATTACCAGCATGTGACGGCCACTTATTGCACCTTTACAGCTATCTTGCCATGCTGCTCTTTGCCATTGTTCATAGGTGTGGCAGATGGATAGGTGTGCTTAATTGTTGCCCTCCATTGGCAGTTTGCATAGTATTTTCTGCCACCATGAAGTCTAGACTGTTGGGAAGAGACTTTGAGGTCAGACCCACCTCAGATCATCTGAGACTTGTGTTTTAAGATAGGGCCCCACTCTCAAACACTGAAGAGCAAGCAAGGTTTACATCAATAGTCTATGTTGTCTTGGAAGTCACTTGGACTGCTCTGAGTAATCATCTAAAAGGAGGTTTCTCAGGGTTGGTACTCAGGTTTGATTAGTCTATGGTTCTTTTGGGGAACATTGCTATCCCAAATAAATCAGCTTCCCTTAAGATATGTGTGCGTGAGTATGCACAAATATATTTTAATTTAGATAAATATAAAATATGATATCTTGAGCAATTATTAAACAACCTGGCGTTATTTGTCCCTTGTCCCTCTCTGTCTGTATTGACTTCTCTTTTTTCTCCCCAGTTGAAGCCCCCTCCCCATTTTTACAGTTAATATCATATTACTAATAAACAAGGATAGAATAAAATGAAATAGAGTCCACAGGAATACACATAATATGACCATGAGATTTTGTCATCCTGGATTTGTAGTATAATGCACATATTGCCATGAAAAAAAATGTTCTTAGATGTGATTGATATTCAAGTCAGTGGTCAGTAAAACAGATTTCTCTCCATAATGTAGGTGATACTCTCTCCATTAGTTAACAGCCTTAGAATTTCTTTCACAGCCAAAATTTCCTATGGAAGAAGGAATTCTGCCCCAGAATGCTTTTTGAGTGAGCTGCCATGGCACCTCATGGGTCTAGAAATGCTTTGCACAGCAAATTTCAAATATTCCAAGTCTCACATTATATGGCAATTCCTTTAAAAAATAGTATCTTTGTCTATCTTCTATCTCAATTTCTGGCTATCATCTATAATCTATATATGATTATAATTGTATATATATATAACATCTATATCATCTATAATCTAATTACCTATCCATATAGCCATCTATTAATTCACTTAGTATCTACTGTCTATCACCTATCTACGTATCATCTGCATGCCTAGCTGTTTGCTTGTCTGTACACATATCTATTGAGTACCTACCTGACTACCTAACTACATATCTACCTAAGAAGATGATTTTATCAAATGTCAAGTGCAGTGTTGACCACAGCTAAGATTCCCACTTGTTAGGCTTTGAGACTGGGGATAATAGCTGAATGAAACAGAGTAAGTTCCAGGACAGCCAGGCTACACAGAGAAATCCTGTCTCTAGAACCCAATAAATAAACAAACAAATAAGCAAACAAAAAATGCCGAGGTATTCTTTTTTTCCCTTAATAAACTAAAAGTATGTTTTAAAAAAAGACTGAAACAACACTGCATAACAATGGGAAGGGGCAGAGGCATTCCCATATTACTAATAAGCAAGGATAGAATAAAATGAAATAGAGTCCGCAGGAATACACATAGTATGACCGTGAGTTTTTGTCAGCCTGCCTTTGTAATATCGTGCACATATTGCCATGAAAAAAATAATGTGCAGTTTTCTATAGGTCTTAAAAATAAGAAGACTACAGAGTGAGTTCCAGGACAGCCAGGGCTACACAGAGAAACCCTGTCTCGAAAAACCAAAAAAAAAAAAAAAAAAGACGAAGAAGAAGAAGACTATATAAACATCAAAATCAAAAATTAATAGTATATAAATGTATATTGAAGGACATATACTACAGTAATTTTTGTAGTGGCAGAATCAAGAAAATAACTTGTATCTGTTAGACGTGGAAAGATGGGAGTACTTACGTACCATGAAACTTTGTGTACATGAAATCAACGCAAATGAGTACAATTACATTACAGCCACGTATCCATGGAGTATTTTTTAATACATGTATGTATATACCAAAATATATGTTTGCATATGATTCAATAAACACTGAGATAATGTCAAAATAAAGAAGTAAAGCATAAAATTAATTAGGCCAGGGTATAAAAAGGAAGTTGAGAATCATGGCTTTTCATTTACATGTTTCTGTTGCTGTTTTACAATAATCTTGTATCACTGTGATGACGTGAAACAAAGGCAGTTAAGAAAATGAACTCCCAAGATCCCATTGTTGTGTATAGCCTTCAAGTGTGGAGAAGCTTGCTAATTACGTACACAGACTTGCTTATAATATTTTTCTTAATTATTGCTCTTAAATCTTCAATCTATATCAAGGCTTCCTTAGGTCGAGCGCTTCTTCCATGCACCCAAACTTAAGTAAAAATGTGTGCTTAAATTTCCCTGAAGCCTCTGTTCTCTCTATATATTGAAGCTAGAACCAGAAAGAGCTAACAACAAGAAAGAAAAATGTTTATATCTTTGTTCACCTTGACTCAAAATACCTATTTTATACACATTGATGTTCACCAAGAAAATACATATCAACCTTTAAAAAGAATAAAATTTACGAATAATAGTTTTAAACCTGACATTACTTTAAAGTTTTATCTTTTTTATCTTTTAAGAAGTTTATGCCTAACAGTTGAGCTGGATGTCTCTTAATTTTGACAAAGTGAATGTAATTAACCTTAAAGGAACTACATACCTTCAAATTAACAAGACAAGGTCATATGCTAGAGGTTTAATAAATGAAATTTGTAGACTACAACAGCACAATTCAGGCCATAACATGGCCAGGAAGGTCCTTGATTTTCTGCCTTCAAACCAAGTTCTCTTCTTCTCCCTCTAGGTGGTTGAAGGTCAATTCTAGCTAAAGTCTCCATTTTCCCTCTTCTCAGAGATTTTGCTGTAGTAGATTTTTTTCCAAACCACTTCTTTATTTTTAACTTCTCTCTCTCTCTCTCTCTCTCTCTCTCCCCCCCCCCATCATTTGAACCTGTGTTTGAGGGGGAGGGTGCATGCCAAGTACACATGTGGAGGTCAGAGGACCTACAGGAGTCAACTGTACCCTTCCTTCCACCAGGAAGGAAGGAAGGAAGGAAGTTCTAGATCTTGAACTCAGGTCGTCAGGATTGGCAGCAAGAATCTTTATCTGCAGAACCATCCACGTTTCTGGCCCTCGATTCTTCAGTCCCATTACACAGTAAGAGTTCTCAAATATTTTCTTGTCTAAGTAAATTAATAAATAATAAGTCAGCCATGTATTTAGCATGTCCCCACTTTCTACTCTCACCCAGATGTGCATTGTAACTCATGAGAAAAGTTTCCACATCAAGTTTACTATTCTCTTCCAAAGTCATGCTCGAAAGGATTGCATGTGCTGTACTTTTAAACTGTAAATGTCAGGGATTATATCAACGGGTCATACTACATTTAGAGCACTGGTTCAATTGTAAGCACCCTCATCATGTCTTACAACCATCTGTAACTCAGTTCCAGGGGAGCTAGTGCCCTCTTTTGTCATTCGTGTGCACCAGGACTACAAGAGGTTCATAGATATACACATAAACAAAACACCCATACATATAAAAATAATAATAAAATATAAACATTACAAACAGCCATTCCTCTGTTGGATAATCTACAGTGTGCTTTGGAACTACAGCTTATAACATAATTAAATTTCAAAATATTTAGAATACTATGTGTTTGATACCGAAATTTTGTGACAAATAAAGAAACCTGAATTTAGTTATTATTGTACATGTTCAGACATTCTGTTTTAGTGTGGTAATATTTAGTAGAGTAAAATAAAGTCATCTTTAATTCATAATTATGAAATATTTTCTAGAAAAAGTATGTTTTCTTTTTTTTAAGCAAGAAAATCACTAATGATCTTTACATGATTAAGAATAATTTTCACAATATAATTTCTGTTAATGAACTTAATTTTTTTTAAAAAAATTACTATTTTTAGATGTTCTTTAATTATTTTTTATATTTTTGAAATTTTCATGATGTATCTTGATCCTACCCATCCCTCCGTCCAACTCCCCCAGGTCCCCAACACAACTTGTTTTCAACTTCATTTCCTCTTTGTTTTTAATACCTTACTGAGTCCAGTTAGTACTGTTATATGCACAGGGGTATGGGGTCATCTACTGGGCCATGGGAAAAAAACACTTTAGCCATTCCTAAAAAGATAATGACTCTGACCCAGCAGCCACCAATGGTAAATAGCTCCTTAGCCACTGGTTGGACCTCAAGACCCCTCAAGCCTCCCGCAGGGATTTTAATTGACTTGATTGATCTTCTGTGTGTCTTACATAGGAGACCACAGCTGCCTTGAGTTCATAGCAACTAGACATGTCATTTGTCAACTTTAGTTCAAATTTTGTATATTATCTGGAAAAGAGTTGTGTTTAAGTATTGGTACTGCAAATATTAAAAGGATATTAATTGTACAATAATTGTATACATTATATTTTTGTATTTTTAAAAAATATTTGATATATACAAATATTAATACCGAATTCGAAATTCCTTTCTCATACACAAAGCAACTAGAACCTCAATATAAAAACTGAAACCATGAAACTCCTAAAGGGTAGGTGTTAATCTCTGTGTGTTCTTAATTTTGGCATCAAAAGCACAAACAATAGATAATAAATGACAAACATTCTGTACTAAAGCAAAGCAGTTTTGTTTCAAAAGATACTGTCAAGAAAGGAAAAATAACAAACACACAAGAGGAAGAAATATTTATAAACATAGGGCCACCAAGTGACAACTACCCAGCACATACAAGAAGTCTTTGGCTTAGTAGTAAAACATGCAAATTACTAACGTTTACAAATGATCAAAATATGTGCAATGGACAGAAATCATAAGAAAGGAGGTTCAAATGACTAGTTATCAGAAAAATGCAATAAACCGTGTGTGAGGGTACATCATAACTAATGTCTGCAAGCGGACACTTTTTTATTTATTTATTTTTTGCCAATATAAGAATTGGAACCCTCCTACATAGTGATGCTATTTTTGAAAATAGTCTGTTTTCAAAGTGTTAAGTAGAGAATTGATTCTACTCAGAAGTGCATAGCTAAGGGGCTGCATAGCTGGCTCGGTGGTTAAGAGTACTTGCTGCTCTCTAGAGGACCAAGTTTGGTTTCCAGCATTCACGTAACAGCTAAAGCAACTGTCACTCTGGATCCAGGAGGATCTGATGCCCTCTTCTGGCCTCTTCAGGCAGCCACTATGTATCTGGTGCACATGTATACATGCAGACAAAACACCAATACGCATAAAATGAAAAATAAATTAATATATAATATATCTAAGGGTAATAAAAGCTTCTGTCCCCACAAAAATCTTGTACATTAATAGCATAGAAACATTAAGTGAATACCTCAACAAGTAGAAATAAATCATGTCCATTTATGAAGGGATAAATAAAGGTGGTATATACAGTAAAATCCTAATGAGATACTGTTTTGTTTGCTTAGAGGTCTAAGCTGGAAGCCTTATTACTTTATTGTTTTCCAAAAAAGAGTTACTATCACAGTTACTATGAAGTTCTAATTCATGTTACCAAACAGACAAACCTTGGAAGCTTTCTGCTGAGTAGAGAATCAGTAGATATCTTTTGTCTTACGGATAGAGCCCCTCCTTAGGTCCTGAACTTCCAAGTGTCTTGTGGAGTCCCTGCCTGGCTACACTGTTGAAGGTTTTCTTAAGAGTCTCTGCTTCTCATCCACGTTTCCCGGGTAGCATCATGGATATCACCGGGGTTATCCTAGTCTATTGGCTCCCAGATTACTGCATACTTGCCCTTACCGTGACATTAATGCTATGAGCTTCCCCCATTTACCCAGTTTTTCTGTGAGCAGGGGAAGAATATGTCTGGTCGTTCTTGAGTAGTATCTTGGAGCAGAAGCACATACCACCTTCATTACACCATTCTTCTACTTACTGAGTTTTCACTGGCCTTGGGATTCCCTAAGAATCTTTCCGTTGAATCCTAGTAGTGCTACCAAAGTGTTCTCCTTCTTGTGCCCTGGGTTCTTGAGTGACACATTTGTCTCTGAAGACATTTACCTGATCACCTTTCTGTTTAGACAGTTTTCATGTGCAAATTGTACAGATGCTAGCCAGGATCTAGAGATCCTTATAAATAAATGTACCTGAGGTAATTAACACCTCCCTGAGAAATTGATTTTCTAAATGTACAGAGTTCAAGTTGACATCGGAAGAAGATGGTTTTTAAAATTCTTGTGCTCTAGAATACTGCTTATCTCTTTCCAGGACAGAAACCTGCCTGCAAGTGTTTCCCAGAGCCTGCGGCTGATGTAGAAAGTCACTGGTCGCACCAGTCAGAGTACCTATGCTGGTGAATTCTTTTGCTGCTTAGATAACATACCATAACCAAAGCAGCTTACGGGGGAAATAAGGAGGTCGTTTTGGCTAGGGGTCCAGAGGGTAGAGTCCACTACAGCAGGAGGCATGACAGCAATCAGCAGACCTGGTGACCAGAGGAGGCAGCTGGGAGCTCCTCCTCTCAACTGCAATCAGGAAGCAAAGAAAGCAAACCAGAAATAGATGGGGCTTTTCATTGCCAAACCCTGCTCCCAAAGACAAACTTCCCTTTAGCAAGTCTTAAACCTCCCTAAACAGTACCACTAACTGGAAAGCAAGTATCTAAATACCAAAGCCTGCCGGAGATGTATTTCATTCGAACCAGCACAGTGCCAAACATACGCACTGAACCTTTAATATCTTAAAGTAGGGCAACATCCAGTCCCCACTCTTATGGGAACAGGACTTGGTTCTCCGGGGCCCAGCCAGCCCCATTCAAGGAATGGAAACACCTAAGCGGATTAGACTCCATCTGAGAGGTTCTGAATGGAGCAGGATGGGAAGTAGAGCTCACTAACCCAGCAGAGACTTTTGCAAAGACTTAAAAGAATCACTTTCTACCCTGATTTCAGGCCTTATTTACATTGTTTTTTGTTTGTTTGTTTGTTTGTTTTGTTTTGTTTTCTGTAACAAAATAACCCCCACAGCAACAGTGTTCATTCACACAACACAAATATTATTCAACTTCCAGTTTTCCATTAAATTAGCTGACTACATCAAAGATAATCAATAATACAATGAACTCTCTTTTTTTTTCTGAAAATATTAAAATAATAAGGCTTCCAGTTTAGACAGAAACAAAGAAAATAGGATTTGTTAGGATTTAAATACACTTTAATATAAATATATATATATTACAGTAAGTCTTATTGACTTTCTATATATGATAGTCACATAAAATTGTCTTAAATGAAACAGAACTTAAATATTAAATTGAAAAACTGAAGCTCTGTGGACAGATATGGGCACAATCAGGCACATATTGTGAGAACACTGCCTGAGAAACCCAGCTCCAGTGCAGACTCTGGGCAGGAGCCAGATCAGTGGTTGGAGCAGCCTCTGCTCCTCACGCTCCCATGCCACATGCTCCCACACCAGACTCCTGTCTTTTCTTATTTCCTTTCCAAAAAAAGCTCAACTTTTTTTTTTTTTTTTTTTTTTTTTATTCTTCCCCCGCTTCTTGAATCATTTTCTGCTTATCTGCTTTGGAGTTCTCAGAATGTCTTTGCTTAAGTTCTAAAGATATGAAAGGCTCCAGGCACATCCTGTCCTGGAAGGCTTAAAACAGCAGGGACTCTGGATCCATCAGAGAGCAAAGCCTGCAATGACAGCTCCTTAGTAATGTATGGATTAGCCAGAGAAAGTGACTAAAATTTGTGTGCACAAGACAACAGTGCCATGCTGGATGAAATCCACCATCTGGACACAGCCAGCTTGGAACCCTCTTGTTATGAAACCCTCAGTTCACTTCAATGAAGGCCCTGGGCTTGGAATCTAAGAGAGCTCTGGAAGTGGCAGCAGACTCCATCATTTTGGTCATGGAAAGCTCTTTGGAAGGTGGTGTCGTTTTGTTTATGTACTTGTGTATTTGTTCTCTGACAGTTATACACACACACACACACACACACACACACACACATATATATATATATATATATATATATATATAGAT
>JADRCH010000067.1:6990096-7072917 GCA_019843965.1 Rhynchomys soricoides
CACACACACACACACAATGTTAGGTCATTTCTATTCTCCTACTATCTTTTCTCTCCCACTGAGGCTCTCTCTCCTTCCTAAGAGTTTGAAGGTGGCTGTTCTGTATATTCATCCTATAGAACTTCTATGCAGGCTCTCTGCTCCCTCCTCTCCTCCATGTTTTTGTTGGCTCTTGTTCTCCTGCGGTCCTTCTGTTTTCCATTTGTGGTGATGAAATCAATAATTAGACTACGATGTGAATCCAAACAGCATTGCCTTTTTTATTAAGAGAATAAAATCGACACTTGGTTCTCATTTATATTCCTCAGCAGGCTTTAGCTGCCTTTCAGTAGTGAAATTTCATCAGCATTTTCAGTATTGATAACGCTGCCAATCTTAGTTCCAAAGTTGGGCGTTTCATGTGGGCTGCATTGGCACTGCACCTCTCCTGATTTGGATTCTGCTTAATCACTTTGGATTCAACAACACTGGGAGGCAAAGAAGCCCAGCAACCAGTCTGCAATGCATTTGTCATGGGACCACATGCTGTTGCAGAAGCAACCATGTAAATTTGCTGAGGAAAGACAAATTCCAAGAAAACTGCAGAAGGCTGGCCCCATGCACACAGATGGGTTACAGCAGGCTGGCCCGGTGAACAGTAGCCAGATTGCAGCAGGCTGCCCTTATGCACTATGTGGGCCCCCAGAACAGGGAAGCCTGTGGCACCAAATAAGAGATGCTAAAAATAGAAGTGTGTGGTGTGTGTGTGTGCCTGTGCACAGTCATATGTATATGTGTATTTGTGTATATGCATGGTTTTGTGTGTGTATTTGGACTCACCTGCTTGTGTGAGCATGTATGGAGGCCAAAATTCAACTTTGGGTATCTGTCACTATTGGCCTCCACCTTATTTTTTGAAACAGAATTGCTCACTAAATTATTTGCTCATCATTTCAGCTGGATAGACATGCCTAGGATATACCTGTCTCTGTCCTGTCCAGGCCTTCGCCTTCATACCTGGCTTTTATGTGGGTTCTGGAGATAAAGATACTCCAAGCTTTCTTCACACATTGATGATACCAGGAGGGTTAAATATAAAATCAATAGAAATGTTTGAAAAATTGAGCCATAGCTGATAATAAAAGAAAATAACAAAATGCAATAAATAAGCAAGGTTAGAACAGGCTATATAAGATCTTAGAACAGGCTATATAAGATCTTAGAACAGGCTATATAAGATCTTAGAACAGGCTATATAAGATCTTAGAACAGGCTATATAAGATCCTTGCATACTCAGTCCACAGGGCAGGTAGGAGAAGAATCAGTAATAAAAGCAAAACCATCAAACATCCATGACCCCAGGATAATTTGGCTAAAGTGACTAAAATCATCATGAGGTATGACACAAAACACATTAGCTATATGTTAAGTTTCTTAAATGTTAAGTTGATGTTAAAGTAAATAATTACTATATGTTCTTTCTGTCTCTGTCTCCTTGAATCTTTTCCTCTGTGATTAGGTAATTGTTATTGTTGTGGTAATTGTTATTTGCCATCATTAATGTGGTGAGATTTCATTTACCTGTTATCCATTTATTTATTTCAGCTGTAGGGACATTCCAGAACATCAACACTAAACAAACCAACAAACAGTTTTACACCATCTTGCTGTTCATTACCTGTCCTGGTCATCCTCTTTGATAACAGTATCAATGGTTCAGCAGCTTTACCCTTTTGTATTCTGATGTTTATGCTCTGGCACTTGGACAGAATTAGACTTTCAAAAAAACCCAAAATCTGATTCGGTAATCATTATCTTAGAATTAGATTACTGATTTGCTTGTACTTAATGAATTTAATATTGATTTGTGGGGGGAACGTCTTACTTTGTGTTTGGAGATAGAGTTTCAGTGGAAAGTGCAAAGCTATGCAGGAAGGGCCTTGTATTTCTGTTCAGCTCACATCATCAGAGAGCTGACACTGGGTACAGTATGAACAAAGTGTGTGACTTGATCAGGAGTAGATTTGTGTAACCACCATGGGAAGAGCTACCCCAGTCCCACAAGATCTGTCTCATGTTTCCCGTTCATAGTCACACACAGCCCCCCTTCCCTAGCCACACTAACCATAAATCTCTTTTCCATCCTTTATTATTTGACAGTCATACATAATAGAATAAGACACCATAAGCCTCCTGATAGATTTTTTTAAACCAGCATTGATGATTTCTAGTTTGAGGCTATTATAAATACAGCTGTCATAATCAACATCTGTAGATCTTTGTGTGGTCATATATTTTAATTTCTCTAACATAAACATCTCGACACTGAGTTACCGAATTTAACAGTAAGTACACACTTAATTTTTGAAAAACTATTTTCATAGAGGCAGAAATAAATATTTTTTAAAAGCGATTCAGCTTTCAGCCTTATCTTAGTCCCTCACAGTTACTTTATCTTTTCTAAAAACTGCAGCAGCATTGAGTCTCTTTTTCTCTTTGCCTTTTAATTAGATGATTTTTATACCTATGCCCTTCACTATATCTTCTTTTTTTATTTATATTACGGAATGGGGGCCTGGCATCTTCACCAGTTTGGAAATGTCTCAGCCGCTCTCTTTTTAAATACTTCTGTCTGTCTATTCCTTCTCCCTTTTCTCCAGGATTGCATTTACATGCATGTACTATGTATCCCCTCTTAGGCTACTTGTCTGTATTCCATTGCTTTGCTCTGCAGTTCTTCATCCTGAATGCTTTTTGTTTTTTTCTGACCTGTATTGGTTTCATCAGTCCTTCCCGTACTTGTATTTGGTCTGCTGCTCAGCCTACCCAATAACTTCTTAATTTGGGTTTCTGTGGATTTGTCTTTAATTTAGCATTTTTATTCTAAATTATTAGTTATTTTATAATAACTTTTAGGTTTTGTTGCTTCTCAAATTCTGTTTTTTTCTCCTTTCTTTCTCTAGAAAGAAAAAAGAAAGAAAGAAAGAAAGAAAGAAAAGAAAAGAAAAGAAGGAATGCAGTTGTTCTAAAGATTTGTATCCCGATGATTTCTTTTTGATTATTTTATTTTATTTTTACTAAATGCAAAACTAATATTTTGAAACCCTTCAGTTTGTCTTGTGTGTTTTTAAAAATGGATTGCAAACTGAGAAAGGGTGCCCATCACCAAGTCACACTTGCAGTTTAAAGTAATGTTAGTGATCAGTTATCTGTGCAGGTTCCTCCCTGTCTCTGGTTCTTATTCACAGTCTTAGCATGGAATGTTTAGCACCACTGTAAACAAACAAACAAACAAAGGAGGGTATGAAGAATTCTCCTATGACAAATACCATGATGGGATGGAGCAAAGGCTACTGACTCAGCTACACATTCTTACCACAGTTGCAACAGCAGAGCATCCTTTCTCTAGGCAAAGGAATCACATTATCATCTATACATTACTTTCCTTAGAGACAGTACCACTTTGTAGCTCAGGCTAGCCTCAAACTCAGGGATTCTACTCAAAACTCAATGATATTACAAGGATGCAATAAAAAGCCCAAGTGTAGGTTATATTTCTTTGTATTAGTGTGTGTGTGTTTCCTTTTTTTTTTTTTTTTTTGGAGATTTACTTTATATGTATTTCAAATGTTTTCCTCTTTCCAGGTATCCCCTTCGGAAACCCCCATCCCATCCCCCTCCTCCTCTATGAGGGTGTTTCCCACCCACCCACCCACCCACTCACTCCTGTCTTCCCTCCCTAGCATTCACCTACACTGGGGCACTGTCAGGCCCAAGGGCCTCTCCTCTTACTGATGACTAACAAGGCCCTCCTCTGCCACATATGTGGCCAGCATCATGGGTCCCTCCATGTGTATTCTTGGGTTGGTGGTCTATTCTTCAGGAGCTCCAAGGGATCTGGTTAGCTGACACAGTTGCTCTCCCTCATGGGGCTGCAACCCCCTCAGCTCCTTCGGTCCATCTCCAACTCCTCCATCTGGGACTCCACGCTCAGTCCAATGGTTGGCTGCGAACATCTGTCTCTGTATTTGTCAGGCTCGGCCTGAGCCTCTCTGGAGACAGCTTATTATGCACTGACAGCAAGCAAGCATTTCCCAGCATCCACAATAACAATAACATGTTTGTTGGCTATATATAGGAGGTTTGGTGGCTATATATAGGAGGTATCCCCAAGTGGGGCAGTCTCTGGATGGCCTTTCCTTGAGTCTCTGCTCCACGCTTTGTCTCAATTTATTTCCTCCTGTGAGTATTTTGTTCACCCTTCTAAGAAACATTGAAGCTTCCACATTTCGGTCTTCCTTCTTCTTAGGCTTCATGCGGTCTGTGAATTGAATCTTGGGCATTCCAAACTTTTGGGCTAATATCCACTTACCAGTGAGTACATACTGTGTTTGTTCTTTTGTGACCTCACTCAGGATATTTTCAAGTTCCATCCATTTGTCTGTGAATTTCATGAAGTTGTTGTTTTTAATAGCTGAGTAGTATTCCATTGTGTAAATGTACCACATTTTCTGGATCCATTCCTCTGTTGAGGGACATCTGGGTTGTTTCCAGCTTCTGGCTATTATAAATATGGCTGCTATGAACATAGTGGAGCATGTGTCTTTATTACATGTTGGAGCATCTTCTGGGTATATTCCCAGGAGTGGTGTAGCTGGGTCCTCAGGTAGTACTATGTCCAATTTTCTGAGGATCTGCCAAACTGAATTCCAGAGTGGTTGTACCAGCTTGCAATCCCACCAGCAGTGAAGAAGTGTTTCTCTACATCCTCACCAGCATCTGTTGTCACCTGAGGTTTTGATCTTAGCCATTCTGACTGGTGTGAGGTGGAATCTCAGGGTTGTTTTGATGTGAATTTCCCTGATTACTAAGGATGTTGAACATTTCTTTAGGTGCTTCTTAGCCCTTCGAGTTTCCTCAGTTGAGAATTCTCTGTTTAGCACTGTTCTCCATCTTTTAATAGTGTTATTTGGTTCTCTAGAGTCTAACTTCTTGAGTTCTTTGTATATTTTGGATATTAGCCCTCTATCGGATGTAGGATTGGTAAAGATCTTTTCCCAAACTTTTGGTTGCTGTTTTGTCCTATTTACAGTGTCCTTTGCCTTACAGAAACTTTGTAATTTTATGAGGTCCCATTTGTCGATTCTTGATCTTAGAACATAAGTCACTGGTGTTCTGTTCAGGAACTTTTCCCCTGTGCCCATGTGTTTGAGGTTTTTCCCCACTTTCTCTTCTATTAGATTCAGTGTAACTGGTTTTATGTGAAGGTCCTTGATTCACTTGGACTTAAGCTTCATACAGGGAGATAGGAATGGATCAATTCAGAATCTTCTACATGTTGACTGCCAGTTGAACCAGGACCATTTGTTGAAGATGCTGTCTTTTGTTCACTGGATGGCTTTAGCTCCTTTGTCAAAGATCAAGTGACCGTAGGAGTGTGGTGTGTGTGTGTGTGTGTGTGTGTGTGTGTGTTTCCTTTTTAGAGACAAAGTTTTTCTACGTAGTTTGGGATACCTGTGAAGTCACTATGTAACCCAGTTTGGGTCACTTTTCTGAGTGGTGGAATTACAAATGTATACTTCACTCAGCTCTAATCTGTCACATAACTATCATATTCTTTAGGCTTGAGATGTGGCTCTTGGTAGAGTATTCACCTCATATTACAAGACTCTACATTCAGTTCCCAGCTCAGGAAGTAACGCTTATAAAATAATAACATAGGACAGAGCTACAGAGACATCAGCACATCCCTGCTGTCATCTTAGCTAGGACAAAGGTTTTCCCAAGCCACACAGAAGAAAAGGCTCAGGCAATGGGAACAATCCTGTGAACATGGTCCTGAACCAACAGGTTGTTTATTAGACATACTCACAGATTAAGCTCCTTTATCTGAAATTGCCTCCACGAGCTTTCAGCTTCTCTCTCTCTCTCTCTCTCTCTCTCTCTCTCTCTCTCTCTATTTCTCTCTCTCTCTCTCTCTCATGCACACACAGACACACAAACACACACACACACACACACACACACACACACACAGAATATCTGCTGCAAGTATTTCTGATCCCAGCAGCTCTCCAGCAGAAGGTTTGGCAACAGTCCATACTGTGGTCAGCATCCCCTTCTGCAGCTGGGATTTCTTAAGAGAAGTAAGACTTGCCTTTTATTGTGCCCAAAACAAAACAAGCAAATCTTCCTTGGGTATCATATCTTCACAGGGGTTCCCCTCTCTTCCCTGCTCTTTCTTGGAGTGAACAAGATCAGAGCCATCCAAGTGCACCTGGGCAGGAAGAGACTTCACAGAGGAGCTAATGCCTTACCCCCCCCCCCCCAGGACTTTAACAAATCCTGGGGGTTTGACTGAGGATAAATTACTTACACATCTCAAGTTAGGGGAGGGCTTGTTACACGTCAAGATGGTGTCCCCTAAAATGAATGCCTGCTTTTAGGTGTGTGTGTGTGTGTGTGTGTGTGTGTGTGTGTGTGTTAAAAAGTAAGGGGTCCATGTAAAAAGTTTGTCCAAAGATCACAAGGTCATGGGTTGAATAAACATAAACACAATTGGAAGCATCCAGCTTTGTCTTAACTACAGCCAAAAAGAAACAAGAAAAAAAAAAAATCAAACACCAGATGCTACAGCTCAGTGGTGCTGTGCCTGCCCAGTATGCACAGGCCCCAATTTCAATCTCCAGCACCACAAAGCACAAACATAACAGGAGCATCAGGCACAGAAAACCTAAACATACAATTTTTCATAGCTTTGCAGAAATTCATAGCAAAAGTCCAGAAGCAAAAGAGACCCTTCATATAAACATAAGAATCATCTTACAGTGTAGAAGCCTTATCCGACTCATCCAACTGGAGCAAAGAACTGGATCAAGCCACCTTGAATATTGGGGAAACGCTTTGGTATTATAAAAGTGAGCTATGAAAGTATGTCACCAACTGAAGTTCGATCTACCAGCCCACAATTTGCCAAGATTTGATATTAATCTGTCCCTCAACACTTGACTAAAACATGGCCCCAGTTGACTAGCTTCAGTTTAGCCTTCTGGCTGTCAAGTTCATCCCTAGCATCCACTTTTAAGAAATGGAATCCCAACTGTGACAAGAGACTTAAATATTTCATCTTTTGCTTATACACTAACAAAATTAAATTCCATAAAAACTAGGAAAACATATCATCATTCAGAAATGCTGGTTAGTGGACAAACAACAGCCCCTAACTTGGAGATTGATTACTCCACCATGGATATCCTGAACAGTGGGTCTAGCTTATCTTCTGTTGTCATTAAAGATATGTTTCAGCATGATTCCAAATGTTCAATATTATTCCAAACACAGTGACATTCCAGACAATCCTGTCTTGAAATATACAATATTGGAATACACGTGCTCTGAATGTTGGGGACATGAAATCATCCTCTTTAAACTACATCCTTGGGTACTTTACTATCATAATTAGTCCCAGAGAGGCAACAGGAAGCACTCCTGCAGGAGTAAGAATGAGGGAGAAGACATTCTAGAACACAAGAGAAATAAAATACAGAGATTGCTGTGAGGCAGTAAGCAAGTTTCTTGGATTTACTGGCCTCAGAACTGAAGAGGTAGAGACACAACTAGATGAGGACTGATGTCTACTAGCCAGTCAGCTCCCATAGGCCAGCTCAGGCAGCCTGAAGAAGCCGCGGTTCCGGAACCAATTGCCTACTTCTATAGGATGGAAGTACAGACAAGGGGCATCCTCTAGCTGTCTAGATTGCTTAGACATACTGTCTGGGTTGTGTTTGTAGTCTTAATATAATTCCACTTTTAATTGTCTACTGTGTCTTTGCAATAGCCCTATTTTGTATGATAAGTATAGAATAAGTTTCTATTCACCCTAGAAAATCATCAGGAATTATATACATATGGTAAATGCACTGATTATGCAGAAGGAAAATCTAAACTCAGACTAGACCACTTGTCCCTAATAAATTCAATAGAAACATGCTGCAGCTTTCTGCTTTCTAATCCTAGAGCATAACTAATTCATTGAGCTTTTTAATGCTAGCTTTCAGGTATCATTTACTTTGAATTAAATTTCCAGACTCCATTAAGCCCTTATCTTTCTTCAAAGAGTAGCACTCTTCTTTAACTCTGAACAAAAGTCTGATTGCTTAGGGAACTTGGCAAGAAGTGGCTATCTCCCTTCCCCATCTGCAGGGGTGGCAGTATTTAATTAGGAAAAACTAGGCCCAAAGCAGACCTTCAGGGAAGAGGTCTTTCCCTGCCTCTGCCTCTGCTAATGGTTTTGCAACTCAGTTTATGCTCCTTGCTTCACAGAATTTCCCCCAGAGACCATGGGGTTCAAATAAGATGAGCAGATGCTCACAAATCACTGTCTCTGTGTAACCACAGTGATCAGAGATGGGTAAAGAGGAATCAAAATCAGGAAAGAAACAGAGTTGGGAAGCATTTGTGTCTGTGTTTTTCCCTTAGCATTTCTCATCCCGCCGTCCTCTGTGTTCTTGGCACTGCCCATCATTGTATACTGTTTCCTCTAACTGCTCCATTTCTATGTACACGCCCTTCTCTCTCCATAGATAGGAAAATGAGTTAAAAGATGCGTGTTTTCAGGTGCCAAAAGTCAGTTTCTCTTCCTCCCTTTCCACAGTTATACATCTTGTTCTAGTAGCTTGACCAGGAACAGAACATATACCTAAGTGAACTTGGCATTTTAGGCTGCAATTTAGTAAGCAGAGTCAGTGAGCAGTGACTTTTCCCTGTTGACTCAGGTTAATCCAAACCCCAGGATTCAGACGCTGTTTCCAAGCCTTGGCTCTAATCAAAATGTGTCCTTCTGTTCTCAAATCCCACCATGAATTAATTTTCACACAGAAAATAGTTTGAGCTCTATATGCAAACATGCCTGACTAGAACACACATCTGCAGCTCACTGTTTCATATCTTTAAGCAGTCACCCCAGTCAGAACGACTATCATCAAGAAAATAAGTAATAGTTTGCCATGAGGGTATGGAAAAAGGAGAGCTCTTATTGACTGTCAGTGGGGGCATAACCATGTGTAGTCACCATGGAGATTATTGTGGCATTTTCTCAAAAGTCTAGAGCTCTCACATGACCTAGCTATATTACTATTGCATACATACCCAGAAGATGCTACATCCCACCATAAAGATACTGGCTTGTCCATGCTTACTGCTGTTCAATACATAATAGCAAGGTCATGAAATCAGCCTAGGGGTCCCTTGACCAATGGATGCATGATGCAAATGCGGTATGTACACACAATGGAAGTTTATTCAAATAGAAATAAAAGTGAAATTTGGATGTGTGAGAGAGAATGGATACGACTGGAAAATACATGAAATGAGGTCACCAGGCCAAAAGTGTGAGGTCACACGATCGCTCATATGTCTCTAATTTTCAGCACGCGAGCAGTTATGGGAGAATGAGTTAGTATAGATCATGAAACTGGAAGGAGGCCAAGGAGAGGGGAAAGTTTCTATTCGCTTGGGAGAAAGATAGCGATGGTAGTAGAACATTCCAGACAAGTTGAAAGAGGAATACTGGGGGCTGAAGGTCACAAGCATGTAAAAGGGACAGGCAGACAGGAGTGGATCAACCCAAACTAAATGTGTATGAAAATTCTCCTAAGGAGATTGCTTACTTTGTATTATAATTTGCCATAAATTAAATATGTAAATAAATTGGGGCCCATCAAAAGAGTTAATCCTTTCATAGGAGATATATTACAACTATCTCAAGGAGCAGTGCCTTTGAGGAAAAAAATTAAATATGTATTAGATGTCAGGGGCTCGGTACACGGAGCCACAGACAGCTGTAAGCACTGCAATAAGCATAATCTCCACGTATTCTGCAGCCTTCCATTCTCCTTCCGCAGGACAATTTTACAAAATGCACTATATTTTAGTAAGCAGCATGATGATTTGTAATCTTTGCTACAGAGATTATAGAGGCTTTGTAAACGCCCACAGGTCTGCCTGAGCCCATCCTTCTCCTCCTCACTTTATTTCACTTGTTGAACAATACCCTAACATCCTGGGCTGTTTTTGTGCAGGTTCCGGCAGATCAGCATTATCTCCAGAGAGCCATCCTTCAGCTGCTCATCGGCGTCTAGGAACCTTGATGCTGTACTTGACTGTGTGACCAAGGGCACCCTGGCTTCTCATAACCCGAGATTCTCCATCAGAGAGTACTCACCCAGTACATTCTTAGCAAGGCCACACAACAGGGAGTGCTAGAGCTCAATGTGCAATACGATATTCTCTAAATTGAGTCATGTCAACAAAACTTCCAACACTGTAAAATTGCAGAGCATCACAGATAAACAAGAAAACTGTGGCCCACTCCACCTATTCTGTCTCAATGTGGAAAACTCAATTTGTGGCAAGGTCTCTTTTATGATGGTAGGGGGTTGGTAGCAGGAGGGTGTGACATAAAAGCCACATTTGCTGCAGCTATTCAGAAAACATCTCTGTTTACCATTGTCATGTTGCCACGGCAACACCAGCTACTTATAGCATCACATGGAGCAGGCTGGAGTACACTGTTGTTTAAATGCTACACTGATTATTGTCTCTTCTCTGGCTTCTTTATTCCTCAGGGGAAAAGCAAAAGCCCACTGGTAGCTAATGGCTGAAATGAAAGAGAGAAACGAGATTGTAGCATATATTAGCCACATTTTCATAGTCTACGCTTTATATTTATTCCAATTTAATTGTGCTTTGGGGTTAACAGTTGCATTATCCAAAACATCTATACCCTAACCTATTCTTTTCTCTTCTCATTTCCCCAAATTTCCCCATATATATGTAAAATGATAATATATTATGTATGTATCCACATATAAAATTGATAAATATGTGTTATATATTGCACACATGATAGATATATAGACAGACAGGCGAATAGATTTGCCTATGTGTGTTTGTGTATGCCACATACATGCTTGGTGTTTGTGAAGACCGGAGTCATCACCAGATACCCGGGAACAGGGGTTATCCAGGGCTCTGAGCCACCACGTTTCTATTGTGAACCAAGCCCCAGGTCTTCTGCAAGGCCAGTTACGTGCTCTTAACTGCTGATCCATTTCTTCAGCCCTCAAACATGTTTTTGAAAGATATATTTATTCAGAAAGTATACTAGGTAAACACATTCCAGAGACAATTTAAAGTATCTGTGAAGCTGTACAGGTTGTGTGTAAACTCTGCGCCATTTTTTTATTTGAGGGACTTGAGTATATATGGGTTTGGGGTCTGTAGTAAAGGAGTCTATAACCAATACACTGTCGATGCCAAGAGATAATAGAATATGGAATTATCCCTGGACAGTTTCCCCACAAAGCATCTAAGAAGGATGTTTTACAAACTCATCTGGAAATGAAGAGAGGACTTCAGTGAGCATTCAGGAGGGGATGCTCAGATGTAGAGCTTTTTATCAATAGGTGCCTGGGAATGAGGGCTAAGGAGGCAGCCATGTGGAAGTCCTGCTAAGCTGAAGTACAGGCTTCTGCACAGATTCTATCGACTTGTTTCTTGTACCCAGCCTTTAGCACTTTCAGAGTGCCTTGACGTTTCTGGCACATTTTCATAAAGGAAAATGCTTATATCCCTACTTGGCTTATCTACTAGAGGAACTCCCTAGCAGGTTTGCAAACAGAACTGGCACACTGAATAATCACAACCTACTCCAGAGGCTCATAAAGAAAGGAGGCAGAATGTGCTGTATCCTGCCTAAGGACACACACACACACACACACACACACACACACACACCCCTCCCTCATAGCTCGGCAGGCACTCAGCTTCTCTCAGAGTCTCTGTAGAAAGGCCCAGGCAGAGGACCTACAAAAAGAAAAGATTGAGATCTTTGCATGCCAGAATTATTATCATCACCAATAGTGTATTTTTCTCAATAGCTATGAAAGTACACTGCAAATGTCTCACACAGAAAATGATAGGCAATCAAGATGATAGATGTACTCATTACCCAGTCTTAATTATGCTATATATGTTTATGCATGTATCAAAACATGATACGGAACCTCATAAATGTACATAATTATGATTTACCAATCAAAATAATCCTGTTGATTAAAAGGCCACATTGTCCAAAGTTTTCAAACCGTTTTCAGCATATGGATAAAGAAGAAAAATGCTCAAATTATTTATTTAAATTTTTTGAGGTTAGAATTACATTTCTCCATTCTCCTTCCTCCGTCCAAATCCTCCCTGTTCTACTTCAAATTCATGACCTCTTTTTTGTACTGCTATTGCACATATGTATGTACATAAACATACAAGCCTAAATATAACCCTCTCGGTTCATATAATGTCTCTTGCCTGTATGTTTTCAAGGAGAACCATTTGTCCTAGACAGCCACTTTCTCTGCTCTTGCCTGGGGAGACCACCTCCCCTGCTCCTAACCTTCCTTAGTTACCTGTGGGTCTTTGTGTAGGTCTAAGTCCTCACAGGTCTTTCAATCACCCACTAAGGCATGCCTGTTGGTATTGTTCTTATTCAGATCATATTCAGGCATTTATTTATGTTGGCAAGAATTTATGAGTATAGTGTGTCTGCTGTTACTAGAAGACACAATCTCAAGCAAATTTCCACATCCTCTGACTAATCATCTTTCCACTTCATCTTCTGCGATGTTTCCTGAGCTTGAGGTGCAGGAGTATTTTTGAAGTTGTATCCTTCCAGCTCAGGCTCCACAACTCTGCATTCAAATTGGTTGTGGTATTCTGTACTGCTCTCCATCTATTGCAAAGACAAGTTTCTTGACAAGGAATTAAAGATTACAGTAATCTGTGGGTATAAAGACAAATATTTATAGATTGGTGTTAAGGTTTTATGTTGGTTTAGTTAATTAGTAGTTAGATTCTCCTCCAATAACCACGACTTCACTGGCAATGAGTAGTTAGCTAGGTTGCCAGTACCACGCCTTTCCCCCTTTTGTTGTGTTGGTCTTCAGTCTAATTAGAGAGCTGTTGATTACCTCTAAGGTATGTGCACCACTACTATATCCTTAGGGTTATTATGCCATGCTGGTCTTTGGTAAGGTTCATAGCCAACATAACTGCAAGACTGTTGGTTGGCTCCGTCCTTTAGAAGCTTGCATGGAAAACATGTTACTTTGCGATCCATACATAAGAAAAACAATATGAGAAATGAAGGAAAGTGAGAGAAAGCTTTAGGTGAAAAGCAAGGTTGACATAATAGTACTTTGGAAGACAAAATGATACTTCTGTGAGTCACATTATGTTACAGTAAAGAAGAAGGCCAACACAGTGTCAGGGATAGCAGCTGCTGATTTGAAGTGTCACTGATTTTCATACCCTCTACTGGGGCAGCGTCTGCTCTTGATAGATAGATAGATAGATAGATAGATAGATAGATAGATAGATAGATAGATAGAGATATAAATATAGGTATCTATATAGATAGATATAGATATCTACACATAGTAGATAGAGATAGAGATAATTTTCTCTTGCTAGCCTGGATTTTCTGGAGATACAAATAGCTCTCTCCTTGTCCACACATCTCTCACCAGAGAAGTTTTATCTTTCTCCCTTTCTATACTCGCACAAAGAAAAAGTCATGGGTACCAATGTAACAAACATGTGGCTAACCACATCCAATGATGCTAGCATTTTGACCTTACCTCCAGTGTTGTAGCTGTCACGTCAGCCAACCACTCTACAGCATTTCTGGTGCTGTAGAGTGTAAGCTGAGAGTAAGACTCCAGCCCCTAGTCCGCACTCAAGTTTTTCACTGAGCTCATAAAGTCATTTATCACTATTTTTCTGTTCCTTCCTTCACCATCCAATACAAGAACACACATTTTATTTATTTGTTGAATTTCCTTTCTAATTCTCTTCATTCCTTTGTGGGTTTTTTCATCCTACTGACAATAAAAGCCATATTCCTTTCTATTTCTGTCTGCTGATGGACTTATGAATTCTTGTTCTTATACAACACATTATAACCATTACTCTTGCTTTGATGCTCAAAGTGTCACTAAATCTGTCCAGTGCAAGGTTCTTCAAGGTGACTTCCATCCCTTTTTGACAGTTCTTGTCATTCTTTGGACACTATACTAATCAGATTTCCATTGCTATAATGAAATGCCTAGCACAAATAACTTATAAGAAGAAAAAGTTTACTTAAGCTCACTGCTTTGGGGGTGGTAGCCTATGATTTAGGGGTGGTTCAATAGCTTTGAGCTTCAGTGCAGCCTGGAAAAAGTGTATAGCAAAAAAAGCCACTCACTTCATAAGACTGAATGCAAACAGCAAAGAGGAGGGGATTGGCCTTTGAGGACACATGCCCAGTGACCCACAGACCCACTAATAGGGCTTGTTCTTCTAAATCCTCTACCACCTCTTAAAAGAACCAGCTTGGTACTGCAATGGTTTGAAAGAGAAATACCCATCATTAGTCTCAGACTTTTGAATACTTGGTCCTTGGTTGGCAGCACTGACTAGGTAGGTTTGAAAGATAAAGTCTTGTACAGTGAGTCTGTCACTGTGGAGGGGGCCAGGCTTTGAGATCTGAAAGACTCATACCACTTTCTACTTCACTTTCTGTTTGGTACTTGTGGTTCAGCTCTCAGCTTTCTACTTCAGCTGGTATGCCCTCACTTCCCCACCATGATCGGCTTCTTTCCTTCTGGGACCATTAGCCTCCAATAAATCTTTCCTTTTATAAGTTGCATTGGTTGTGGCATTTTATCAGAGCAAGAGAAAAGCAAGTAACCTAGGTGCTTTGCCTTTAACACACTGATGTCAGTAGCCCAGTCACCCAATTCATGGCAGACACATCCTCAGTATCTATGATAGCAGAATGTTCCTGGCTCATCACGTTCTCTCCTGAACAACTTCTAGGGCCAGCTATCCTCTACAGATACACCCCTCCGGACCCTTTAGTTGAGACGCTGATGTTAGATCAAGACCATCTGGGTTCTGGGTGGGCTCTGTGCTATACAGGCAGCTTTACACAAATGTACACACAAATGCACATATATAGACAGATGTAGATAGATAGATAGATAGATAGATAGATAGATAGATAGATAGATAGATAGATTCATGTATATGGAATAATACATTTATTTTCTGCTGTGGTATTCAAAATTGAGCTTATTAATTTTTCTCCATTTTTTTCTTTTTTTCCCGTTTTCCCGCTTTTCCTCCTATGCCTGTTCTCCTCTCTTTATCTTTGTCTAGACACAAAAAATATGTTCCCCTCTCCTACATACAGCAATATTGGGCTATTAAGAGAGGTGTTGAAGACTGGAACTGTCCTGTGAGGAGATACAGACCCACTAGCCTTCATCAAGTTCTTGATTCTCTGTTTCCTCCCCCCCCCCCTCCAGCACAATCAGTAGGGGATATTGTTCCTGGAAACTGTCTTTCACTGCATCCAAATTCTGGTTATAGTTACTTCCATAAATAAGGATTGTGAACTCTTGATAGCTAAAGATAAAATGAAGAATAAATAAATGTCTCAATTCAAGAAAATTATGCTAGATACTTAAATGTGTTTTGTGCTGCTTAAATGTTTACAGATCACAACAGTACTGCAGAAGAAAAATATTTGGAGATTCATAATTTGATATAAAATGTTTGCTACCTTAGCTTACTAATTTAAGAGCTAATTAAGGAGAGCATTTATTATTTTCTTCTCTATGTGTCATGTGTCCTGACGAGTGGGGTGAATAGAAAACACAGATGTCTGTGACAAATGCAGAGAACACAGGTTAGCCTTCTCAGTACAGATGCAGGGTTTATACGACTCTGTTTTCCCTATATCCAGATAAAGTGTTCATCTAAATTAATTTTCTGGCTTTATGACTTTAGAAAAGTCGTGAACTCATAGAGTTTTATCCTCTGAAAGGTCTTTGAAAACTATTCAGGCCTATTTTTACATTATGTGCTCACTACTGAAAGATTTTTTTTTTAATGGCTAGTTTAAAGCAAAGAGACTAGTTAGACTTTGACATCATTTTGAATGGAATTTTCTTACTGCCTATAAAAACCTTGTAAGTCAAGTGGCTTCCAAATAGTCTAAATATTCCAGCCAAACACTCCTTACCATGCGCCAGAAAGCAAGCCTGTACTTTGGATGGACCTGACTGGAGAGGAGCAAACAGATGTGAGGCATCTGTAGGTGAGGAAGGAAGACCACTCAGGAGGCTATTCCACCAAAACTCAAAGCAGAACGGAACCGTGGTGCTGACTGGTATTTTAGGTGAGGTACCTTTGTTGGATTTTGACATACTCTATTGAACGTCTAGAACATCCTGTGGACTGTTAATGAGAACACTAGAGCTTGGTGATGACATTAAGACTGAATTTGTTTCCATCCTGAAAAAAAATGGAAAATAAAAATAAAGTTGCCTTTTCTATTAGAATGGAAACGATTGGGAGAATAATTTGAAGTAGGAAAAACATAGATGGGTTGTGTGGGCATGATGACTTTGAGATGAGAATGCAATTCATAAATGGAGATGTGTAATTATCCCAAGTAAATGTCTTACATGAGGCTCAGTGAGGATATCAGCAGCTCATAAATAGAACTTCATAGCATCAACATAGGACCCACAGGCATATTTTTAAATATCACTTATTAAAGGCTTATTGTATGCCAACAACTGTTCTGAGTGTCTGCATTTATTGCCTCATTTAGCTTCCACCATAGTCCAACCAAACCTGTAAAATAGTATCATTATCATAGTTAGCAGGTGTGTAAGCTGTTAGCAAAAAGACATCATTTACTCTGCCCCAAGTTGTACCGCTAGTACATTCCAAAGGAGATTTTGAACCCCAGAAGTCTGAGCCACAGCTTTCTTCCTAACTGTTCTGCTGCTCTTATTGATAGATTGTGTTCTCACTCAAAAGAAATGTATGATTTAGTTTAACAAATAAGTGTAGCAGCCATGAAACACATGAAAGATTAGTTAAGTAGTAACATGTTATGGCATTGGGTGTGTGACAACAGAGTTTAGAATATGTATGAATTTCCAAGAAAATAGGATGGTAATAGGACATAACAATAATTAGCTGCTTCGTGGTGATCAAATTACACAGTGGAGAGCTGAAAGAATTTACCAGACTATGTAGATTTCCAATTCATAGTCATAGATTAGCTTAGTCATGGGCATTATCAAATTCATAATGGCTAATCATTCCGATATTGTTCACACCTTGCCCTACTGCCTGACACTCTCCTAAAATCCCACTATCATTTAGGTATGTCTTAATCAACCGTCATGAAGTGGCAGTAAAGAATGATACTAGGAAGTTCATTTCATTAACCCGTTTATCTCCTAACTAGATGGTTACAATCTATGTTCAGTTAATTCTATGTAATGAGCAAGAACTTAGAAACTTTGTGGAAATTGCTATTCCCTTAACATATATTTATTGAGTACCAAATTGAGAATGGGATGGACTTTGCCCTGTGACAATTTCAAAGACTTTGCCTTGATTTTGTAAGCTTTATGCCAAACATGCTAATCATTTTCTCTCTTTCAAATAAAAAGCCTAGTTCTGTGACTTCATCGAGGGTAAATACTGCTACTTTTCCTAAGCTAGGATGATCTGCTATAAGGAATTGCCTATGTTGACCTTAAAACTGCAAATTTAAGCTGTAAGAAAAAGTCTTTCTTGAAAGTTCTTAGCCAGTTTAAAGAATCATTTCAACCAAGAGTATCTACAGCAGTAATGAGCAACTGCTCTGTGACACAGTACTGAGCATGGCCATGGGTTATGGACTTAAAATGAAGATAAGTTATCCTTTTTTGAGTGGGTCAGAAAAATTAAAAGATTAATAGTATTTCATGACATTTGATGTCTCTGAAAAAATAGTTTCCCTTAAATATATTCATTCACATAATATCCATGACTATTTTTTTGCTTATTTAAAATTAGGTAACTATTTATGATGTAGATTGTATACTTAAATTACGAACCATTAAAGAAAAAATTTCCTAACATGAGGCTAATATTCTCTTTTTTAAAAAACAAGACTTCATAACATATTTTAGAATATAGAATTGCTATTTGTTCTATACTTCTGTCTTGAAACCTATATCCCCTTCTATATTACAGAGCTTAATCAAATAAAGAAAAGATACATTATCAAAGCAAAACATCAAGTATCATTGTGAAATATTAAATTTAATAATAGTGCACACAGAGAGCCAAACTGAAGTTAGCATATGCTCATCTTTTTAAATGGCTAACCCCATTTCCTTTAAGGGACAGAATTCCTCAACATTTATATGTTAAATAGATGACTGTGCACACATGGGTCAGTGTTGGATATTCTCTTTTGAAGGAAGTAGAGAAAGGCTTTTGTGTTGACACTACTATTTATGAGAAAAATTTAGACCTAACAAAGGCAAGATTTTATGTCATATATGGCTCAGCTCTCTCCCCTTCATCCCTACAATAATGTGGTTAAGCTGGAAACGTGGGAATGCTGGTTCTTGGGTTGAAAGGAGGAAGCAGAAGCCTGAGTATCCTTGCTGTTTAATGAAGAAAGCCATTGTGCTCAGAGTCAACATCCCAGCCTTCTTCCTCCTCAGCGTCCCAGGACCACAGCTAGAAATGGAAGTAAGAACCTTTGGGCAACTAACCTCGCAGAGATGAAAAGATCAGACAAGATGTGTATAAGTGTGCTCTCTAAACTTTAAAAACCATCTTGTTGAAGAAATGGGGGATAGACCAGTGATTTGCTTAAATCAGTCAGTATTTGAATAACTGGAAGAGTTCAAGTCTACAAATGGGATAAACTTACACACTCTTGACCATGTCTTTCCCATTACCTGAGGTCAGTGGCAAGAAAATGAAAACCATTTGCTATAGAAGTCCATACGTTTGTCTTTCTAATGCATTGAGGTTAGTATGAGCTTCACACCAGAAGTCATGTGATGCGCAACAGCATGGCTCTAACATCTCTCCTTTAACAAGCAGTAAAGCCATATACCTGGTGTAGAAAAATGCCAGCAAGTTTAGATTTCAGCACGGCTGTTAGTATCATGAGTGCCAATATGCCACGTGTCACTCAATCTATGTGCTTTAAAAAATAAATTGCAAATTTAGTCTGCTGAATAATATAATTGATAAAAATCAGCCTATCTTTGGGTTTAAATGAATTGTTTGTGTGACAGTGTTGTTCTTCATTACATGCCTGAATGCACTCATTAAGCACAGAGAAAGCGATAAGCATTAATAAGCATAGAGACCATGTCATTGAAGCAGCAGGAAATAACGTGTCCATAGCATCAGGGCCTGCAGCTCCTTCTTGAAAAGGGAGTGTTCGCAGCTATATGCCTATATTTCATATGCAAGCAGTGACTGCAGGCTTGATCATCAGTAAGGAATGAGACCTGCATACCTTTGACTTCAAGAATAAGTCTGTCCGGCATGACAATTCTTGAATGGAAGATTTCAGTTTTCCAAATTATTGACACTGTTTGCCTGTGTTGTTCCAAAGCCTAAACTCATTTTTAAGCTCCTTTTCCCTTGGGGTATATATATCCTTGTCTTAACTAGCACCACACTCCTGGGGAACCTGTGAGCCTTTTTCATCTTTTCCTTGTGGTGATAGCAAAGACTGTTCTTGCCCAGTCTGACAAAGTCTACCCAAGCTAAATGCAGCTTCATCTCTGCTAGAGATTGCTTCTGAGCCCAACATGGCTGACATAGAAAGTTCAAACAGTTATTCCATTTTGTTTTTCAGAGTTCTTGGGATTTAAACAAAGAAACATCCACTAATTCATTAGCCAAATATGTACTGAGCCCTGGAATAATCTGGACTCTGGGGATAAAATGTGAACAGACTAGACAGTCTCTATTCCTGTGGTGCTCACACTGATCAGAGAGGGGAAGGGAGAGAAAAACTGCAAACAGAGCTTCTGGCGTAATGAGCTTGTTGTAATGCATTGTGCTCTGATGTGCTTCTGTGAAATTTGGAGGAGGGAAACATGATGCAGTGAGAGAGAGGAGGGATGGGTGGAGTTAGAAATACTGTCCTACATATGACTCACTGGTTTCTGTCACTAACAGTTTCTAATGGTGATTCTGGTTCTTTTTCTTCCACAGCGAAGGGTTGTGTTTCCTTAGATTTTAAAAATTGAGCATAACTACATTATTTATATTAGCCAATAAACTATAAAGAGAAGCGAGACATCACTGGCAAAGTGAGAAACTAGAAATCCGTGTGTAATTCTTAGAGGGCTTTCTCATTGCGTTGGAAAGCTTTGAGTCTTGTGATTTCTGGTCCAGCAGGCAAGGTTCCTGGAAACTCTCACACTCTTGTCCATATAACAAGATAAATATTTTTTAAAAAATAGAAAGAAACCGATCAGTATGAAAAGCAATGTCTTCTTAGATTGCTCAGACAATCACCATGGTGAAGTAAAACAACTGCCTCCAAATTTGGAGGGATGGACATGTGATACAGGATATTGTGTTGGAGCAGAAATCAGTAAGTAAAAGTATATATGCCTCTTTAATAGGCAAGGTTGTTTCCTTGCCTATCAGCCAGGCTGCCTGCTTGATGACTCATTGCTCTGACTTCTGGGAAATTTTTGGGTTCTCTAAATGTCTCTTCATTAGCTCCTACTTAGGCCCACTCAACATAAGTTCTTTTTTATTATCTCAGATCAAGGTTTAATCTGGACACCTTAGTCCCCTCTGCTAAATCCATTTTCCCAAGAAATGTAAGAATCTCAAGCGTATTTACACGTTCTATTCACATCAATAAGTTATTATAGATAACCAAGCAGTCTACCTACATGAAGGTGAAGCATCTTAGGAGTTGTTCTTAATAATGACCAGAGAATAGGAACCCTCTTAGAAGTTTACTTGCCACAGGAAGTCACCTTGTGATGCAGAGCATTGGTAGAACATGTTAAAGCTTTGTTTTCAATGAAATCATATGGTTGCAGGGTAAAGAAATCTGCCAGGGTACATGTGCAGGACAGGGAGCAGTGGGAAGCAACAGTATTTGCTCAGGAAAAAAATAGTAACTTTTACTGAAAATGAAGCAAAAGAGGTAGTAACTTAGTTTAAGGCAAAACATTTGTGTGGGTTATAATTTTTAGTGTATAGCCATCAGATAGCTGTTGTCCCAGTAATATATACTCTAATTTTGAAAAACATGTTGAGAAACTGATTATATTCCTGTGTGTATTTTTTTTTTAAAAAGAAAGTTAAAAGTTATTGCTTCATTGAGTTATACTTTGCATCAATTAACTGAAAGATACAGGATGAAGGCCCAAAATAGAGGTCACATGGCCCATGTGTCCTGGACATTTCAGCAAGTAACTGAGTCCAACAGATGCTGACAGTCATGAAATCAGGTCTCCTTGACAGTCAGTTTGCTAGTAGTTTAATAGAAAACCTAGAGGATAGATGTTGCTAAATATGTAATTCAAAGAAAATGTTTTCAAAAGGTATGACATTACCAGCTACTCAACAGAAAAAAAAAAATCCCTCCTTGGGCCCCTTTTATTCCAGGAGAAATGTCATGGAAGAAGAAAGTCCTTGGAATCTGATGCCTTCAGATTTGAGCTTATTTGTATCTGAAAATCTCGTCTTAAAGTCAGAAACTGTTAATCTAATGTAAAATGACTACTCTTGTGTGTTTTATATCCATTTTTCTCAGTTATATATAGTATGAATCTTTATCTATTTTGCTGTGCTGTTTTCAGTGGGATTCTTTATAGCGTGTGCCATTTTTAAAGTTTTATTTATGCCATGTAGACAGTTTGGCTCGAACTACGAACAGCTGGAAAGGCTTCCTGGACTTAGTGAGATCTTGAGCTTGGAATAGTTATGACAAAACTTGTGTTTCTAAGATACAGAAAGTGGATCCCAATGGAGACAGGAGCAAATCCATTTTCCAGAGTGCAAGGTTTCCACTGAGCAAACACTGTCAGTATAAACTCACCTCTTATTTTTTGACAGCTAACTAACATGCTTTAAGAATATCCTGGAGGAGAACCAATCACCACCAGTGTCCTCTACCAGTGTAGTTGCATTCCAAATTCCTACCTTATACCCATATTTAAGTGTAGCTCTCAGCCCTTAGCAGAAAAGCCTCTTTCTGAAGCACATCCAGACAAGTACAAAAATCTACAACTAGTCAAAACCAGGGAACAATGGAGTGTGGTATACCCAGCTCCACTTGATACATCTAAATACAACCCCAAGCCCAGGCCCAGGGACTATAACAGAATACATGGTGGAAAGACCCTAAGAGTTGGAGACCAGAATATCTGCTCTGAGATAGTGTCTTATGTAGATGACAGGGAAGCAACATCCATGAAATCTCAAGGCAGGTCATTTAAACAAGATCTGTACAACAGTAGTTGATATGCCAATGTGGATGGAAGAAATCCAAAAGGCCCTATACCAAGATAAAGAGCTATATGTACTTAACAACCACTGAGAGAAATAGATCTTCTTCAGTGATGAGTCCACCCATGGTCTGAATGGTCCCCATTGGCTCATAGGTTTGAATGCTCAGACATTAGGCAGTATCACTACTTGACAGGGATTAGGCAATGTGGCTTTGTCAGAGTGGATGTGGCTTTGTTGAAGAAAGTGTGTCAGTGGGAGTGGACTTTGGTTTTTCAAATTCTCAAGCCAGGTGCTTGCTTGCTTGCTTGCTTTCTTTCTTTCTTTATTTCTGTCTGTCTGTCTGTCTGTCTTCCTGCTGCCTGCCCAACTAGATGTAGAATTGCCAGTTACATTTTTAGCCCCATGTCTGCCTGCATGTTGCCATGCTTCTTGCCATGACAATAATGTACTAAACCTCTGCACCTGTAAATCCAAACCCAATTAAATGTTTTCCTTTATAGAACTGCCATGGTCATTGTGTCTCTTCATTGCAATATAACTTTGACTAAGATAAGCCCCCTGATAGTTTATCCAGTCCCAACGGGTCAGCTCTAAACACATATAAGCAACACCCAACAGACTTAACAAACTGTGTGTGTGTGTGTGTGTGTTTGTGTGTGTGTGTGTGTACACAACAATAAAGAGAAAGAGTTTGTGAATTTGAGAAGGAATGAAGGGGACACAAGAGAAGTCACAGTGGGAGAGGGAAGGAAAGAAATTACCTAAGTTCAGCATTCACATGAAGTATAAAAACTGTTCCATCAAAATGGCTGCCTAAACATGAACTGAACAAAGGGGAATCAATAGACATATAAACATGGAGTATGAGGGTTTGGGGAGCCCAGGAGCTCTCAACTTTAGACAAAGAACTAGAGATAAGAAAGGAATGCAGAGAAGAGGAGAAATAGTCTTTCCCCTGGAAAAGTAATTGGCTACCCCATACCAAGTGACCAACCCTAAAAATATACATATAAGTAACATTATACAGACTGTACTGGCTTGTTTTGTGTGTCAACTTGACACAAGATGGAGTTATAGAGAAAGGAGCCTCCCACGAGGAAATGCCTCCATGAGATCCAGCTCTAAGACATTGTCTCAACTAGTGATCAAGGGGAAGGGCCCAGACCATTGTGGATGGTACCATCCCTGGGTCCTGAGTTCTATAAGAAGGCAAGCTGAGCAATCCAGGGGAGGCAATCCAGTAAGCAGCACCCCTCCATGGCCTCTACCTCAGCTCCTGCCTCAAGTTCCTGCTCTGTGTGAGTTCCTGTCCTAACTTCCTTTGGTGATGAACAGCAATGTGAAAGTTGTTAGCATTCTTTCTAAACTCCACCCCACAGTTGCCAGGCAACATCCAGGTGGGCCTGGTCCACTATAAAAGAGGCTGCTTGCCTGTCCTCTCTTTTATCTCTTGCTCTTGCCTCTCCCTTGCATCTCTTATCCCTTACCTCTTCCCTTCCCCCTACCCCCTCTCCTCATGGTCATGGCCGGCCTCCACCTCTCCACTTCTCTACTCTCTTCCTCTCTCTGCCTTTCTCTGCCTCTACTACCCTCTTAACTCCCCTCCCCATGCCCTAAATAAACTCTATTCTATACTATACCTTCGTGTGTGGCTGGTCCTTCAGGGGGAAGGGCTGCCTGGGTTTGGGCCCCGCACCTACCTCCCTATACCCCCATAAAACATATCTCTTTATATTTTTATAAACACATCATTGGTGCAGTGACTCAGATTAGAAACTCTGCAGGGTTGCATCCCACCTAGCCACCATGAGAGATCTACTCTCGCTAGCTCAAAAGAACCTGTAAGCCCCCACTGGCCAAAGTAACCATCCACATGGACTCCGAGGAGAGTTCTCAAGTTTAGAGCTACCCTGTTTTGTCCTTGAGGATGGGAGACATTCAATCTTTTACTGACCCTCGTTTTATGACTTATTCCCTTGGGTGAGACATTCTTCTTTCCTTTCTTTCCGCTGCTGTGAATTCCAGGCCGGGCCTGGACAACTGCTCTCAGAAGCACAGCCTCTGAGCATTAATCCCCCAACTCTACGTGTCTCCCCCAGGGGTCAGTCTTCGCCGCCTTTGTCCCTATTTAATGGGATGTCTTGGTCTAAAACAATCTCTCTCTCCATCTAGCTAAACTGGCACTTTCTCGCTGAGGACCAGTAATCCAGAATTCCCTCTCCCCGCCTCATTTGTGGCTCCCTGAAACCACTGGTTCAGCTAGTTAGCCAGAGAAGTAAGTCTGCTTAGAGCTCCCTGCTGGGACACCCCATTTGCTGTTCTTCCCCCTTCTACTCCTTGGCTCTGCTCGGTTCTCAACGGGAAAGGTGGGTCTGGCTCTGTCCCTTGTGTCCTGCCAGAGGTCCCCTCCCTTAGACTTACTTTCCCATTTCCGAGTTTGACTACCTGCTGCCCTGCCAAATGGTTTTGGCCTTGCCTCAAGTAGGTTCTGTCTCCGCCTCCTGCCAGGGACTCTGCTGCCCCACACCCCCCACCCCCTGCTCTATATCTGTCTTGTCCAGCTCCCTCAGCTGGCTCCTGCTCCACCAGTCCCTGATCCCTGATGGAGTTTCCACCTTCCAGCACACACAGGGACTTTGTCCCTCTCTCCCTCTCTTCCCATGCCACTGCTGCCTGCTTCCCTTATTCTGGTCCCAGCCACATGTCTCTTTGCTCCTGCTGTTAAATTCTATTCAGTTACAACCAATGTATACAGTCCTCCATCCTGTCAGAAGTGTGTTAATTCTTAAGTTATAGCAGACAGAATTCCCAAAGTCCTTGACAGTTGGCCTAAAATGGTAGATGGTCTCAGAAGATGTGGACACAGCTGCATGATGCTGCCTAGATTGTGATATGACAATCACTGAAAACGCAGTGGACAAAACCAGATACTTTGGGTCAAGGGGCTTGGCTACTAAACCAAGGTAAACTTACTTCCCATGTCATGTGTATCCATTCCACAGAGAAAAAGTCCTGCGTCTTCTGCGCTTGAAAGCCAGACTGACTCTGCCCAAGTTGCCACAGAGACCAGGGAACTGTTGACTAGTGGACTCTGTCATTTTTAAAATAATATAATTGCTAGATTATTGTTCATTTCTCAGACTTCTGACTGCAGTGACAGCTAAGCTTTCCCAGATGTAATGTTATCTCCTTACCTTCCTCTGGCTATGCCACTGCCCTAATGTTATCTGAGTTCCTATAAATTTGCCTGACTCTAATAAAATATTCAACTATATGATCCAGCTTTTTAAACTTTTTAATCTTGTTCCTTCTACTCCACAAAAAGCTCATCCTAAAGACTGTTCATATTGTTAACTCATGCTGTTATCTCTTTTATAAACTTATAAGCTACAGAAAATCCACTCAGGTCTGCCTCCCGTGGACCCAATAGACTCCATCCAAATGTTTACATCTGCATAAGTTCCCACTTACTACCTATTCCAAAGGGTGGGATTCCTCTGGGTTTAAAATGTACATCTTAAAAATTTTTTTCTTTCTCCCAAATGTACTCAATCTATTTCTCTACTTATAATAATGTGTTTCAATATCTTGTCAAGTTCATGTGTTTACTACAACCAGGACAGCTCCAGAGAAGCAACCTTCAGATGCTCCAATCTCCTCTCAGACACAAATGCTTCTACTGGACCTTCTGACCTACCCTCAGATGGCTCCACAGACCCTGGACAGCAAAGAAACAGCCAATTCTCCTAAGACAGGACAAACACCCCCACACCCATTCTTCTAGGTTCCCCAGATGCACGTCGCCCCCAATGCCAGCATGAAGCAGTCAGATATTATAACGACCCTATTCCTGCTTTGCCATTGCCTCTTTCCAATTTTTCTTTTTAATTAAACCAAAAATGGGGGAATGTTAGCATTCTTTCTAAACTCCACCCTACAGTTGCTAGGCAACATCCAGGTGGGCCTGGCCCACTATAAAAGGTGATGCTTGCCTGCTTGCCTCTCCTCTCTCTTATCTCTTGCTCTTGCCTCTCCCTTGCATCTCTCATCCCTTACCTCATCCCTTCCACCTCCCCCCTCTCCTCATGGTCACGGCCGGCCTCTCCACCTCTCCACTTCTCTACTCTCTCTGCCTTTCTCTGCCTCTACTACCCTCTTAACTCTCCTCCCCATGCCCTGAATAAACTCTATTTCTATACTAAACCTTCACCTGTGACTGGTCCCTCAGGGGGAAGGGATGCCTGGGCTTGGGCCTGCTGAGACACACCCTTCCCCCACACCTCCCTACCTCCCTATACCCCCATAAAACATATCTCTTTATATTTTTATAAACATCAGAAGTGTAAGCTGAATACGCTTACTTCCTTCCCTACTTGCTTCTTGGTCATGGTGTTTTACGCAGAATTACAAACCCTAAGACAGAGACTGAGCAGGTTATATTCATATGCTTATAGACTCGTGCATATGTGTTTATGTGTGCATATATATACATATATGTATATACACGCAATTAATAAAAAAAGTCACTAACTTGAAAGAAAAAGAATGGGTATATGGGAAGGTTTGAAGAGAGAAGGAGGAAAGAGAAAATGATATAGCTCTATTATAACCTCATTTTTAAAATAATCTTAATAAAATAAACTTAAAATATCTACTAGAAACATGAGCAGAATATCTGCTCATTTGTAACAAGATAAGTTTTTTTTTTAGAAATGCTGAGAGCAGAAATAATGATACCTATTTCAACATTAGTTCTGAAGAGTATTGAAATCACCAGTTCCAAACAGTAATTGAAATAAAAAAATTATACAAATGAAAAATGAAGCCTTCTTTTTAGCGTGTCTTAGCTAGAGTTACTATTGCTGAGATAGAACACCATGACTGATAAGCAATTAGAGCAGAGTATATTTATGTATTTAGGAATAAACACATTTGAAGAAAAACAGGTCATGAATGTAAAAGAGAACAAAAGGGGGCATATACGAGAGGGTTTGGAGGGTGGACAGGGAAGGGAGAAATTATGTAAATATAATCTCAAAAAACTAAATATTAAAAACAACAACAAACCTACCATGACTGAAAGTGTAAGGGTCCATGATTTACAGAAGAACGACATCCAGGACTCAAATAGTATGTATGCACAAAGAGTGTTTTATTCTGCAGAAGTCCAGTATGCTAGGGTCTCCCATTACCAAGATAGAGAGAGACACCCACATGGGCTTGCAGGCATGATTTAATGTACATTAAGGAATTTTGGGGTGACCTCTATGTTAATCTATTGGGTCCATCCCTACTGACATTCCATTACTGGGGTGTGGGGGCTGGAAACATGCTGGGAAGATCTGTGAACTGTGACTGAGGAAGTCTGGAAACTGCTGCTAACCCATTGTCCTTACTTCAGGCCAGGTGGCTAGGGCATTCCATTACCTGGGTGTAAAGGCTGGAGCCTGGGGTTTTTTCTGTTAGTATTAACTTGCCTGGGCTTGCCTGGACTTGCCCAGTTTTTAGACCTAGTCTCCTTAACTGCCAATTTGAAGTCCGTAATGGAATTAGTCCAGCCTTCTCAAAACTAACTTCAGAGGAAAAAGTTTGTTTTACCTAATAGCCTGTAGTCCATCATCATTCAGGGAAAGCAGGGCAAGAACTCAGGAAAGGAATCTGGAGACAAGAACAGAAGCTAAGGGCTTGGAGGAACACAGCTTACTGGCTTGCTCTTCATGAATACTCAGTTTGCTTTCCTATAAAACCTAGGACCACCTGCAACCGGAAGTGGGACATTGCCCACAGTGAGTGGGGATGGGTGGGGGGGCTTCACATTAATCACCAACCAAGAAAACCCACCACAGGCATGTCCACAGGCCAGCCTGGTGGGTCATTTACTCAATTGCAGTTCCCTCTTCCAAAATGATTCTAGCTCGTGTCCAGTTGATATAAAACTGTCCAGCACACAAGATAACTGGAACCATTCTGGTTACTAACTTACAGATGAGGACACAGCTGGGGCTAAATAGGGAGAGTAAACACCACAAGCCAAGGCTCCTGAATGGCACCCCTACTTCACCTGCATTCAGTGTTTCCTTTGTTTTACTGCTTTCTTATGGAAATTACCCAGACACTTTTATTTATGTTTGGGCTGGCCCTTGAGAAACCTGTATTCTCTTCTGGGAAATAGGTTAATAAATAGCCAGTCACACAATTGCTTTGGATTAGGAATGCAGGCTCTAGTTATCATTTTCTTCTTGCTTGTTTGTTTCTTCGTTCACTGAAACAGACCCCTGGTTTGGAACTTCCTGTGTAGCCCATTCTGGGCTTAGGCTTGAGCTTCTCAGGCATGTGCCACTGTACCTGGCTAGGCTAGTTATCTATTTTCTATGCTCTCTCCTTTTTGCTGTTTCAAGAATGGATTTGTCGTTGGTTCTCCACCTGTAAGACTCTAGGCAAGCTTTAACTTTCTGGAGACCCTCGACTGAACACATGGAGTCGGGAATTGATGCAAAATGCAAGAGGAATTTATTGATTCAGCATACTGAGATCACTCTGCATACCAAGATGGGAGAGCGACCACACGGAACCTGTTCAGGGACCTTATATATGGATTTTAGAGCAGCAGCCATTAGGCACAATGTGATTGGTCTTTTAAACTGATTGGTCTTTAGGAAATGAGGTAGCAGGAGCTTAATCAGCCCCTTTCTTCCAGCCTACATGAACCTGTTTCTTCCAGGAGGGGAGGGGTACCCATGTGCTCAGAAGGGGGAGGGGACCCTGGTCAAATATCTCAAAGTTCCCAAGCTGACTTCTCACACCCTAAGACAACACCACTCAACCCTCAAATTCTGAAAATTACAGGGCTCCAATCTTAGTTTGTCCCATGACTGCCCTCAAAGGAAGTTTAAAATCTGTTTACTTAAACATCAAATTTACATCTGCTTATTAAGTATTTATACCCTGTGATTTTTGTGCAGCATAAAGACACAGAATCTATTGATGGCAATTATTTTGAAATAATTATTTTTCTATTATTGTCTTAATAAGCATTATCATCTGCCCTTCCTCAAAGGCAAATGTGGGTTGGTCTCACAAAGGATATGTCTGTGTACCTCTCATCCTCCACAGAACCCTGGTTAATTGTTGAATTGTAGAGTGTCCTAAGTTGAGCTGAGTTTGCCCAGTACTTGCTAAACCTTCTCAGATACAAGTGTCATGAGCTACACCATTCCAGCAAAGAATTGATAAGGGAACTAAATTCCTAATCTACTAGTTCTTCATTCTGACTAAAAGAAATCACAGTGTTAGTTCCAAAGCATTCTCCCTTAGTGAAAGGAGAGCCAGGCTTCTGACCAGCACTCTCTGCAGACCCTGGCTTTCCAGCAGGCTGCTCTTGCTAGGGATGTGTTGCCTAGAGACGAAGTGGGCACACAATGGTATTTGTACAAGCGGCAGAAGGTTCTAAATGCAATGGAGGGCTATCATTTTTTTCACTTACTAGGAAAATGGACCACCTTTCCTACTCCTTATTAATCACAATTGCAAACTTTTAAAATGTCCAAACTTCTCAGAGAAAGGCCCCATCATGTCTCTCTTCTCCAGCAATTACAAAATCTCAGAAGAAACTTTCCACAGGATTAACATTTCAGCTCCTCCTGTTCACTTCTGCATTTGTGAATGAAAGGTTGCTGCAAGATGGTAAGCACCACAGAACCACCATAAGGTCACACCTCAGGCTCTGTCTCCATATGGTGATTTCTTTATCCTATAAACAAAAAACCCTTCCAATGAGAAATGAATACAAGTGAAAGAATGCAACACCTTTAACAAAAGGCAAATCTCACAGATCCTATACAACTGACAAGTCAGCCGCCATGCCTGTGAGTCCCTCGTTGAGATTATACCAATTGCAGATTGAAAACCTTCATGAAAAAAATATTTACACTCTCTGTGTGAATAAAAGTACAGAATTTTTTCTTACCATTCCCCAAACAAAACAGAGTGATGACTACTTACAGAACACCTGCATTGTGATTCTGGAGAGCTTGCTGTGCAGTAGAGCACTTGTATGCCCCAGAGAACAATCATTCAGATCCCAGTACACAGTGAGTCAGCTCAGAAGCACCTGTAACTCCAGCTCCAGCAGATCCAATGTTGTGTCCTTGGTTCCCTGCAACAAACATGACATACAGAAAAAAAAATAAATCTTTTAAGAAGGATTTTACGTTATATCAATGGCTATACATCTAGAGGTTAAAGGGTACAGGTATGAGATATATAAAAGAACATGTACAGTATACGTAAATACACCAGGAGCAGCGTGCACCCATGGATCTGACCCCCAGCCTCCTCAGATAACAAAAAATGATGGTAACTATCTGGCCGACTCCAAGTGTGCCTCTGGCTGTTTATCTCTTGGCTATATGCTCAAAGAACATTTCTATTTATTCATTTAATTTTTTTATCTTATAAGAATATTTGGTGGTTATATATTTACCTAAAATCTCATAGCAGGGTAAAGATGAAGTAAGACTATAAAGCTATCTCTCGTAGACTAATTTACAAATATTTGTACATCAGATCCAGCAGCAGTAGCAATGAAGTGTATTCTCTATCTGTAAGTTAAAAAAGGATAAAACAATGTGAAGGAATCCTTTTGAGCATGTGAACTAACTATAGTCCCCATTCTAAAAAAACCCACCTTATTAAGATATCTGTTATATTGATGAGGAAAGTGTGTGTGTGTGTGTGTGGTGTATATGCATATATGTATATTATATTTTTATAGTTGATATTGGCAGTTGATATTATCAACAAAGACACGGCATGGCCTTCCCGGGAACTGAAGAAACTGTTAACAATTCTTTTTCATCCCCAGTGTGTTTCTTTAGCTTTACTAAGTTGGGCTGCTCCTTGACAGTTCACTAAGCAACACTTTGTTTAATAGAGATGGAGACAATGGTCATATCATAAGTGATGACAAGATGCTCTACCACCGCAAAGCAAATTTGTGGCATCTTTATCATTTTTCAGTCACAGTTCTTGGTCTAGTTTCTTGGATTCAATCACATCATGTTAACAATTTCTCAAACCTTGTTCAAGTAGCAGATAGGCATATTGAATAGCAAATAGCTTGTTTTCTGCATTTGATGTTTTTGTTAAATGAAGTGTGACATATTATCTGAGTGACAAAAAGTTTGTGAAATACAAGGTTATTTTTTTTATTCCACAATGTATGAAATGTCATTCACGTGTGTTTTATGTGTAACACTCCCCATTCTGAACAGAGGATATTTGATATTGCTTGCTTACTCAATGTTGTAAGGCTGTTTGCTTTAAAGAAACCCTAGATGATATACCCAGAGAACTGTCCTTCAATGCAGTGTCAAAATGGAACCTGTCTTAGTTAAGGTTTTATTACTGTGAATAAATACCATGACCAAGGCAACTCTTATGAAGACAAATATTTAATTGGGGATGGGTTACAGTTTTGGAGATTCAGTCTATAATCATCACTGTGGGAAATATGACATCATGCAGGCAGCCATGCTGCTGGAGGAGCAAAGAGTTCTACATCTTCATGTGAAGGCAGCCAGGAGGAGACTTTCTACTGCAATAAGCTAGGAGGGAGCTCAAATTCCACACTGGGTGGAGCTTAAGCATAGAAGCCTCAAAGCTCACCCCCACAGTAAGTACTTCCTCTACAAGGCCACACCTCCTTATAGTTCCACTCCCTATGGGTCAAGCATTCAAACCCATGAGTCTATGCAGCCCAAACCTATTCAAACCACCACAGGATGTAGACAGAAAAGTGATAGTATAAAGAGCCCCATCGTCATTCTTTGGGGAAAATGACATCAACTATTTTCACCCACCTGCATTTAGAACTTTTATCATAGAATGTAGAGTTCTTCCCCTCTACAGTGGGCTTCTAGCTTGGTGTGACCGATGCAATATAACTAGAGGCTTGAAATGGACTTCCATATCTCTGATATCACCTTGTCCTCTGCTGTTGCCAGGAGAAAGCTTTCACTGTCTCTCCTATTGACCCCAAGAGGAAATTCAGGGTCAGAAGAAACAGATTTAAGTTCACAGATTCATGAGTGAGCTGCACATCACATTGCAGAGGATTAGATAGCTCCAGGGAACAGCCAGCTGACATTTGAAACTCTTAGAGGAATGCAACTACCCTCAGAAGGGATGCCTATCCTGTCTGTGTGGGCTCCAGACACATGTACAAATGTAAATTTGTAGCCATCCATAATAAAGTGTAGCTGCCACTAGGTGAATTATCCATGCACAGTTCTCTTTGCCCTTCCCAGCCCCTTGTTACACATCCTGGACCACACCCATAGCTCTTGCAGTAAAAAAGAAGATTCAGTAGCAGTCATAATTCCATCAGCACAGGGAGAGATACAAAAAAACAAGACATTTACAGCTTTGTTGATAAAGATCTTTCCATGCCCAAAGAAAAGACCATTTTGATCGGTGTTTCTTGATTAAGGACTTATATCTGCTTTGTTGGAATGCTTGCTCAAAATGGGTGTACTTTAGTTCTATCCAGGAGTCATTTCCTGTAAAATCTAAGAGGTGGACCTAGAAATGTCAGAATCGTAACGCTTTCCTCCTGGCTAAGAGTCCATAGTAAGAAGAATCTAAGTTAGTTGTTGCATTTGTGCAGATGTGCAACAGAGTACAGAAGTGAGGCTGGTACAGACAAGAGCTGTCAAGAAAGACTTTGAAAGACAGAATTTGAATGTTAAGAATTATAGGATTATAGTGTGAAAGAAAGAGATGTGGGAATCATACAGAAAAAAATACTGTAATGTCTAACATAAACATTAGAATCCATGTGGCAAAAGCAGAACAGAATTACTGATGTATGGATTTGTTTACTCATTAAACAATTCGCTAGCATTTGCTATGAGTCAAATTCTAGCCTGAGTTCTTTACAAACATAACAATCACAGTGACACTATGAGATACATATTGATGGCATTACTTCGTAACACAAGCTAATCATACTTAACAAGCTGACATTCCTTGGAATAACAAGAATAATTTCCTGTTGCAAAACAGTACCAAAATTTCTATCTACTGCTTGAAATCAGATAACATTATTATTTCTATAGTTTTTATTAGTCTGCTTACATGTATTTGTGTAACTGGCTTTTTGGGTACTTCATGGGTTCCTATTTCTATCACTCTTTTCCACCCTTATCCCTTCCACCACCACCCCCCAACACTCGGCAGTAGAGAAAGAAGGCTAGAGGGGGAAAGAGGACTTCAATATCGTTAGACTGCAACCAGCTGTCCTGAGCATCAAGTTCCCTGGGGCAATTTTGATCTGTTGTCAGGATAGCTCTAACCAGCAACCAGCAACAGCAGTGGCAACCAGCTTCAGCATGAACTGCAGCAGCCACAACAGGCCTCAGCTCTTCTGGAGCTCTAGCATTTTTTATACCCTCTGAGGAGTCACCAGAATTCCAAATGTCATACATTTGCAAAAACTATCTGCAGCTGGCAAAACTATGCCCCTGCCAGAGCACGAGGCAAAAATGATAGCGTGCTACTGTGAAGCAGCCCAATATACCACACTTGGGATGGAAACAAGAACATATTCCTGTAACATTTCAATGTTTTTAAAGAAACCAAACTTCTCACTACATACTTGAGTACACAAAGAGCTATAGTACAGTCTTGCATATGAACTGTGATAGGGAGTTTGCTCTAATCTTAGGTTGGATATGCTTGGGCTTGCTTGTTTCTTCGTACAGAACTGTAGAATGAGCCCGGGTGAAGTGCTGTACCACAGAGCTATTCCTCCAGCCACAAACTTGATTATAATAAAGATGATCCCCGTTCCTGGAGAAGGAAGATGGTTTTTATTCTCTTTGCAAAAGTGCCACTGGAACGTCCTTTTCAGTCAGTGAGAAGACCCTGGGATTCTATCTGGATACCAAGAATGCACACAGGCAGTAGCTAAGAAAGCATTATGTACTGTGTCCAAAGCTTCATACAGAATTTGATGAAATCTTCTCCATGCTCAATTTTTATCATTAAAAACTAAAATTCTATATAAAATAAATATTTGGTAGATGCTATCTCTTCTTGCAAAAGTAGTTGTGATGTGTTAATAACCATAAAAAGAAACAGAATATGTTCTATGGGCGGATGTAGTGAGGTATGGGGGAAGGGGGTGTCTCAGTGGGCCCATGCCAAGGCGAGGCATCCCATCCCCCTGAGTATAGAATAGAGTTTATTCAGGGCATGGGGAGGGGAGGTAAGAGGGTAGTAGAGGGAGAGAAAGGGGGAGAGAGAGAGAGAGAGAGAGAGAGAGAGAGAGAGAGAAGAGAAGTAGAGGCCAGCTATGACCACATGGAGAGAGGGGGGAGGGAATGGGGAAGGGAGGGGGAAGAGAGGGGGAAGGGAGGGGAAAGGGAAGAGCCCAAGAGGGCAAATGAGAAACAAGAGAACAAGAGAGGGAGGAGGGGGCAAGCAGCCCCTTTTATAGTGGGTCAGGCCTTCCTGACTATTACCAGGTAACTGTGGGGTGGAGTTTAGACAGAATGCTAACAAGTAGAGAGTCATTTTTCTGCAAATAGGTTCTTCAAATTATTTCTAATCTACATATCTAAAAATCTGTATAAGTGATACTGTGTGCAAAAGCCTACAAATATATCCATTCTTTACCTACACTTCTTGTCTTACAGAAAACCTCTCCCTGTTTTAAAGCTTTCTTGGTGATCTCTGTCAATAACCATCTACTAACCAGAGAACCCAGGGCTTATATAAGTGAGTATTAACGTCTAAATTCATCCTGTTTGAATAACCAACTGAGAAAACCCCACCAAGTTTTAAGTGGGTTGTTTTTCTTATATTAACTTAGCCAAATACTTCCCTAATATTTTCAGAGAAAAAAAAATAGGATTTCTTCCATAATGAAAGATCTGTGTCATTTGTTTCAAGAAAATTTTAATCACGTGTATTTACTTATTTGCTTGTTTGTTTATTGTATGTAGATGTGGTGTACATGGGTACCATGTCATCACTTCCATGTGGTGATCTGAGGACAACTTGCAGGAACCAGTTTCTTTCTTCTAGTCTATGGAAACCTGGAATTGACCCTGGGTTGGCAGGCTTGGTGACAAGTGACTTTGCTTCCTGAGATATCTTCTTGGCCTCCCATCTTCTGGGTTTTATGTTCATCCAGAAAATACTAAAGAGGAGATGAGAAAAAGTTCCAGTTTTATTTCACAATAACCTAAGGCAAGACTGTTGAAAGCAGGGCTGGAGAAGCGGCTCAGCAGTTAAGAGCACTTGCTACTGTTGCAGAGGACCAGAGTTCAGTTCCCACTGTTCATATGGCAGGTTATCTGCCACCTGTAACTAGTAGTCAATCATCCGTAACTAGTTCTCAGATGAGTCTGACACCTTTTCTGGCCTTCTGGGGCATGGCATATATGTGGTGCATTTACAGACATGCAGGCAAAGTACTCATATATGTAAAAAAAATTTAATGAGAAAAGAAATATCACTGAGAACTTCTTGACTAACTATATTTTGGAATCTATGATTGGTACAATGTGGCTACTTTAATTCATACAAATTTATTATACATTTTTAAGGATAAACTAGGAGACAGAAGTTTCTCAATGAAGGAAATAATACACATTTTAAAAGTAAAAGTGAATTATCAGGATTCATGATTACACATTGTAAGCATGTACTAAATCATCACATTGATCTGAAAATATGTAAAGTTAAGTGTCAACTTACATAAAGCAGTGGGGGAATAAAATCCTTCCGATGTAAACAAAGCTTATTAGAGAAAATCAAGCTTGTTTTGTATCTGTAGTCGGTTTATTTGCTCTAGAGAATGCTATGACTGTGAATGAAAAGGTTTGTATGGATTCCTCTCTACCCTCCCTATTCCTTACTTCTTTGTCCTGCGTACTTACGGATTCATTCCTTGCTCTTCCTCTGCTCTGTCCATGTCACAGGAAGCCTGACCCCTGCATGGTTCTTTTCCCAGGCTTGTGTGTGCTGGCTTCTGGCTGGATTTGGTCTAAAGGGACAACTGGCATTGATATGTAGACAGGGAACAAGGGAGGCATGGGAGAAAGCAGGATATTTTCCTCTTTGTTTCTAAGTTAGTAATTCTCATAAAAGTTGTTGCAAAGTTAATCAAACAAGTATACCAGATGGCCTGAGCATACAGTTCTGGTAAATTACCTGCTCTATTCCTTTTAACCCTTTATGCCTGGGTTTGGTAGTTGCTTCCTGTTGTTGCCAAGTTCTTGCATTTGTGCATTTCCCTTGTTCCTTATTTGGCTTGTGTTGGTTAACTCTTCTCACGGTTGTGACCAAAACACCCGGTAGAAGGCAATCTGAGAGGTGAAGAATTTGTTGTTTTGGCCCAAGATCCAGGCATCATGGCAGAGAAGGTGGGATATCTGGACTGGCCCCTATTCATGGTTGTAACTCAAGGCCGTTTGCTCACTTTTCACTGATCAGAAACTAGAAAGAGAAAAAACAGAACTCAGCTGGCTTTCCTTTTCCCTTTTTATTAACTCCAAGACCCATTGCTTAATACCACCCACATTCAGAGCATGTCTCTCCCCTGAAGCAATCGTCTCTGGACATGCCTGCATACACATGCGCACAAGTGCCTCACTGAGGTCCTGAGCTGTTCTCAGTCCAATTAAGTTAACACTCAAAATTGACCATACAGAGTTGTTATCTCATGTCCACGTCTTTTTAAATATAACCTTGAAAAAAACCCTAAAACACACACTATATTATACACGAATGGCCATGGCCATATGTGCATTCCATGGTAACAACATCTGGAAATGAAATGAACAATAATTCCATTGATGCTTTACAAACTATCAAAACATTGGCTTTTTGGAGGAGACTTAACACAGATTATATAGCTAATACGTTCCAGGTTCACTTTAAAAATCAATACAATGAGTAGATGTAAAGTAGCAGTTTACATCTCCATAAAAGCAAGTAAGTTTAAAAAGAACAGGGTGATATACTTTTGTATAATTATGAATATACAAGACCAGATAAATATGAACATAAGCTACAGTACTCTACCTGTTTCCTGTAGGTATGGGATAAATAACGCACCAGCAGATGCTCTGTTTTTCCTAAGCTAACATTATCGCAGGGACTACCAACAGCAGAGTCCCCTGTCTCAAACAGTGTCAAGGGAAACAGAAACACAGACCTTACATGAATCAACAAAAGCACAGTACAACCCACAGAAAGAGGTCGTGATTACAGGAGCTCTTGAGAATGAACGCAGCCTTTCCACTTATAATAGATGGCATAGCATTAACAAAACTTTCTCACAATTATCTGAGACTCCATTAGGTGAAAGTTTCATTATAGCAAAATCATTTCTATTTTACTCACTTCAGTCTCACAAATACCTATGTCTGCCTCTCAAGGGGTGCTTGATGGAAATGTGTTGGGCAGATAAAGAAAGAAAGAATGCTACTGTTTTAATTTTTAATGTCTCAGGTGTTTAATGATAATGTAAATTGCTGATTTATTAAGAACATCATTTAAATTAGTCTACATGAATAAAATTCCAATCCTGTCTGAGAGGCTATTAAAAAGGCTGAATCATCACCAGGAAGTCTCTTTCAAATCCAGCATGACTTCCCTCATGGGTCAGTAGAGCTAACAGGGGCAGTGAGACCCTCTACCAGATAAAGAGCTCTTCTACTTGCTGGATACATCATGCATATTAAATAATATATATATTATTATATTATACTATACTATAATATTATTATAGTATACTATTATACTATACTATTATATTATACTATACTATAATATTATTATAGTATACTAGTATAGTATAATGGTATATAGTATACTATTATATTATTATATATACTATATATATATATATATATATAATAGGTTTCCTGCTCAAGATTTTTCTCCTTGTTTTGCCCTGTGTGAAAAGTTTGTAAATGACAATGTTAAAAAAGAGACTTTTACAGTTTCCAAGGGCAGACATATCTTCCTTTGGCCATTTACAGTTGAGTCAGGCATCCCTGTAGTTTGACTAAGCACACTTGTCTCAAAAAGGTCAAAAGACATAATGGGACACTGACCCAGTCTTTGCCAGTTTCCTTCTTCTCCAGGAACGAACTCAGAACCAACCCTTGAGCAAGGGCTTCCAAACAACATCCTGTACCAATTAATCTAATTCCCTTCACATAAAAAGAAAGAAACGTCAGCCCCATAACCTTGAAGAGACTGACACATTACCAGAACCAATAAAACTTAATAGGTCTTGAAACCGGGCCAGATTCTAAACATTGGTCTTTTTTTTTTTTTTTTCTTTTTTTCTTTTCTGTAATAACCACCTAAATTCTACTCAAATGTTTCATAGAACACTACAATCAGACTGTGCTGGTGTTCCTTATTAGCTGTTTGATTAAACACCAGTGTAGCAGAAGCAAACACATATCTGCAAACAGCACTCACGCAACAAAGCAAGTAGACAGAATTGTAATGCATTGGAAGGTGTTTTGTCAGAGTGTTTGCACACTGTCTGTCATTCGGCTACCTGCTGAAGCCACCCATTGGAAGCGAGTGTAACAGAACAAATCATTTGAGGCTGTGCTCGTAGCACAAATACAAAATATCCTTCTTCCTCCTCTGGCTCCTTTCCTGAAAGAGACGGGCAAACAGCACAATCTACCCACCTATGCTTCCCGGGAAGAGACCTCTTTCTATAATCAAACAGCAAAAGAAACAGGCACATGCTTCTAGAAGATCAAACACAAAAAGGCTGCTTTTCTACAGAAAATAAATAAGCAGATATCAAAGATTTACAGAAATTTTGATTAAGAAACTCTCTCAATCTTTTCATGCAGCTCTGCTGACAGGTGCCACAGCTAGAGATAAGCAGTGGGACTTTATTTTTGCCTGTGGGTCTTCTGTTATTAATTTAGACACTACAATCATAAATTGCCAAACTAATGATCATTTTATGAACCTGGTTTTTTAAATAAAACCTCATTCATATGAGAACATGAAAACATTTGTATTATTCAGCACTTCATTCGAAGAGTGTAGTTTTAAATTTCGTAGAGAAATTGAAAACTAAGTGAAGCCTAATCAAAAAAATGCTTTTTCGGTGAGATATCAAGGGAAAATATTTTCTTGATCAAGGATTATAGTGATTTTATCACAATAAAATGATTGCTCAGGAAAGACAACTAATGGTGAAAATAACTGTCCTTATTTCTTCATTGAGGTCTCAGTAGCTAATGAATTAGTGAATGGGAAACAAATCTCAAAGTTGTAATGATAGCAATATGGGCATAATTCCAACCAATGACACCTATCTGCAAACACTAAAAAGACAAATCTGTGAAAATAGCTACATGGAGGAGAAACATCTGTTCAGCAAATGACAGGCTTCGGGGCAGAAATCATGTGACTGGAGTGACTATCCGTGCCAATGGCCACTTTGAGTCAATGTGTACATTTTACCCAGAAAGTTTTCTTCCCCCACTGCTTTGAGTGTCATCTTTACTCTACTTCTGAGTCCCACAAGACCCAACAAGAAATCATCTGAAAGTCAATTAGATTGTGTTGTGGAAGGTACACGACCTTACAAATGATATGGGGGATAATCTCGTTTGAACACTTCACCTTTGGTTATATAACATGCATGCACTAACACACACACACACACACACACACACACACACACACACACACACCAAATTCATCCATTTCCCTGATATAAGGCCCTGTACACTTTATTGATTTACTATCAACAAAAAAACAGGCTCTATAACCCCTTGTTGAATTACCTACTAAGGTTAAATCAAAATCCAGACCTGAAACCCAAAATTCTCAACACATAGAACATTTTTCAATTTAATATGTAGCAGAGAATATAAAATTTTAAGCCACCCAATTCACAAATAATTCATTAAAAAAAAAATAAGAAAACCATGATCAAAGTAAATTAGCTGTATGATATCTTCAAAGACAAGTTTCAATTTATTATTTTTGTAATTAGTATGTTACTGGGTGGTTAGAAGTCCTAATGCAAATTCTAGTTTAAGCTGGCTGATGGTGGCACATGCTTTTAATCCCAGCACTCACGAAGCAGAGGCAGGGAGATCTCTGTGAGTTCAAGGTGAGACTGGTCTTCAGTGGGAATTGCAGGATAGCCAAGGCTACACAGAAACCTTGTCTGGAAAAACAAATTTTAGTTTTATTACTATGAACTAAAATAACATTGGAATAAGTAACTTATGAGTTACACATCTAGGAAACTATTTTTTTCATTTGATATGGAACATACTTGTAGGGTTATTGTGAATGCCTCAGCACAGTAAGATTTTTAGATGTAAAAGAATGCCAAGGACATAATCTTGTGAACTATTTTTATTTTTTAAGAGTTATGTTTATGAGCTAGAAATGTTCTCTCTGCTGGCTAGATTTCATAATGTTGACGGTTACTGGGCAGGCTGGTTACTGGAGTAGAAAAATCGGAAATTACCCAGTGGTGCACAATGCGACAATAAAGACTTGTCTGGCAACATATGCACAATGACATAATAGTGGCATGGAGGTCATGCAGTTACCAACCACTTTGGACTTGAGACCTGTACCACAGCATGAAATGCATGATTGGGACAGTAAACCTGGTCAAAAGCTCATGGATTAGCAGATCACAGGCCGTAAAAAGGAAGCCATCACTGCTATTTTGATAAAATGGAAAGCTTGCCAAACTGCCCTCTGAATAGCATGCTGCAGGTCTCAGCCTTGGTGAATGCAGAAACCCACAGCTGGCCAAAGTACTGAGAATAAGTGTCTGTGAGTGTTTTTCCTAAGTGAGTCATCAAGGTCACCCTTTCCAAGGCTTAGAAAACATCTTCAAGAAAGGATGAGAGGGATATGAGAGCTGGGTAATAAGCAGGAGAGTCTGAAGCATGGTCTCTGGATATGACTCGGTGTTATACTCAAAAACTCACAGCAGCTATGGTAATCTGCACAAGGACCCACACAAGATCAAACCTGTCAACCTTCCATCAAGACACAGGAGGAGTTGGGAGACCCCGTCCCTAGCTGGGGTGTATTGAACTTTGATCATTATTGGGTGGAAAGTATCTTCATCCGTATAGACACTTGCAAGTTCTCCAGCAAATAACTGTCAGCAATGCTAACAAAATTCAGTTTGTCAGGAAAAAAAGATAAGAAAGCAAGAGAGGAACTTGGGAATAAAAACAGACACAAAGCAAGAAGAGGTGACAAGACAGAGCATATATTTTCAAAATACTTTGTATACACATGTAGTGATATCATTGTCTCTAATCACTTTTTGACTAAAAGTCACCAACTATCTGTAACAAGTCACACTAGCTGAGCTATGATCTTGCCAAGCAATGTTTAGGTGTCACTTGTTGATTGCACAGTCTCCAGGATGGACCATGTCAAATGATATTACATAATGTTGAATTTCTTAACTAATTAAAATCTAACTATAAATTCAATAACAATTCACACAAATAGAAATGCTCCCTTATGAAGAACTTCATAAACCCTGGGTGTTCCTTTCATATTATCAGATACTTTTAAGTTTTGTGTTTAATTTAAATGAACAATTTCTATCCATAGATTTTTAAAATACATTGACGAATGGTATTCATGCAGTAACAATGTTTTGTTCACTGATTGTTGATGTGGTAAATACTCTGAAAAGGAACTTTAAGGGTAGATGGTTTATTTTGGCTCAGTTTGAGGTCACAGCCTATCAAAGCAGGAAATTCATAGCAGCAGGAGCCTAAGGCAGCAGATCACATTGTATCTTCAGTCATGAACAAAGACCAACACATGCCAGTGCTCAGCTAGCTTTCCCCTTCTTAGGCCCAGAAGATGGAGCTGCTAACTTTATGCTCTTCCCACCTCAGTTAAAGGAAAGAAGACAATTCTCAAAGGCATGATGGAAAGCTAAATTGTCCCTCCATTCATGCCTGGAGGTGTCTTCTAGATGATTCCAGAGCAAGCTGACAATACACAGTAACCATCAGACTGATTCATAAAGTGTAGCCAATACTTCTTTGTTAAATAATCAGTATTTGAAGTCTAAAATTATGATTGACATTTTCAAAACCTCTTGGTTTTATGATTAGTACTAAAATGACTTCATGTTCACTCTAAAGTTAAAGGATAAGGAAGCAAATTCTATTATCTATGCATACAACTCAGATTCTGGGGGCTTGGAATTAGAAATTTATGTCTAACCAAATAAATGATCATTCAATGAAAATATAGGGACCACTGTAAGTGTCCAAAGCTGATTGACTAGGCTGTAACAGGAAACTTTCCAGAAAGCAGAAAAGTCAGCCTCAGGCAATGTCCATAGTACCTCAACAAAGCAGGAAGGTGCTAAAGTCCTTACAGTTCCGAATACCCAAGAACTAATCCACAGACCGTATGAAGCTCAAAGTGTGGACGCTTCAGTGCTTCTTAGAAGGGGAAACTAAATACTCACAGAAGGAAATATGGAGACAATGTGTGCAGCAGAGACTGAAGGAAAGGCCATGCAGAGACTGCCTCATCTGGGGATCCATTCCATATACAATCGCCAAACCTGGACGCTATTGCAGATGCCAGCAAGTGCTGGCTGAAGGGACCCTGATATAGCTGTCTTCTGAGAGGCTTTGCTTGAGCCTAACAAATACAGAGGTGGATGCTCGCAACCAACTTTTGGACTGAATGTAGGGTCCTTGATGGAGGAGTTGGAGAAGGGACTGAAAGAGATGAGGGGGTTTGCAGCCCCATGGGAGGGAGCAACATTGTCAACCAGCCAGACCTCCCGGAGCTCCCAGAAACTGGACCACCAACCAAAGAGTACACATGGAGGGACCCATGGCTCTGGCTGCATATGTGGCAGAGAATGGCCTTGTTGGACATCAGTGGGAGGAGAGGCCCTTGGGCCTGAGGGGGTTCAATGCCCCAGTGTAGGGGAATGCCAAGGCGGGAAGGCAGGAGTGGGTGGGTTGGTAGGGGAGCACCCTCATAGAGGCATGAGAGAGGAGGTTTCCAGAGGAGAGAGCTGGAAAGGGGATAACATTTGATTTTGAAATGTAAATAAAGAAAATATCCAATAAAAGAAAAAAAATTTGTCTCAGAAATAAGACACTTTATTTTGATATGTGTCTAATCCAAGACATTTTTCTGAACCTCAACTCCAAATCTTGACTTGTTTCCTAGTAATTAACTCAGGCTTTGGAGCTAGCCTTAAGTATCACTCCCTTAAAGGAATCTTTCTTCATTCTCCAGACTGCATAGAAGGTGAGTTATATACTCTCTAGGTGTTCCGTTGTTCCCAATACTCACTACAGTGAATGCTGCTACTGAAAATTATTTGAAAGTTATTTGTTAGCCCAACAATTAGATTCTCTGTTGGGCGTAGCCCTTCAGGAAGCAGGAAAAATGTGTCCTTTGTTCCCCGGTTAATAGGAAAGAGCCATTATTTATTGAATAATCAGTATATGGAGATCAACTCGACTGACAGTTCTTAGGACCTACAGTGTTAGAGGTAAATAAGACATTCAATTTCAATTCTCCGTCTCTACTGTGATATGATAATCTTGAAGGCCTTAGGTGACGACCAGCTGACTGCCTCTTGAAGATTTTCAATGATGGACAGGAAGTGACCTGTGAGACATGAATCCATCATTCAATACTTGTTAGAATTTCTTCTGTCTAATTCCTCTTATAAGAAGTCATATCCACATCAAAGTTCCAATCTCGAGAGCATAAATCAAGGATGAGATACATTCCTTTATCTACACAGGAGTTTAAATGTGGTAAGATAGCCAACATATATACTCCAAGTAGTCTATTGTCTCCTAGCCTTAAGTCATTGATAGTTCTAGCTGTTCCTCATATAATAGTTTTGCTTCTACTTGCATTTGCCATTTCTTTATTCAGATTGTCCCAGTTCATATCAGGTTCTCACAACACAAGCTTCAATGTGGTATGATCCAGGCAAAGTGAAAGCTTTATCTTTCTTAGTTTAGACCCTGATATTTTACCAAGATAGCTTAACTTCATTGTGACTGAAATCTTAGTCACCTTATAAAGCTGAGTTCTATCGGGTTTGGCACATACTTAGCAAAGCTGTGAGATATTTTTGAAATTTTTGAGCAATGAATTTTTTGTCATGTTTCACCCTTGGTGCCTGATACACGTCTATGGCTGATGTAAGTATGTGAAGTGTCTTTTAAAAAAGCTTATGTCATAACTACCACAATTAGAGATACATGAGTGGTTTTCCCTTTTTGTTTGTTTTGGTTTGTTTTTTCTCTCCCTTTCTTTCTGGTTATTTTCATTTGCTTCAAGAGAAAATTAAACTTGGTCTGTTACACATACAGGACCATTACTCCCACACCGTAAACTTTTTCTGAGGAGACAAACAAGTATCTATCCATCCCAGACAGGACACCAATGACAGATCAAATAAACTATTTCACTTGAGTCAAGCTTGGTGAACCAATGAGTTCAACTAGGTTCATTTACAAGAGCGTGGAGTGCTTCTGCCTACAGGAGCACAAGCAACCTTCAAGAAGCTGTACCACTGGGAGAAAAAATTGTCTCCTCCATCCCAGTAACCAGGAGCTGCTCATATCTCTTCATGGAGAGGGTTCATTAGCTCCCACTCTCACCTTTGCTATGATGGAACAATAAGGGCCCCAAAGTTATTAAGGTCTTATATGGTTAACCACAACAATTGATAACAATGGCTATGTTGGGTCCTGCGACAGCACTTCACAATTCCAAAAGACCAAGATCTAACAATTGCTTTGCTCTGTAAAAGTGGAACTTTTTGTAGCCCTGGCTGTCCTAGAACTCACTCTGTAGACCAGGCTGGCCTCGAACTCAGAAATCCACCTGCCTCTGCCTCCCAAGTGCTGGGATTAAAGGCATGCGCCACCACTGCCTGGGTAAAGTGGAACTTTTAATTTCGCACTGTCATACTATCTGGGCTTTTGAAACCAAGTTTTATTATCTTTTCTGTGGCTATATATTTGACAGAGATAATGGATAAGCAAACAGACTTACTTTGGATTATAGTTCTAGAAAGACTTCATGCTACCACAGTGTCTTAATCAGGGGTTCTATTCCTGCACAAACGTCATAACCAAGAAGCAAGTTGGGGAGGAAAGGGTTTACTCAGCTTACACTTCCACATTGATGTTCATCACTAAAGGAAGTCAGGACTGGAACTAAGCAGGTCAGGAAGCAGGAGTTGATGCAGAGGCCATGGAGGGATGTTATTTACTGACTTGCTTCCCCTGGCTTGCTCAGCTTGCTTTCTTATAGAACCCAAGACTACCAGCCCAGTTACAGCACCACACACAAGGGGCCCTCCCTCCTTGATCATTAGTTGAGAAAACTGAAGCTTTTTTCTCTGTGATAACTCCAGCTTGTGTCAAGTTAACACACAAAACCAGCCAGTATACACAGAAAGAAGGTATTGCATGGCAGGACCTTCTCAAATTTTGGTAGACAGGAATAAGAAGAGACTGGCACCTGGGGCAGGTATAACTATCAAAGGTCCATCTCTAGGGACTCACTACAGCTAGGCCCACCTCCTAAAAGCTCCATAGCCTTCAAAATAGTACAGACAAGCTGGACACTAAGCATTTAAAACAAAAGGTTGTCTTGTCAGAGACATTTCAGATCTACACCATTACAAAGTTCAGGAAAGATGCAGTACATGAAGCCTCTGGCTCCTAGCATAGAGCCATGTTGGGTCATTGACATTCAGTCCCATTAGATGTCCATCACACAAGCTCCTTTTCCTACCACGTCCTCAGATCTCTGAGAACAAAGAACAGCCCACCATATTCATGGCTCACTTCTCTGCAAGTTATAAAGTGTGAACTGCCCCTGGAAAATAGATCATCGTTTTCTAAGCTGGAAAATGGCCACCCTTCTCTAGTCAGAGCTATTCTGTGCTTCCTTTTACTCTGTTCCTATGGCTTAAGTTCTTTTGCTCCTATTTGTTCATAAATCATGAGCACTATGGTAGATACTTTTGATTGTCAACCTGATTAGATTAATAAATGCAAAGCACCTCTCTGTGTCTGTGAGAGTGCTTCTGGAAACAGAACATGAGCTCTCTGAGCCAATGGGTTGACTATTGCCTTGACAATTTCATGTGGTGGCTGTCTTAGTGTTCTGTCACTATGAAGAGACAGCATGATCTGAAAGCAAGTTGGGAAGGAAAGGATTTACTTGGCTTACACTCCCATATCACTATTCATCATTGGAGGAAGACAGAAGCAAAAACAGGGCAGAAACCTGGAGGCAGGGTCTGATGCAGAGACTGTGGAGGGGTATAACTTACTGGCTTGCTCCTCATGGCTCGCTCAGCCTGCTTTCTTTATAGAATCCAAAACCACCAATCCATGGTGGCACCACCCATAACAGCTAGGCCCTCCTCCACCAATTGAGAAAATTCCCCAAGCTTGCTTATAGCTCAAACTTATGGAGGCATTTTCTCAATTGAGTCTCCCTCTTCCCCGTGACTCTAGTTGTGTCAAGTTGACTTAAAACTAGGAAATACAGCAACATTATTAAGGGGTTAAAAGTTAGGTGGAGCCTAGCTGGATGAAGCTGTCAGCAGTGCTGTAGCTGCATCTGGCTCCTTCCTGGACTGTCTGCTTTTCTCTGCTTCCTAACCCCATGACTTCAGTGGGCTGCTAGGTCATACTCCTCCTGCCTCAAGGGAATTGCACCTCTGAAATCATCCAGCAAATAAAATCTTTCTTCCTTTGGGTTGACTTTGGGATGAATTAGTCAGAGAGTTGTGAAAGCACAGCATATCTGAATGAGCATAGTTTTGTCTATTTATCTCTTGAATTATTATTTCAGTTACTTACAGTTAAGTAATACATACACAAACTTTAAAAATAGCTTATAAAGCTAGTCTAGACCGGCAAAGTCACCATCTTTAACTCTTAGTTGTTTCTCTCTCCTTACAACCTATTTATAAGTAAGCCAGTGCACACTTGTGTCTCCCTCAACCCTTTCCCCTAATCTAATGCTTTCTAATGCAGGGAGAAGACTGGATTCTGTTACTGGACCACTGTTTTTCTCTAATTTTTCATATCATTTTTCATCCTTTGTCTCTTGATGCCTCTGGAAATGCTGCCTCTCGTATGTTTGCATGTTCAGATTTCTGTTACCTTAGCTATAGTTTGCCAGAGTGTTTTCTTGCTCACGGGATGTTTCCATGTTGGAGAGCCCTATAGTTTCCAATACAATGCCATATCTTACTAGTGTTAAATTACAACTTGTTTTCAAGTTTTACTCTTCGTTTTATCCAAAAAAAAATTTTCCTCTGAATTTCCCTTTTCTGTTTTTAACTCCTGATCCGTCACATTGGAGAGTTCATATGAAGGACTTTTTTTTCCCCTGACAGGGATTTATGAGTGATGGTGGAGCCTTCTTCGTTCACCTGAAGACACCTTTTGTAAGCTTTTGGCTTGGGACCTTGCTTTGACCCAAGGGCAGGAGCCATCCAGTCCCTGGCTAAAGCAATCTCCATCAACACTCAGAGAGCCAAAAAGGGGGAGAGGCTTGGTCAGAGGACTCCCAGTACTGAACCCAGATTGTCTTTCCAATTCAAGGTCACACCTGGCTCTTGTTTGGATTAGGTTATCTTGTTTTGTCTTGTTTTGTTTTATTTTTCTTGTTTTTCAGTACTGGGGGGATTAAGCCTAGGGTCTCACATATTCTAGGCCACATAAAATTTCTATTACTGAGCTATACAGCCCCCAAGCTCCTGGTTTTAGATTTGTTAGCTGAGTTTCTCTATATCAGCAATACAAGAAAGAAATTTCTCCTCTGCTGGGTGGATCACAGAATTCTTCCTGAGACAAGTTTGAGACAGTGGTCCAGGTACCTTCCTATCTGCACCTTAAGTGGAGCTTTGCCCCCACTCTTCCTGATTCCAGACTCCAGCATCACTTTCTAAGCATAAAACACAAACTTCCTCAACTTTGGGGATTATGTAATAACTGATTGGCTGGCTTTCATCCTTTCTTATTTTTTTCTTTCTTCTTTTTGAGACAGAGTCTCACTTCATAATATATGTAGTAAATACATATAGTAATTATATATAGTAAAGATATGTATATAGGAGCCATATACATATACAACAGATACATCATATATATATATATATGTATATATATATGTATATATATATATATACACATATGCTACATATACATATACACATATACATATATTTCTCCTGGATGGTCTGGAAATTACTGTGTAGAAAATATCAGCCTGCCTTTGCCTAGTCTATTTTTTATATCTCATTAATAAAATTTGTACACTTGTAAGTAATTAATAAAATACCATTAATCTGTTCATTTTTACAACTGAAAATTTTTAAATAGTGTTATTTATTGCAAAAATTTAGGACACACACTAAAAAACTACTATCTTTAGCAAATGTAATGATATGTTATATTTCATCCTGCTACCAAATGTGGGAAAACGGGTTAAGAAAATATTAGTAACCCTGATATTGCCATACCATGGAAAATCAGAAGCTGGTTTATGAATTCGACAATAAAAATTAGTGTTTTAAATTTAAGACAAATATTACATTTATTGGCAAGTATTTTAGGCATGTAAATTGGATGTAGGAATCAATAGGCTAATGTATTTACCTATTATACTAAAAAAACAAAAAAAAAAACAAAAAAAAACTAGCTTTCTACTAACAGGTAATGTTCACAAACAGAAAAAGCAATCCAATCTGAAAACAAAGGCCAGAAACCTTTAAGGTGGAAACAATTGAATAACAATTGTCTCCAGGCTCCAGGAAGCTACTACGTGACATTTGGAGACTGTGGTTTTTATCATTAACCTGCTGCTCTACCCGTTCCTTTTAAAAAGAAGCCCTTAACTCAGATTGACATCTTTAAGTGTCTTAGCTGAATAGTTTTCATTCTACTGCAACATTATTTGTGTGAAAAAGCAAAAGCACCACATCCATCCTGCCTACAGCATTGACTTACATCTCACCTTGTGAGATTTTAGAGCCAGGATAATTTTTCAAGGAGAGGTGCCTATTGGACAAATTGGGTTTTTTCTTTTTTTCTTTTTCCTAATGAAACCTTTTCCAGAAAAAAAATGTTGACGATGAAGTCAAAACTCCCAGCAGTTGATAACAATCTTACTTTCATGAAAGAGCAGTCAAGAAAAACACACTCATTTATCTATTTCCAAGACTTGCTGCAGTTACTGTCAGAGAGCTGAGCAATGTTCCCATTTTCAATAATGATTAAATAAGTAATTGTTTCATTAGTCTTAATCTTGGGGTTTACTGTAATCTAGGTTTCATGAATAAGCATACTAATTTGTCTGATTAACTTCCTTCTTGCAGTAATTTCAGTTAATAAGAGTGATAAAGGAAATATACAGATAATGTAACATTCCTGTAATTACCAACCAAAGTTATGAATATAAAAATAGGCAATTGTCAAAATGGAGAATGAAAAATAATAGAGTAGCACAGATTTAGTAATTTACATAATAATATTAAACACACTTGGTACATAATGAATGGTCAATGAATCTGCTTCAAATAAAACTAGCTGACCTCACACACAAAACTGTTGTAGCCTTCATGTCCAATACTGTAAGACCTCTGAGTGCATTTCTGTTATTAGGAAAACAAAATTACCCGTATCCACTATACACCACTATCTTATAAATAATTGGTGCTTCCTAGGGGCAAATATCCAAATCTGTGACAGAAGTTCTCTCTATAAAATATTGAAACCAATTTCCACAGCACACACATAAAGCCAGATCTTCTTACAGTTCAAGTCTCACATTGAATGCTTGCTCGACAGCTCAGTTGTATTTACCCAAGCACAGCTTGAGGAAGGATTGCAATGCTGAAGTCAGGTTTGAATGAATTATTTATGTTTAAAGGTTTATCCTATTTAGGATTCATAATATACCTTATTTTACAACAGAAAGAGAAATTATGGCTCAATTTACTAAAATAATTATAATCATAATCACGTCTGCTCTTGAAGATTGTCAAACATCTCCAGAGTGTAGTGCTTGTGTTTCTTTAGTATACTCCCTCTTTATGAGTTAATTAAACAATTTCACAGCATTATTTGTACAACTATCTTGCACGGCATATTGTCTGTGCAGAACATTCCCTTTAATAGCTCTATTCTTCAAACAGATGTTCATTTAAATTTTTCACAGATTTTATTTGAAGAACAATTTATTCCACTCTGCTGTCACCTTCCTTGGGATTGGAAGTGCTTCTTTTTCTACCTTGCAGAAATCCTAATGTGGCTTTTTAGTTTTGAAAGGAGGAAAAAAAATTCACTGATGCGACTGTCTCAGTTCAGTATGCAAAAAGAAAAAAGAAAGAAAGAAAGAAAGAAAGAAAGAAAGAAAGAAAAGGAAGGAAGGAAGGAAAGAAGGAAGGAAGGAAAGGAAAGATAGATAGGTAGAAGGAAGGAAGAAAGGAAGGAAGGAAGGAAGGAAGGAAGGAAAGAAAGAAAGAAAGAAAGAAAGAAAAGAAAGAGATGACACCCACACAGGTGCTGCTCCATGTTACCTTCGACTGTAAGATGAAGTTGCAAGATCTGTCCTCAAAGGTTAAGAGAAATGAAACCATAGAAACCAGTGATGGCACATTTTCTCATTCCACTTTGAGTCTAGATTTTTTTCCCCATAAGGTTCCATATATAATAGACTCGTTATATGTTGGAGTAAGATGACATATTAAAGAGAATGAAAAACACTTTGTTTGTCAAAAGAAATGATCCTGTCATTCTTGACACATATATTCTATAAACTGTCATTAATCGTCTTATTTTAGTGTCCACCTTGTATATTAGGGAGGAAGGAGATGCCATCCACCATATTGAGGAGGAAAATATTCTTCCTGCATGGCTCCAATCATGTTGTGCAGCCTTTGAGTCCGCAGCCACGTTTGCTCTGCAGCTCTTGGATGTGTAAGCCTCTTCATTTTCTGTGTCCTAAGAAGCTGTGGTGAAGAGAAGAGAGAAAGTCACCATGATCCCAGGTGGAGATGTTGTATCTCCGATGCAGAGACATCATTGCATTTCTTTCTGGGTAGAATCTCATTGCAATAAATTTGTTCTTTCACCTGTTCTCTGAATCTGTCCTAGGCTTTGAACTATAGACTTTGAACCCCTGAGTACTGCTTTGAAAATCTGCACTCACTTATGTGGAAGAACAGGCATGAGAAAAATCAGAGATTCACATTTCTTTCTAATTCACATTTCAACTTGGAACCTGGTTCTGCTGCAATAAGAAAGCTTGAAAAGGGAAGATATGGTAAGTAATGTTTATCAAATGAAAATCCAAACATATTCAGGTTAAAAGTATGAAAGATGTTGATTCTTAGAACGTTCTGAAACAACTGTGCCACGGCACAGTCTCCTGAGCCAACATGGAGAGATCAAGAAATGACTCTTAAAAACATTGCTTTTCCTGGAACTTCTCAAGTCTCAAAACAGCATGTGTTTCTAAGAACATGTTTCAGGGCACATCTAGGCCTAGGAAAGACCATTCTGAGAAAGAAGAGTCTCTGGGGCTTAAGGACAGGCTGCATTAGGAGGACTCTCCTGTCAAAAGCATGTGGCCGACAGAGAGTGATGTGGAGTGGACTGTGCATGAAGTTGTTGGAAGCTGTCTTAGTTTCCCATTGCTGTGATAAAATATCTTGACCAAGGTAACTTAGACAAGGAAGGGTTTACTTGGGCTTACAGTTCCAGAAAGATGATGGTTCATCCTGATGGGAACCATAGCAACAAAAACCAGGCTGGTGCAGGATGCTGAGGGAACACATCTCAGAATGTAAGCAGGAAGCATAAAGCAAACTGGAAAGTCTTTAAACCTTCAATGGACACCCCAAGGCATGCTTCCTCCAGCAAGGTCATGCTTCCTAAGCCTTCCTAAACAGCAGTACCAACTGGGGACCAAGTATTCAAATGTCTAAGATGATGGGGGTTATTTATCATTCAAAGAAGCCAAGCACTGCAATGACTTGACAGGAGAGGGAGTCCACATAAATACTATCTGAGTGGTCTGAAAACCACCTAAGCTGTTCAGTTAGATAAAGGTGGCGTTTTAAACACTTTGTGATATATCTAGATAATAACTGCTTTGAAAAACTAAAGTTGATAATATGGATTTTTAATCTATTAGTACTAGGAAATGATTATAACATAAACATCTTTTTAATTTCCTTGAAAGTCATGATTGCTTAGGTTGACTATGGGTAAATGTTATTTCTTATGGGATTCTTCTATTTCGTCTACATTGTTAATAACTTAAGTACTGACATTTTAACCATAGTATACATATTGATGACTGCATTGTAAATATTATTTCTGGCATTGTTAGCATTTGTTTCCTTTTGTATGTGGTGTGATTATATATTATATACATATGTGTGCACAATCACAGAGGCCAGAGAAGAATATCAGGTGTCTTCCTTTGTCACTTGTCGCATTATTTCTTCAAGGCCAGGTCTCAACCCAGGTGCTATGCCTACTCTCCATTCATCCTTCTCACTTCTAGGCTGGTAACCAGCAGGTCGCAGTGACCATAGGGCATCTACTCCCCGCCCAACAGCAAGGGCTTTGCAAGTGCATGCAGGACCATTCTAGGCTGGTTATGTGGTCAACTCAAGTCTTCATAGCTTCCAATCAAGGACCCTTAACTACTGAGCCATCTCTGCAACCTTGTGTTTTGCTTTTTCTCTTTTTCCTGATGTGGTTTTCAGGCCTTTAATAAATCAAAGTTGATTCCTCTATTTTTTTCTATTACCTATTTTTCTTCTATGTCATCAATCGTATTTTCATTAAATTTTTGTTTTTGATTTGTTGTTTGTAGAATTTCCTTCAGTTTACTTTGTTGGTTTGGATTAGATCACTTTTTTTTTTTTTCCTGTTTTTGATATGGGAGTACATAATTGCCAGCTCTCCTTTTTCATTTGATAACTTTCTGCTAGGAAATAATAATTGATTATATTTTTTTCAATTTATGTTAGAAAAACATAACTTAAGTTGATAAGTTTTAACACCATCAAAAAGCTAGAGTATAAATATTAACTGTCATAGTGACAGTAAGGCCCATTAAGAGAAAGCTGTTCTTTTCTGGTCAAAAGAATTGAATCTCTGGCCTGGCTAGAGAGCTAGCACTCCCTGTGGGCAGGTCAGTCACCTGGATAAAGGACCAAAACTTCAGAAAGGTGGTTCTACCTTTCTACCTCAAGCCAGTCAGGCTCAACCAGCAATAAGAGGAATAGTTCTCACTTTGATGACATTTCCTTCCCAGAACTCTGCCCCCCCTAGTGCACTCACTCCAGAGCCAGCATAAGGTTCTGTTGGGTCAGGACTCAGAAAGACATGACTTTCCTTTTTACATCTCAGCTGGCTTCCTTTCTAATAGTGTGTTTTCTGGTCTTCCTAACTCTTTTCCCTGTGACCTTCCCCATCACCATGCTGATACTCTTGCCTAACTCAACGGCCTGGCTTTCTCTCTTCCTCTTCTCTATCTCCTGCTCTGAGCACCTGCACAAGATCTGGAAAGTGCATGCTTTGAAGTTTTTTGGGTTTTTTGAAAGTCTATCAAAATGGTTCCATGTGACTCTGTTCTTGACTTTTCTTTTTTATTAATGAAACAAAATCTTCTGAAGGAGTCCAGCTTCCCTGGTAACCTGTGTGACTCTATCATGACACCTTAAAACTTTCCAGTAACATGAAGTACCCTAAACTGTCAGTCATTGAGCTGTTCAATAAATGTCTACCGACTGTCTACCTCAGACAAGGAACTGAAGACAGTGGTGAATAGGACATATTCTCGATGTTCATAAAACTCATAGTAACGGGGGGGGGGTGGCGGGCAGCCGGTAGTAATCACATACACACACAGGAGGTGATTCTAGGCATCCAGGCATTTACTGAGTGCCTACTATTTGCCAGCATTTATTCAACAACCGTATTACCCGTTTTGAAATTAAATAAGGCCGGGATGATCATCAAGATGCCCCCACCCCAAATTCAGACATCACTATGCTAGGATGTTGTCATCATGAACTGCATTTTACTAATGATACAACAATAAGTCCCTAGGGCCAAGGAAACAAATTCATAAGCAATGAGTGGATGGAGAATACAAATAGCAAATTCTACCTGACTCGTCAAGTCTTCTTTTAGACAGCCATGTAGTCTCTATCCATCCTGTGATTCTAAGACACTGGTGAACCACACACAAGAGCTGAGATTTCCAAGGAACACTGCAACTTTTCCAACGGCCTGTTGGTTGTAACACCAGGCTTTATTCCAGGCTTTATTTGCATTCTCTAGCTGGAAGGATACAATTACTAAAAGATGGGCAGACATGATCTTATTTACTTCTATGATTCACCAAAAGATATATGAAAATGATTATGTTCATTTTTGAAATTTATAAAATGGTCACAAGCAGGAAGAGAGGAAATGTGCAAACGACCGAGGTAAACCTACTAGAGAAAACCATAAGCACAAAATATAGGCCTTAGCATGCATGACCATGGCATTCCAGAAAACCCACACTCCACAGAAGAGGATTTCTGTTAGCCTCCAAATGCAAAATCTCATTACCCTGCATCTCATTTCCTTCCTCCTAAATGGTACCTTGTTACAGAGTCCTTTTCATGTCCTCCCAGTTCTTCCCTGTGAAAATTGCCACAAATAAACAAAAGGCACAGTATGGGCTCCCTCCACAAACAAAGCCCTTGCAGGAATCTCTTTCCCCTGCTCTGTTTCTCCGCATTTGCTTTGCTGTTCCCAGTAGACAGTCTGCCCAGCTCTCCTGTCAGCAGATGAAACTGAACAAAGAAATCCCAGGACCCAAACTGTTCAGGAGAGCATCTGCAAACGCCTCAGGGCTGGTGGTTTTCAAAATCTATGACTAAGATGGACGAAGAAGGACACCAAGAGGGATGTGGGAGGGCTGAGAGAATAAGAAGGAATAAGGAGGCAGGGATTCTGCAGACATCCAGGAGGTCCTTACATAGGGGTGGGATGCTGAGTCCTGGGGAACACGGAAGAATGGAGAGCAGAGTTGGCCTATCTTTGGCATGTACATACGCACTTCTTTCAAAGTCCTCTCCAGAGCTAACTAACCTAGATGGCTGAAACCTGGTTTTTCTCTCTGATAGGCTCAGTTTGTAAGGTGAGGGCTTTTAATTTCTCTGTGTGACAGAAGAATGGAGCCTAATTAACACTCCCCTAATAACCTGCAAATAACAAAACCTGCTGCAGGGGGGAAAATCACATTCACACTTTCTTTTCAAATTAAGGCCCACAAATGCTTTTAATTAGCTAAAAAATCAATTATCAGGACAGCAAACTGAATGGAGATATATATATATATATATACCACTAGTGAAAGTCTTACTCAAGCAGGTGGGTGAAACATAAAGCCACTGACTTGCTTAAGGCAGTAAGTGAAGAGCTGGTGTCTAAAGGAAATTATCAATGGTACTAGAATCTGAAGGTCATTTGTTACAGCAGCAGCCTCTGTCCCACACAAATGGAGAGCAGAGAGGGTTTGGGTGGTTCTAACATTGATTGTGCATTAAAAGCCAGGGGCATGGAGATCAGGTGGGACATCGATAATGTTCATATGGATCTTGGCATTCACTTGAAGCCACATGTACAAATGCACAAATATGGAATTATCAAGGGAGGTGCTTTTGGCTGCTTGTTAGAATCTCTTCATGAGCTACTGGTTCTTGTTTTGTGAGGCCTTTGTAGCCAGTAACTATTTAATAATCACTTCCTTTAGGACTATGTACAGCTCAGAACTTAAGATTTGAGGAAGACAGAAAAGTGTTCTGTTGCTAATGATCCCAGATTGGGGGTTACAAATACCCCTGTTTATGGTTTGTTCCTGCTGTGGTATTTTATTCTAAAAGTGTTTGATAAATGAAGTGGCTTAACAGTTAACAGTGAGATGGCCACCTCACCTCATGATAATTAGTTAAATGAAATATCAAATTACAACAGCGACACCTACCATGACCGCCTATCATTCTAGACCAACTCTACATTTCCAACGGCAGCTGCTTCTATCATGAGGTTAAGCACTTCCTCTTATTACAGCTAAAATCAAGGGTGTCATTAGTTCCTCCCTAATACTGGTGGATTTTCTGCTCTGGCTGAACAGACTGTCAGTATCTTGGCATGTTTGTTTACTTAATGAAGTATCTGGAGGCCTCTACTGGTGTTTAGGAAAACATCAAGCAACGCAAATCCAGTTCCTTAAAGAACCCTAGGCAGGCAAACCTTGTTTTCAAGTGAGCATTGAAATCTCAATCACACCACTCTCTGGATGCTGTAAACATGGGAGAGCTGATCATTAGCACTTCCAATGTCACCTTTCCTAAGTGCACAGGGTTACTTCAGGTTACTCCACATCCTTTGCTCTGGCAAATGCCATCCAGCCCAGTTCATCATGGCTGTGCTCAGTCATCAGCCCAAGATTATATTTTTTCACCCTCTGTCAGTTTATATCACATCTGAACTCACTGTTCTCTGGGGATTAGGGAAGCTTTTCCATCAAACCAGCTGTTTGCTTTTATTTTTCCCCCCAGCAATGATGACAAAACAGCTTTGTTATAAATGAACAGTGTCCACATCAGATGGAGGGAGAATCATCTGGTTTATGTCGGCTGTATTTTCAGTCTGGTAAAACCAACAAGCATACAAAACACAGCTAGACAACTGCCAGCAGGAGAAATGCGGAGCAGACAATAAAACCTGAAGCAGACAGACACAAAGGTGATTACAAAATGACTTTCAAACAACCATTTAAGAGCAGAGGTGATAACCATCAATTGTGACCTAGTTATGTGCCTACTGTCAGAATTTTTTCCAAAAATATTAAGAATGAGACACTCATGTACAAATTCATTAGAACAACATTTACATTATCTAAACCCAGGCTTCTTCCACCACCAGAAGACCATAACGGAGGAAACAACAACAACAAAAACAAAAAACGAACAAAAAACGAGTCAAAGAACATAACGAGTAAATAAATACATAGGTATCTGTGTGTCTCCAAATGGGTCTCAGAAACACTCTAAACCACGGAAATGGGAGATCACTTCTGTTGGTTATATTGTAAATTGTTTTGGTTCACTTTACTAATAGCAGAAAGTGAGTCTAGGAGCCATTTAGATTTTAAGAGACAGCTCCCATGTCTCTTACCTTTTCTATAAGCAGAAAAGGTAAGTTCATACTGGTTTTTGGCACACCTGTCCATAGGCTGGTCATGTAGGATTATTGGAGACTGCATCCATCTCCTGGAGCGGCTATTTCACACCTATGGAATACCCTCAGCCCCTCCGAATGAGGTAGCTCCTCCACTCATCGGAGGATTTAAGTATGAATCCTTCCCTAATTGCAAACCCAGCAATTAGGGAAGAGGTATAGGGGATCTGAGAGAGACACTGACAGACTGCACCAAAATAGATGATTTTTGTTTTGTTTTTGACATTTATTGATTCTCGGTGTTCAAATGCATATGAGACAAAATTTTATGACTATGGGTAAACATAAAGACTATTGAGAACCCACTGCCCTTCTATAGTCAAACGTTCCTTCCATCATAGCTGAATATTTATCGTCTAGGCAATGTCACAAAGAATTTTCTTGGAAGAGTCTTCATAGTCACTTAAATGCAGAATGACTCTGGCTGTTCCAGCCCTGCAGCTCATCATTCTTCTGAATGATACCAGCTTGAGCTGTACCAGATCTCAGCTGTGGATCCAAGCACTCCTAGGACTGAGTAGGATCTGGGTTATGCCATTGTTCATGGCAAATGGGAACTTCCTTCTCTATATTAAAATAAAACGTGGATAACATTCCCTGCCTTGCAGACGTGTTGTGAAAATTAAGGAATAAAACGAGATAAAGACAGTAATTCATCTTTTCAAATACCATGAAAGGACAACAAATATATTTTCCAAGATCCAAAAGTCACTCAAAACCAAGGATTTAGTGAGTAAATCCCACTGTTTTGTTAGTCTTCAAAACCAGAAAGTTTTCTGATGTAGTTATCTTGAAAAGTCTAGTCTAGTACATACTGTTCTCAAGAGGAGCTGAGTTTCACTACCAGTATCCATATTAGGTAGTTGACAATTATCTGTAAGCATAGCTCCAAGGGATCCAGTACCCTCCTCCAGGTTCTGTGGGTTCCTTCACTCAGGACAGACACAACACCTAATTCAAAATACAAGCAATTTAAAAATATGTATAAAACTAAATATAAGAAAAGCTTAGTCTAGAAGAACACTGAACACTCTGTCATTGTGATCTAGTCAGTGGAGAATAACAAGAGTTGGAGTCAAGTTTCACTGCTGTCCTTAAAACATTTGAGAAGGGTGTAACTGCGGTTTCCCCAGTGTGTTCTCGAAGACAGGTATTCTGTTCATCATGCATATGAGCACTTTATATTTCATTATATGATATATTCTAAAGCATAAAAATGAGCTAGAGGGACATACTGCTTCAGAAAAGAACTGTCCCGTAACCATCCTTACCAAAATTACTTGATTTTTTTTTTAAACCTAGTATTGACTTTTTTTTCTGAGCAAAAGAAGACAGTTACAAACTTTTAGTTTGTAACTAAAAGTAACTGTGCATATTTCTTCAATATTGGTTTTTACTTATATTTCTGTGTCTAGCGTGTATGTTATGTTATGCACAGATACCTGAGAAGGCCCAGACGATGTTGCAGTTTAATGCAGTTCTGAGTTGCCTCATGTGGATTCTAGGAACTGAAGCCTCTAGAAGAACAGCTGACATTCATAACCATTGAGCCATCTCTCCAGCCCCTAATTACAATTTTTAGACACTCCCTTACCTCTGGATAGTCCAACCAGACAGTGATGCTCCAAGCTCCCCATCCACTGGGAAGTAGGGCCAAAGACAGATTTGGTCTTCCATCATTTACATGATTTGAGCAAGCAAAACTCCAATCCCCGGGCAGATGTGTGCAGTGAGGTTGAGATGACTAGCAGATGCAGGAGCCCCAACTGTTCTGCACACTGTATGAGGAGTATCTAGAAGTGAGCTCACATTGTTTCGACAAGATCTAAAAGTGAGGTAAGCCTCAACTCCCACATGTCAGCAGAAGACTTAATGAAAAGCAGGGTTCACCAGCATTTGCTGTATACCAGCACCTCACTATAACTGGTGTGCTGTAAGGCCTTGAGCCTTTTTTTAAAAAATATTTTCTTTATTTACATTTTAAATGTTATCCCCTTTCCCAGTTTCCCCTCCTCTCAGAAACCCCCTATCCCATCCACCCTACCACCCACCCACCTACTCCCTCCTCCCCACCCTCAATTCCCCTAAACTGGGGCATCTATCAAGCCTTCATAGTACCAAGGATCTCTCCTCCCATTGATGCCTGACAAAGCCATCCTCTGCTACATATGCAGCTGGAGCCATGTGGACTCCTTGCTTGGTGGCTTAGTCCCTGGGAGCTCTGGGGGTTCTGGCTGGTTGATACTGTTGTTCTTCCTATGGGGTTGCAAACCCCTTCAGCTTCTTCAGTCCTTTCTCTAACTCCTCCATTGGGGACTCCACGCTCAGTCCAATGATTGGCTACAAGCATCCACCTCTGTATTTGTAAGGCTTTGGCAGGGCCTCTCAGGAGACAACTATATCAGGCAAGAACTTGAGTCTTAACTGCACCTGGCATCAAGAGGTAGAAAGGGTGGTGTTAGGCAGTCAACCTACACTTTTTTGCAACATCATGCCTCTCTGGGCATCAGTAAAATTCCACTGAAGTGGCAATAATCTCATCCTTGTTGGCACAGATTTGGTCTAAACTATGACCTGACAAAGTGGGGAGATGAGAAAGATCCAAGCTTTCTCAGCCTTCTGCCACAAAGCATTGCAGGTCAGTGGTCCACATTTCCACGAAGGGTAACATATATGGCTTGCAGTTCTTGTGAAACATTTCAATGGAAAAACATTTAAAAATATAAAACAAAATCCAGAGTTTTATGACATCTAAAATGTCCAAGAAACCCAAAATATCACTAAGGAAAGAATCTGTAGATGTCAAAACTAGAACAGATCAAATATTGAAGCTATCTAATGAGAACTTTACAGCTACCATAAAAAAAAAAAAAAAAAAAAACCTGAAAAATATTTAGAAACTCTTCTGGAACAAATAAAAACACTACAAAATGTCAAAGTAAGGAGAGACTAGATGGAACTTGGAGAAAAGAATAACTCATTTGTAACAGGAGGAGATGTCTCTGCAGTTAAGAGTACTCACTATTTACGCAGAGAACCCAGGTTCTGTTCTCAGCACCCACATGAAGATCCTCAATTGTCTATAACCTTAGCATCAGTGGACCTGGTACCCTTTTCTAGCCTCCGAGGACATCAGGCATGTTTAAAAAATAAAAACTAAATAAATCTCTATAAGGAAAAAATATTCAAAGCAAATAATGTTTGAAACTTTTAAATTTAGAAGATGCATAAACTTCCAGATTTCAGAGGCCAAGAAAACCACATGTAGAATAAATTCAAATTACCCCAAAATATACCATGATAAAGCATCTGAAGTTCAAAAATAGAAACCAAGTTCTAAACCACACTTTACTCACCACAGATCCCCAGTTTGAATGACCTATAGCCAGCTAAACAGTAGATCCACAATTTTTAGGAACTGAAGGAAGAGAACAGTCAATCACAAGTTTTATGTCCAAACAAAAATATTCTTCAAGAATAAGAAGGATATACACATACTCTTAGTCAAAGAAAAGCTAAACTAATATGTGCTAGCAGCTCAACCTTAAAGAGTAGCTGTGGGAAGTCACTACAGTAAATTAGAACACTACAGGATTACTACAGCTGACTTTCAACAGCACCCAGGGGGTAGTCAAGATGTACATGTAGAAAATGCACAGATTTACAGCTTAGTAAGTAAGCAAAGTAGGTCAAATGGAATTAATACTTCTATGCTTCATTTGAAAGAACTAATTGAACATTGCTATCAGTTGACTACCATAAATTAGGCATTGAGTCTGAAATATCTAGACTAGCCACTACAAAAGTTACATCAAGTAGTACCTATAGACTTAAATGCTCTATAAATGATGATTGAGCCCCATAAGATCCATGTATCCTCAAGGAAGGCAATAGAAAAGAAATAAAGAAACAAGAGACAAAAGAAAGAGAAAACAGCCAAATGGCCCTAGTGTGTTAGTTGCACATGCATCCAAGTTTCTCAGTATCACTGGGTGTATATTTAAAATAACTAGAAGGTAATTATACCACCACAGACTTCAAGAATGTATTTGAACAATCTTCACTTACATCTGTGTGCTTATTTAATAGACTCATGCCATCACATTCAAAATATGGAGGAATTCTTACAATTCAATTATTAAAAGAAAACAACAAAAAATAATCAAATATTTGACAGTTAATAAAAAGCAAACCCCAAGACAAAAAGTTAAAGAACATAAAAGATTGCATTCAGCTTGGACAGGATTCAGCTTGGATTGAATTCAGCATTCAACAGGGAAGAGAAAATTAAAATCCCATGGGGAGAATAGCTGAGATCAAAGAGGTTGGCAGTACTCTAGGAGCAATGAGATTAGCACTTGGATCTTAGTTTCTAATACTATAAAATAAAAGGAGCGAGGGCTTCTTAGATACATGGCTATTCTAAGACTAAAGCAGGAAACACAAAGTAAATATAGAGTTTTGAAAATGTCAGAGACTAAGGAATGTCTCCAAATACACCAGAGAGAGAGAGACAGAGACAGAGACAGAGAGAGAGAGAGAAATTGTAGTCTACCAAAGGCACACAGGTCACAACTTGATGAGCTGACAGGCCCGACCTATAACAATTTGAGCAACAAAATGAAGTAGAATTGGATCAGAACTGAAAGAATGAAACACACATCTATGAATCCATATTGATATAAGTAAACAATTACATAAATATATTGGAGATAAAAAATGGTTTTCCATGTAGAAAAATTATATGTATATTCGTTTCTCAAGGAAGTCAAATCTAGATCTCTGCTAAGCATCATTAGACTTCCCTCCAAAGAGTACCGGACAAAAAGAAGGTCAGTGAGTAGTGGAAAAAAAAGCAAAAAACAAAAAACCTTTATTTCAGTGAAATGTGCCAAACTATTTCAACCTGGTAATCACAGTTAGCATCAGCAGTTCTGAGTCATGCTGACAATGTGTGTCATTGACATAACATGAAGACAAATGGCTTTATGTTTCTGTAGACCTCATCCTCCAAACCTATGATCTCCGTCTAATCATGAAGACAACAGGAGATGAGTTCTGAGCTCTGCATTAAGGATATTTTCTCTCCTTCCTATGAGCTTGGCAATCAACAAGAGGACCCCAGGGCAACTGCCCAGCTGTAGCCTGCCAATTATGTATTATGTCAGAACTTGCACATTGGCGAAATAATCAGTGGTAAGAACAGCCCAAGGAAATAATGGCACTAGTCTTTGAGAATTTCAGAACCTAAGATAACAAGAATCAAATGAGCATCATGTGGTCAGTCATTTGAGAATGCTCTCTGTGCCCTGAGCAGCGACTTACACATTAGCCATCTATATAAACCACTCCTAAATCAGCTGCCTGCCAAGATGGACCTTGGACAAGAGTCCTCCACTTTCTTCTTGAGTTGGCTTTTCTAATGATGCCATATTCCTTGCTTCTCAACTTTATTGACCTATTTTTATGTTGTGCAGAGTGAGTTGAGTCTGGTAACTCATCAAATATGAGAACATTTGATGAAAGAGATAAATGTAAGAGCTTTATTCAAAACAGACACGTTCATCCAAAGCTAGGCATGTCTGAGAACTTGCTACAGCTAAAAGGAGACAAAGGAGATGTCACTACCTTATGTAAACATCAGATCCTAGAAAAACAAGAATATTAGATTACAGTTAAGAGAACTTTAGTAAAGAAGACTGTGCTTTACTGAGCCAAGTAAGAGTATTTGTTTCTTTGTTGTAAGAAATGCACCATAATTTTACAAGATAAGATGTTACGAGAGCTTATGTGTTGAGTTTGTGAAAATTGCTCTTTGTTATTTCTTTTAGAAGTTTACATTTTATTTTATTTTATTTTATTGGTTTTTCAAGACCAGAATGATATGATGAACTGATAATAAAGATATGAAGCAATTCAAACTCAAACACTATTGATTTGAGTGGAAATTAGTTTAGTGATTTGAAAAGCCATTCATCTGTATTCACAAGTGTCAGCTTGTGTTATGTATCAGAGTGTCATCTATAGGTACAGTCCCCAAAGATGATTGAATATGTCCACCAAAGCCTTTCACCACATCATTTATATCAGCTTTATTCTAAGTTATAGAAACTAAAAAACTGATTGTTATGATGGTAAACAACAAGTAAACATGGTCTGCTAGAATCTCAAGGGAATAAACCAAGTAAAGTTAGATAAGAACTATCAGAAGAGGCGTGCAATGCTGAAACTCTCTAGTGTCAACAGTAAATAAGATAGGGAACTTTCCAAAGCAGAGTCAATCCCATGGATTGGCACAGTCAAAATCTACTCTCACAGTGAAAAGGAGAGCAACAGAAAAGGAGATGGACAGAGTAAAGCCACTAAAAAATAAAAACTTTAAAGGGAGGTAATAAGATGGCTCAGGGGTTAATAGCATTTACTGCTTTATGTAAGATGGGAGCAGCCATGAGATGTGATTTTACCAAAGATCCTTGCTGAATGGGTACCTTGACCACTGTGAACACTCCCTGAATCATACATTCTGTGACTGCAAAGTTGGTGTCATGAAGAATGTCTCTAAATAGTAGAGAAGAAAGGTTTGAACAAAGCTATGCAGTATTTAGGAAAGTGGAAGTCTGGTTGTCCTCAAAGTCTACAGTGGATCACATGCATAGGCTCAAAGGTGCACTTCAGCATTGAGAAGATTTTCTAGGGGCAGGACTAGTGTTTTGAACCTGATCCAGGAAGGACCAGTCAGAAAAGCAAGCACCTTTCTCAGCTGAACCAATGAAAAGCTGCCCAGACCTACTAAAGACCACCCAGAAGTGTAAGTGGCACCTGCAGATCTGTGGAGAACTCAGAACGATTCTTAATCCAGCCAGCACTCAGTAAGACACTCCATTCAGATTCTGCACCCTTACTCTCTATCCGCTTTAGGTTGTTCTTCCCATAGTCACAACCCAACACTAATTTATTAGCCCACATTTTCCTACTCTGTTATTATTCTCTTTTTTCTTTCTCTCATTTTCATTTTGTTAGATGAGAGAGAGAGAGAGAGAGAGAGAGAGAGAGAGAGAGAGAGAGAAAAGAAGGAAGGAAGGAAGGAAGGAAGGAAAGAAGGAAGGGCAGATTTTTAAAATTTGGCCAGTTCTTTGAGGTCTCTGTATCTCTTTTCAGAATAAAAACAAGCTCCAAGAATCCATGGCCATTAAGTCAGCACCACAGAAGACACTTGAAAGAGTCCATGAGAACAAAGAGGAAAATAAAGCTAACCATATGTCTATAAGAATAATTTAAAAAACAGTTATGTTATATGAATATAACATAACATATATGAATATGTTTTTGTCTTAATCCCAGGCATGGGTTAGGAGGTTTCTTCATAGCAGGTGATTATGATTTGCCTCATGCTCTAGCAGAGATGTGATTTTTGCCATTTGTAGATAGTTTCATTCTGGGGACTCTGGAGAGGCTATAAATGGGAGAGGCCTGAGAAGACCACTGGAGTCTGTTGTTTGCCCTGCTACTCCTGGTTTTTGTTGCAGTTTGTCAAGTAGTCATGACCAAAGAGACTGGAAGAAGTTGGAGATATGCTAATAATGAAGATTGGATTTGTCCCAAGGAACTCAATGCGCCCAAATCATCAGGAAGTACTCAGAAGAGATCTATGTCCCCTTTCCCCTCTAACCCTTTTTCTCTCATACTTAGTGTTGAGGGCTCAGAAGGGATTAGGGTGAAATAAGGATCGGAAGGAATAAAATAGCTTAAAAAGAAAAAAATATGACAATGGTTTTCTGAGGGTCTTAGGCAACCATGGTGAAAGGGTCATTCAATCCCCAAATGGGTCACAATCTAGAGGTTACAAACCACTGGTTTAAAGCTATAAACACTCTTTGCTGTCTCTGCTTAATGCTTGTGATAAAGATGAGATCTCTGGGAATCCTGTTCTTGCTGCCATGCCTGCTTTCCACTACTGTGCTTCCAACTGTGATGGACTCTTAGCCTTCTAAAAGTGTAGGTTCTTGGAGCCCTCACTCCTAATGGGATCTTTCTAAAATGTCTCCTCTCAAGGCTCAGGAATCTATACAAAAGGGGAAGCATAAAGATGATAAAAACCAGAAGTGATGGATGACTTCAAAGAAACAGTGTCTTCCAGACACAACAGGACAAGTCCTGCATAGGTTCAAGCCAGACAGGGTCCTGGGACTGAGAAGAGGAGATAGAGAAAGGGGTCCCATACCTAATCAAGAACTATTTGCAACTGATACCCACTGTCAACAAAAGATTCAATTTTCCCCAATGAGTATTATTGGGTATATCAACCAAACTCTTGAGCAGGACTAACTCCATGATTTGTGTGTGTGTGTGTGTGTGTGTGTGTGTGTGTGTGTCTGTGTGTGTGTGTGTGTGTGTGTGTGTGTGTGTGTGTGTGAGAGAGAGAGAGAGAGAGAGAGAGAGAGAGAGAGAGAGAGGGCTTTTTTTCCTTGGGAACTTTTGGTGGTTTTTATTTTTATTTTTGTTTTTGAGCTTTGTGTATGTGTGTGTTTCTGTTTTGTTTAGAAAAGGGGGATTTAAAAAGAACATAAAAGTTGTATGGGTGGGTGGGTTTGGAGGTGGGGAGGATCTAAGAGGAGTAGGGGAGGGGAGGGGAAAACATGGTCAAAATATTAAAAAAAATGTTTAACTAAAAAATAGAGGAAATCAGAACAGAACACAAGTAACCAAAATGTTAAAAAGGTAAACAAACAAATATAGAATATAAAGAATATAGAATTGGATCTTTCAAAAATTAATCAATATGGACAAATCTTTAGCTACAGTAACCAAAAAAGAGAGAGAGGAGGTCCAAATTAATAGAATTGGAGATGAAATGGTATACATTATAGCACATACCAATGAAATTCAGAAAATCATTAGGCTACACCTTAAAAAAAAAATGTATATTGCTCCAAACTGGACAGTAAAAGAATCACATGAATTTCTGGTTATAGATAATGCACCAAAACTAAAGAAATATGAGATAAATGACTTAAACAAATCTATAATAAGCAACAAGATTAAAGCATTGTCTTTGTTTCCTTTCCTGTTGTTGTAATGGTCTGACCAAAGCAATTGAAAGGAAGGTTTATTTGGCTCAGAGTTCTCTCCAGGGCATGGAGGTCACAAGGTTTCAAGGAAGCCAGTCCCATCCATTGCATTCCCTATCAGGAACAGTCAGCAATAGTGGCAGGCATACCAGTGATCTCTGCCTTTGTCTTTTTTTCAGTCCAGGTTCCAAAGCCCTATGAATGGTATCGCCCACAGTAAGTTGGCCTCTCACACCAATTTAAGTTAATACTTCACAAATATTACTAGAAACCTTTCTCCAAAGAGATTCTAGATTGTGTTATTTGAAAAAATATAGCTAACCATCACAAGCATTAATGAAAAATTCTTTCAACTAAGAAATGCCTAGGCCCACATAGATTCAATACTGAATTCTACCAGATCTTTAAGAACTAACACCAATGCTCCTGAAATAATTTCACAAAATAGAAAAGGAAGGGATACTACCAAACTTCTTTTATTTAGCTAGCATTACCAAGATACCAAGCCTGGATAAAGATACAATAAAGAAAGAAAAATTTAGGCCAATCTTCTTGGTGACAGATACAAAATGTCTCAAGAAAATTCTGGCAAACAAAGTTCAAGAATAAATTTTAAAAATTGTTCATGATGATATAGTTGAATTTTTTTGTACTAGCTATCAGTTAAACACAAAGTAAAGCTGTTTGGAGAGTCTATCTCACCCTATTCAGAATGGTAAACATTAAGAAAATAATTGAGAAGAAATGTTCATTAGAATGTGGACAAAAGAAAACTCCGATATATTAGTGGTAAGGATGTAACTTCATTTAGTCCCTGTAATAAACAATATGACAGACCCTCAAGAAACTAAAAGTAGATCTATCATGTGGCCCAACTAAATGCCTCCCTCATAAACCCCTAGGTGTTTAACCAGAGGACTCCAATCAGAGAGGTATTTGCCCATCAATGTTTATTGGAGTGCTACCCATTAAAACTAAGTTACAGAATCAACCTAGGTGTCTCTTAACAGCGAACTAGACAAAGATATTATATTATATACACACAAACTATGCATCCATTAGGGGAAATAGAAAAACAAAATAAAACAAAAAATTCTTCTTTGCCCTGCTTGTTGCATTTTATGAATTGGAAAAGCAAAGCTAACCATGTGGAAAAAATGGGGTTAGGTAGGAATGTGTAGAAATTTCCATGACATCATAAATGGCACTTCATTCCTAGGCAACTGCAGTCAACATAGCTTCTTCCATGCATTTGAATGATTCTAATTACTAATAACTATACAGAGACTCTTTTGTGTACTGAATGGAAACAGCACTTCTCCATAAAAAAAAATTGATGGTCTATTATATGAGGCAAGAAATAGGAAGTGGGAATTGTGGTAGAGAGAGTAGAACTTTGATATGGAGTTAGGCATGGATAGAGATGCACCTGAACTCTGAGGAGACAGACACATGAAGCTGAGCAGAGGTAACCAGTCATGTGGCAGACATAGAATAGAATAAATGGGGTAATTAAGTTATGAGCTAGTTATGGAAGTGTCAAAGCTTGTGCCCTATTCATTTATTCATAAATACGAAGTCTCAGAGTCATTATTTCTGGAACTGGGTTGTGAGTGAAAAGGCCTGTGGGTACAAATAACATTTAGTACTATGCAATGTGATGTCTCAGGTTGTGGTGGAAGTTCTTTTTATACACAAACTCAAGTAGTGCTAAGAACTCTGGTGTTTTGTTGTTTTGGGTTTTTTTCACTTTATAAATAAAGAGAATGAGTTGTTGACATTGAGGCAGACTTGAAGAACAAACAAACTCTAGAGGTTGGTGAAGAAAAAGTGCCAGAACATTTCAAGGAATGTCATCATAGCATGTGCACTGAAACTGAGAAGTTAACACTGAGCAAAGGCTCAAGGGGTGTTAGCTTTAACAACGTGGCCAATTAGGAAAGAGAGCTCCAAAGGGGAGGAAGTCAAAGTGACTCCTGAGGGGAAAATTACCCCTGCAGTGCTCCAGCATGGAGAAGGACAGAACTGATGAACAGGAAGAAGAGTGCTCCCAGAGTAGGTTCCAGCACCTAATGGTGTAAGAAATATCTTAGCTCTGACACAGAGAGCTAATATAATGAACAATCTTTAGCAGTTTGACCTTAGTTTTCAGTCTGTCAAATTAACTAATAAAAAATGGTGATTTTTATTTTTGTATAACTTTATGTACTAAATTTGGAGGTTCATTTTTATTGCATTTACCAGATGTTTTGACCCATGATAAGTCAACCCACCAATACTGATCTGTTAGTAAAGGAAGCATTATTGTGAGAAGGATCTTGTTAAGACCAAGATTCTTATTAATAAGATATGGAGCAGGGTTGATATTTTGGCTTTTAATAAGCATGCAGGCAGAGTTGATGATTTCTCTCCATGGAATAACACATCTTGAAAACATCATTTCCAGGCTGAATTAAGATTAGACTCAATGGAGAACCAAGGTGCCAGCTCAAAAGCACAAGGAAAAATGTAGCGAAAATGATGGTCCTCAGTTTAGAAGGGAACAGACAGTGCTACACTGGAACTGACTGGCAGCAAATGGAGCCACTGGGATTTCAAGATGGGTTGGTATGAGGTGTGATGGGGGAAGTCAAAGTTGATTCTATAGATTTTGGCATAAACCAGTGAAAGAACTGAGTCACATGTTGACAGAATGACTGTGACTGTGACACCCTAAACTTGTTGGAACCCATCCACATTCTAGAAGTGGCACACACTAGGGGTAAAGCCCATGGTGTGGATTATACCATTTACGTGCATCTCTATTTAGATACACATAGTAAGCTGTGATATGTGTCATACTCTAGGTCAACAACAGTGGTAATCAGAATGACCACATGAAGACCTAACAATCACTAACAAAGCATCTATAAACTGATCAAGGTTCTCTGCGACCTGCTAACTCATCTGTGGAGTCACAAAATCAAATGAACCCAGTTCTGGATTATCTGCTAATCTCTCAAAAATCTTCTCAGAAAGGGAAATGATTGGTGAGTTTTTACAATAAAAAATATAATACTATTTATGTTACAATAAAAATGAACCAATACTATCATAGTACTTAATTAGTAAATAAGATACTAAGCCCTATCATATATGTGTTGAATTAGTGTGTGTGTACATGTGTGTGTGTGTCTGTGTGTGCGTGTGCATGCAAGAGAGAGAGACAGACAGACAGACAGGGAATGAGAGAGTACTTGTATGTATACACAACTTGCCTAGAAAAATAGCGTGCAATGTCATACCCCACATTGCTAAAACAAGGCTAATGAGCCTGTTCAGCAGGCAAAGGTGCTTCTTGCCAAGGCTTACAACCTGAATTTGATCCCTGGAACTCAATTGTGGAAAACAACTCCTGCAGACTTCTATAAAGGCACAGTGATATATGCATGCACTCAAGTACACGCTCATGCGTGTGAAAGCACACACACACACACACACACACATAAATGGAAAGATGAATTTAAAGATAGCCTCTGCAAAATGTCAATGGAAGAGGGGGAAGATGGAATGGTATATCTTCTGAGATATGTTTCTAATTTATTTAAATTGTTTTTAACATCACTTTCTAAATTTTAGAGCACTGTACCAAAGCATAAGATACATGTAAGTATTTCTACCTACATATCTTTGTGTAAGAAAATTTACACAGTAAACTTAACATTTTCCTAAAATGTTTGCCTTACAGGTATGCATAAACAGAATTTCTTTTAAAACATCATGCATTTGGAATGCAAATCCCAGAAGACCCACAGTGGATATGACTTGAAAGCCTTCTCCCTGAGGACTAGCTTTCATGGTACCAGAAGGTTCCATACAAGATCCAAGGGAGTTCAATACAAGGTTCTATCCAAGAACCAACCCAGAGCCCTACCCTGTTGTAACACCTATAAACCAGAATTACAGCCAGCATGGCACATTAACCATAAGATACAGCAGTGGCTCTCATGTCTTAGCTGCAAACAACAGTTACCTAATTGAACATGCTTAGGGGAAAATCATGCTTTGTACTAGAAATCTAGCCCAGGGATACTTAGGGTTAAAGAAGTCATGAATCTTAGAGAAGAATACACCACCCCCAATTTACTAAACTAGTACAATCCTTAACTTCATCATAAATATTTATTTTTATACACACAGATGATATAGCTCTCACCACTCACTAACAAACTTCTCTTTGCCACTGATAGAGATCACTGCAAAAACACACAAAATATGTAATTGTGAGATACCCAGACATAGTTGCTACATCTACAGTGCAACTCCTGTACCCGAGACTCAGGGAAAATTGAAAGGTGGCAGGAGTCAGGGGATGAGAAAATCTGCTATGATGATGTGTTTCTTAGAAATGACAAGGAAGCTATACTCAAGATGCTTTAGCAGTTTTGTTACCTAAACAATACCTGAAGAAGAACAGCACCACCAGATATGCTAGCAGAGAAAAGAGAACTCTCATGGGGTTCCACTCAGAGACCAAGAACTACAGGCAACCAAGGAATACTGAGTGTGGGAGAAATAGTCTTCCCAAGAGAAGAACTCCCTAATTGGTTATCCAGTATTAAGTGGTCAGCCCTGAAATCATATAAGCATATATGTACAAGTAACACTAAATAGATTCGGTGGGTTATAGTTATATATTTAAGCATACATACATACATATATATAGTATGTAGAGTGTATTGTATATCATAATCATATATCATATATACTATAGATCATGCATTAAAGACAATGCCATGATTCTGAGGAGCAAGGATATAGGTACAGGAGAGGTATTGAAAGGGGAAAAAGAGAAGTGAAAAAAAGATGTAATTTTTAATTTCACAAACATTTTAAAAGGAATTACTTTTAAATACACACTCCTCTACAGACTACATTCCAAAAACCCATGCAAAGACATACAACTTGTGCCTGTGACTTTATCTCTAGCAGACACCAACTTCACAAATAATACATATGCCAGGCAAATGGAACTGGGGAAGGTTAAAATGGCACAGACATTTTTTTTCATACAACAAAAATAGCACACTCTCAGTGAGGGAGCAGACCCTATTTGTGAGCAGTATAACTTCTCATGATAATATTTTTACTTACATCAAATGACTCAATGTAAAAAAGCTCAGACTGTCATCAGCAGTGTCGCCACAGATGGAGGCTTTAAAGGTTTGCGCACATCCCCTCTCTCCTCAAATTCACCTCCCACAGTTATGTGTCGTGATCGGCTCCATGGATACAGAGAGGTTCTTTCCTGTGGTCAGATTAAAGCATGACAAACTAAGTAGTTTGATCTCTGTGTGCATCTGATTGCAAACTGGGTCTATAATTCCATAGTTTATAAATATAATGATCTTGTAATAGACCTGCTGAGCAGAAGTGGGCAGCTTAATGCACACAGTCTTCAAATCTTCATGTTAATTACTTTTGCTCCCAAACTGTGTGTGGGGGTGGGGTGGGCGGCGGGTTGGGGGAGGGAACTATATAGAGGTTAGAATCTGGCCTCAACAACTTGCCTGGAGGTGTCAATAGTCACTTAACCTCTTACGGTGTCAGTTTGCTTATCTATAAAATGAGGATTAAATATTTACTTCAGAGTTGCCTTTGTGGCTTAATGAGACAAAAAGAACTTTGTGAAACTACTTACTCAGTGCTAAGCACATAATAAGCCCACAATAAGTGCTAATTAATTTCAAATTTGATCCAGAGAGGAAATGCATGTGAGGAATCAGATTATGCTTCAAAGGCTGGAGGTATACTATTCCCCCCCCCCCCCATCCCTCCATGCAGCTGCAATGGCGTTGGCAGATTTTGTCTGGGAAGTGAGATAAGAGTAAGATTTTAGGTTGTCTCTAATGTCTTAAGAAATGCTTCCTTTAGTTTGATAGTCATGTGTCCCCTAGCAAAAGTAATCTGTTGCCAGCTAACATGCAAACAGGTTTACTTTTTCTTCACAACGAATTTATACCCATTTCCTGTAATGAGTTAAGTTAAAAACTGTGACAGACAAGTAGCGCGAGAAAATACTGGATGTTGAACTAGGGAGTAGACAGCAGCTCAACACTGGAGAGAGAGAGAGAGAGAGAGAGAGAGAGAGAGAGAGAGAGAGAGAGAATGGGCTTGCTTATCTGTCTCACTCAAGGACCATGTGAGCCTGTGTTGCAACATTTGCAAGCATGTACAAAACAGTATTCAGGCCTGTTCCAGGTGAGCTGGCAGTGAAGTCTGAGAGAGTGAACATGGTAATGCAGGAGTGTTAGTGAAGGTACTGGCAGCTGTACTGTACCCAATGCTGTCCCACAAGTGGCACAGTCTCCACCAGACATCATCATCTGGCAAGTCAGAATTGCACAGTCTTTACAACTTTGATGTAAACCATTGATGAATGGGTTCTGCATCTGCCCTGGTAATGGAGGAATATGCAAAGAGAATCAGTTTTCTTAGTGGACAGATTAACCCTTTTCCAGAAGAGCAGGGAACAGTGTAAATAGAATCCGCACAGCTGCACAATGGGCACCTGGTGTCTTTGTGTGCCACAAAGTGTCCCCTCAGATCCTCCATGGTATCACTTTTGAAAACATCACTTCTCTGATGTATGAGGTCTGAATAGGTGAGCTTTTACTTGGCATTAGTAGACACCAGGATTGCCACTTAGGAGGCATTTCCTATCCACTATGGGATTTGATAGGAATCTTGATGATAATGAAATAGGCACAGTTCTGCTTATCTGACGGGCTTCTTGGGTAATATGAGCAATCAGTGTATGTGAGCTGGTGTCACCATTACAGAGTTTCTAAGTTGTACTAAGATCTGGTAGTAGTGGAAATCAGTCATCTGTCTTAGCTAGGAGTTTGGAGTTTTCCCAAAAGTAGCAGGAGAATGCTTAGAAGAATGTGATGAAGAGAAGAGGAACAGGAATAACTGTTCTTCATATAGAAAATATGTATCAAGTTCAAGTCCATAAAGACTTTTCCAAACTGTCAAAGAATCGTTACCATTAGTTCACAAGTAGATGATTCCAAGTTAGTATAGCCAAAGACACATGTTAGAGTCACTTCATTCATGGAAAATGGAAAACTATGCCATAAAGTCAAAACATTTGCTATCTACATCTAGCCAAGATGAAAAGCAGAGACTAGACTTAAGTGCCAGATGTAAGCAACTAAAAGTACATAAAAGAAACGGGAAAATACTGGGTCTTAACATATAGACACCCTCCAAGGAGAAGAAGCATGCAATTGGAGCCTTGATCTCTCTACCTTCCCATGTGGTGTTTCTGGGCTCCGGTGGAGTGACGGAGTCCAAAATAGTCCAAAAATGATAGAGTTGAATATGAGAGGAGACAAAAGCATGACAAACTAAATCCCAAGATCCTGGAGTGGGAAATCCTGCACACAGAGAGGCTTCCAGGTATCTGGAAAGATTTTTCCCCTTGGGTAAAAAAACCTAAGTATTAATCAGTGTGTAAACATGTCAGGAGTTACCTACAATTAGGAAAATAACCATTGAAAAACAATGGGGGAAAAGAAAATGCTTTGATGCTAACACAGGGACAAGAATGTTCTCCATACTCACTTAAACACAAATTTGTATTCTCACTTCTTAGAGTAGGAAAAATGTGTGTGTGTGGGGGGGGATACGTGTGTACATATGTGTGTGCATCTACATACAGACAGAGGCCAGATGAAGACTGAGTGTGCTTCTCTACCATTCTCTGCCTTTGTTCCTCGAGACAGGGTCTTTCACTGTACTTAAGTTCAGTTGGTGGGCAGCAAGTCTCAACAATCCTCCTTTCTATGCCCCCCAACAGTACTGTGGTTACAGATCCAAGAAGCCATGAGCAACTTTGTATATGAGTCTGGGATATTAACCTTGTTACCATGCTCACAAAACATGTGCTCTTACCTACTGAGCCATCTCTCCAACCTGGAATGTTAAGTAAAGCAGTCAGGCAAAATTAGAATAAAGGATACTTTGGTATTGCCTAACAAAACTGAAAAGCAGACTTTGAAAGGAGCAATTGTTTTCCAGTAACATGTTCATGTTCCACAACAGAGTTTAAGATTCATGGAAATTAAGAACTAAAAGAAAACCTTATAATCGCTGACATACAATAAAAATTCCAGACCACGCAAAGCAATCATAAGATAACAAGAGAATGAAGAAATACAACCCACCCATAAAAACTGACCAAGAAATGGCACAGATGATAAAACTGGACAAGGATATAAAAGCATTTGTCATAACTGCATTCTGTGTGCTGAAGCGGTCAGTAGACTTGGCTGCCATCACGACTGAAGGGTTGGTTCTCCTTGCTTTTCACCTTCTACCTCCTTCTTTAGATATTATTGAAAGAGATCCAGCTGTAACAACTAGAGACATCAGGCTTCTCCAATATTAGGCTGAAACCCCACCTCACCCCCAGTTCCCTATGTAAAACAGGAAGCAACTCCTAAGTAAACTTTATGTACTCATAAATAAAACCTGGAGAGTCAATTAGAAAATGGAGCCAGCAAACCAAGATTCTGCCATAAAGAGCTATGGGCTGGCTAAATACACTTTGCCCCCCTGTGACTGTCTTGTTGAACATGTCAGTCCAGCACCTTCGTCCTGCTGCATGCCGTGAGAACCTTGAGTTCTCAGTGCCTTGCGTGCTCTAGCAGCTCCACACCAGCTTGAACTCTTTAGAAGGACACTCTCCTCCCTCAGATCAAAGTCCCCACAGTTAAGATTACATCGGAATTTACAGCAGAACATTCTTTCTCTCATGTGGTTGAGGAAAAGAAAGAGTGTCACCATCTCTTTTTTAAACGATGATTTAATCCTTTAAGACTTCGTGCTTTTTAGTGGACATTTTATAGGAAATTCTGAAGAGCTTTAGTGAATTCCATTAAAATGAAACGTAAGTGGAAAGGAAGTCCTTCCTCCCAAAGTGGTTCCATAATATTCATCTGATTCTCGCATCAATTAGGCTCTTAGTCACTCCTTTAAGACATAGTTTGGTTGGGTATCTTCTGTGGCCTTCATGTGTTGTTCTAACAATGGGCTGATGTGCTCACTCATTACTGCAAGTCTTTCACATTCAGAATCTTTCTCACCATGTGGAGTTGAAGGCCTGGATGCTACTAATCTATTTGTCTTTGGTTCTTGACGCTTGCATTTTTGAAAGTCTGATCGTTTCTAAAAACACACCATTACTTAGGTTTAGCTAACTAAGTGTAAAGGCATTTCAGAATTATCATGATGGTGGGGCTTAAGTGAAAGAATTTAATTGATTTTGAAAGCACACACACACACACACACACACACACACACACATACACACATATCAACACACACCAATGAAGGGAAAGCCCCAGTTTCCAAAAGAGTTGAAATTTCACCATAACCTAGCGAGCAATGGAAAACCTCATCTTTCATGTGGACAATAGACTGAGATCATAAGTTCAGAGGTCAAGGTAAAAGCTGGGGAGGTTTGAAATGTGTGACTCCACTCTGCAGCAGCTGCTTCTTGGCTCCTCTCCCAGTAGCTTCAGCATTAAGACTAATGGCTAAGAAAACACCAGGAGGTCAATCAGTAAGAGCTTGTAAAGGGACTACATCTGAATATAGACCCAAAGAAGGGAAGAAATCTTCCCATGGAAGACATTAAATCAAATCTTCAAAGAAATTCTGTATATACTTTGCATTTCTATCCACTCTTGGTCATTACTAGTCAACTCACAAGCAGAGAAAGAGAAGTGCAGAAAGTGCTAAAAACAGCCACCTGAAATATTTTAACACCCCAGTGTCCTGGGTAACTGGTAACACAGTGGCCAAACAAATGACGCAGGGTCATATTCCAAAGGCTGAAAGCATAATGCATCTTAGAAACAGAAACAGGCTTTTATAGACACCGCAGGGGTTGGTAATGAGAGCATGTTCATCTCCTCTCAGATTTTGTCAGTGCAGTGATATGCCTCACACAGGATTTGAATATAAATGCTTCTAGCGTTGTTGTTCAGGGTAGCCTCAACAAATGTTCCTGGTCTTCAACAGTTGGATGGCTAAACAAATTGTAGTAAAAATAGAATATCACAGAATAAAAGAGAAAAGAGAGCAAGAAGCGCAAATCCCTGTGTATAGGATGGCCTGGCAAATGGTAAAATTGGCATACTTTGTTAAACTCATCCAGATACCAAGAGTACAAGTGACATACTATTTCCATGGAAGTCTGCGAAGGAAAATAAAACCTGCAAATTTGTAGGGTGAGCAGGCAGAGCGAGGATGCAGCTGTCCACAGTAAATGGTGCAAGCACATTTTGGGATGGCGGAGATATGCTTCATATTGATTGGTGCTGGTTATAAAAAATGGCACATAGTTGTCAAGCTTACTTAACTTCACTTTGTTGTATGAAGTTCTGCTTCAATAAAATAGATTTGTAAAAAATGTGATGTATTTACTTAACTAGGAGAGGAGGCTAATATTTAAATATTTCTTTGATAGTCCATTCAAAAATCATTTGGAATGGATTATTAATGTGGAAACCATTTAGCTATCTAGTGTTACCTGTATTCTTTTTATGTAAATCATGTCTATTTTCTGCAAAAGTTGAGGGAGCCTCCTCCTTCCAAAGCCTAAGGTGGGTTAGCATTAGGTTTTTGTAAAAGATGATCAATGAACTGGAACATTCGGAGTTGCAGATTGGGCAGAGTCCGGTCTTCATTCTTTGACTCAGGACATTGTTAAGCAGTAATCACATGTTACACATTGTGTCAGATTCTCTGTCTTCTGCTTGAAAGGACTCTTTCATCAAACAGTGGGAAACACTGCGTAGTTCTACAGTCAGCCCGGCATCTCATCTCAAAGGGATGGATGAAAACAAATCCATCCATAGCAGCTGTGTGGACCCTGCATCGACGCTCTCCTATGGGCTATCTACTTCTGCCAAGGAGAGTAAATAGGAAGACATCCAAATAATGGTCACTGAGAGACAGGTTTCTCCTGAGCTCTTCAGAAGAGCAGAACCTGCCGATGTTACTTCTTCATGAGGACAGTGAAGCATGTCATCGCCTCCATCCTTCCCCTGGAAAACACTGAAACTGTTTATCTGGTAGGCAAAGAACGACAGTCTAAAAGTTGCTGTGATCGGAGTTAACTTGTAATCAATAGTAACGGGATGTTCTGCACTCTACTGTATATTTTAAATCTATTGACTTTCTCGTGTGCTCAGCAACCGTAAGAGGTGGTTAGCACCATTATGCATACATTGGAACTGGACTGAAAGTGAGGGAAATAATTATCCTGGAGTTGTACAAATATCACTTGGTGAAAATGATATGGTCCCCACTTAGGGCATTTCTTTTGATTTTGATAGTTTTGATTAAAAAAAAAACAAAAAACAAAACAAACAAAAACAAAACAAAAAACGCAAAATAAACAACAACAAAAAACCAGGGTCTCTGTGTTTAATCCAGGATATACTTGAAATAACTGTAGTTCCCAGGTTTGTCTCTATCTTAAGATCCTCCTGAACCAGCCTGCTAGGTGTTGTGGATAAACCTCTGATCTACTGTTGAAATTGCCACTGTATGTCTGCTGTGTTTGTTAGTTTTTTATGTTTGTTTGTTGTGCTTTTGAGGCAGGGTCTCATGCATCCAAGGCTAACCTCAAACTTGCTATGACGCTGAGGATTACCTTGACTTTTTGATATACTCTTGTCTATGCTTTCCAAAGCTTGAGGTTACAAGTTTTCCCCAGCCATGCCTACTTTAATATGTCTTTATTTCTATGCTCTCTAATCTATAATAAAAAAGAACACAAGTGACTCTATATAGCCAAATATTTTTCCGTATTGTTAATCCATTCCAAATGATTTTTGAATGGATTACCACATTTCTATACTATATATTTAGGACTGACTTGCAAGTCTCACAAGAAAGGTGGTTTCATGACAATAAAAATTTACAAAAACCAGTCTGTGGGGACTATTTTTCTGTGATATTTGGGAAGTACTGAATAAAGATACATTCTAAGTGAGGCCAATGTTTCTTTCTTTATAATAATAATGTAATGATAAAGTGTGTAAATCACTTAGTGTGCTAAAGACAAACATTTCATGCTCTAATTTAACTATTACAATATGTGTTGTATAAAGTAATCCATTTGCGATAGAGAAATGGATTTTGAAAGACCAAATAAATGGCTAAGTGAAACAAAGCTCAGAATCTACACAAGTTCTGTCCAATCCCAAAGCCCACGTCCCAAATCACTAATCTGTGAATATTTAATAGCATTAAGTGACTCCGTCTTCTGCCAACTGTGATTCCATATGTGAACAACTCTAAAAGGATCGATAAAGGGACAAGGTGACAGGTAGCTGCAGCAGAGTCTGTTGTCCAAAGCTTTTGTTTTTACATCAAAGAAATTATTGAAGTAATTATGAGTTCACTCATCTGAGTGAATCCCAGATTACTTGATTTACTTTAGGAAATACTGTGACTAGGAATCCTATTGTTCTAGAACCTTGGTTATCTGGAAATCCAATCGAATACCTAAAACCATGCAATCCATAACTGAGGATCTATTGCCAAGAGGACTCTTCCGAAGACAATCCTTATAGTTGCATTATCAGGATATGATAGTGAGGTTCTACAGCCCATGTTAAGTGAAGGGATTAACTTCATTTGACTTCACAAGTGAAATAAAGAACAACTTTAAAAATAGGCTGCTTTATTTCCCTCACTTATGATACATCAAGAAAATTTCACAAGCTAAGTTGAATGCTGTGTTGGTCTCCCATGTACAGAACATAATCATTTTTAATATTTACTGTTTTGTAATTTTTCAGGTGAGTTTATTTCTATTTGTTTCATATAGAAAAGGCCACAGTAGATTTTTAAAAGATCCATCCAAATCCATCCTGGTGATTCATTTAGTGGATTGGGGTTACTTACAGGAGCATGGATAGATCTGACTGTATTAATCATCTATTAGTTAATTGACATGTGTGTATTCATATGTCAGGTCAAATTTGATCTGACATATGAATGCACACATGTAAAGAATATACCTTTTAGATTAAGCATTTACAAAGATTGTTTACATTTAACAAATTGGGCATACAGATATTTTTGTAAGATACAACTAGACGGCTGAAGCAAAAGGGTTACAATTTAAGGCCAACCAAAGATACAGGAGGAGGGAGTTGGAGGCCAGATTCCACTCTATATAAAAACACTGTCTTAGTTAGAAAGTAATACCAGTCTTTGTACATGAATACCGCTGTCAGTCTACAGAAATTCCAAAGGATTGGCACCCAGCAGAGAGGAACTCTCTTATCACAGGTGAACTCAAGGTGAAACCAATTTCAAAAGGTAACCGGGAAACCAGCAAATATTTGAAAACCAAATATTCCATTTTGAGAGAACACAGGGGTCAAAGAAAATATTCTAGTAGAAATTAGAAAGTATTTTTGAGGTGAAAAATAACCAGATCACAGCACATCAGCCTCCCCAGGATACAGCACAAACTTGAGGTTGTGGAGAATTCTAAGCTTCAGAGGTGCTTATCTGGACAGAGGCTTAGTTTGTGAACCAGTTGAATAATGAAGGAAGTGGCAGCAAGATCAGTATTGCCGGCCCTTCTTTATTTGCAAGTGTTTCAAATCCTCTGGTTTTTTTTAAAAAAAGACCTTTCCAAATCCATGTGTCTGTGAAAGAGGTGTAGCTGTTGGGCTTAGAACCATGGAGTTCCCTGTAGGCATTCACTTTAGTCAATCGGATGATTTTGAAGATTCATGCTGCTGTTCGGTGAACTCCCTGTACATCTTTGTCTTAAGGTCCTTCATATGCTCATATTTTTGTATTTCAGAAAGTCATTTATAAGCACAAATACATGTTTTTTTTAGAGAGCTTATAGCTCTGTTGATGATAAGAGCAATATAAATGCAAAAACGTATCTGTTCTTCAAACCATTTACAATGTTCAAAATAAAGGAGAAACGCGAGAAACTGAAAGGTGAACTGAACCACAAAACTGGAGTGTTTCCCTCCTGATTTCAGTTTTAAAGCACCGTAGCCTCCATGGAATAAAGATAATTGTAGATGTGGAATTTCTGTTCCAATACATTAATAATCATTTCAAAAACAAGGTGAATGGCTGAAGAGACAAAGGACGTTTTTAAATAAAATAAGCGATTACATTTCCTCAAATTCATAATAATGATAAGGTGGATTGTAGAACCATGGAAGGCAGCCTGGTTTCTGGTTGAGCTAAGGTTTAAAACCCAGCAGGGGGTCCCCAACAGGGGATAACTGTGCAAGGGACTGTAGGTGTTTTGCCATGCTCCTGGGCCCCAGGCTCCTGACATGAGGCCACAGCTCTCTATAGGTTTGTGACCATCAGTCACATAAGGGCAACGCCCCAAGCTCATCCACCGGTAGAGGTGTGTTCATGTAACCTCAAGACATCTCTGTTTTAAAGAGGTACCTAGAGGCTTAGCCAATAAACTCCCCTTCCCAGACACTCTTCCCTGCAATAGGTATTTAACTTCAGGCCCGCCCTGAGAAAGTGGGGTATAGTTTTACTCATCGCCACTCTTCCCTAAAGCAATGGACTGTCTCTTTTCATCGGGATTCGTTGTGGGGAACAGAAAGCCTTTCAGCGTTCCCAGCCATGGTCTCTACCAAACCAAGCTAGCCAGCCACCAACAAGCCAAAGACTCAGTCCCTGGAGGGATCCAGCCGGGCTCCTCCCTGACTTTCCCCCTCAGCCCCGGGCTAGATCCAGCTCGTGGACCCCCACTTTGTTCTCAGTTCTTCCCCAGTGTCTAGCAGTATCTAGGATGCCCAAGAGCCTGAGAAACAGATGGAGTCGGCTCCCTGTTGTCCTCCGAACCCCAGGCCATGCTCCCCCACCCCTGGGTCATGTCCTGCAGCTTCTCACAGCCCAACGCTTGCCTGTAGGGTGAGTGTGGTCAAACTTCCCGCATCCCGCCTTCCCCAGTGTCCCGAGCCCGGGGGCGGATGTGGGACCCCCACTTTAACCCAACAGTGGATATCAATCTGATACTAATCCCTGTGAGCAAATTGCTTATTTTCCCTTCACCAATTAATCCACTCGACTGTAAACCAGTGCAGTGGTGCAGCAGCCGTACCCCCTGGTGGGCACAACCAGAAGTTTAGTCTCAAGAATCCAAGAATGAAAATGCTTGTGAGCATCGAATTTAGGGGATAACTCTAGGCAGACAGAGGTCCCTTGCTTTAGAAAATCTTCCTGGTCTACAGTCTGTAAAGGAACATCAGCCAGCTCCACAAACGGACAGAAGTGGAGGGAAAGGCTTTCTGGCACTAGCAAAGTCTGTGTATAGATCTGGAGAAAATGAATGGCTAAAGGCCCGGATGAAGAAGGAGTCCTGGGCAGGATCATTGGATAAAAGGATGAGTGAAGAGGGCTAGGTAAAGCAGTAGGAAGGTACGAAACACAGGGGCTCTAGAGGCCATGTTGAAGGTATGATTTTCCTCCCATTAAGAATTGGAAACTAGGAAAAAGTTGGACAAGGCGATGAAGTGGCTAAGCCCAGCATTTCAGAGAGTGTAGTTTACCTTCCATGAACTGTAATTCTGGACTCTAGTATATGAGTTATGATCCTGTTGCCTCACTGTAGGTGAGTCGGTGACCGTTTGTCATGACGTTCGTCAAATCCCATTTCTCCTAGGCCAGCTTTTTCTCAGTGTCATCTCTAAATTGTTTCTAGTTTTTCACTCTTTTTCATGGAGCACTTTCTTCATGGATGCCATCTTCTTTCTTCTGGGTCACCACTACTTTCTACAGCGGGCCTCATGCTCCATTTCTCTTCTTCCTTAGAGGAGTAGTACCATATCCTTCTTTCTCAACAGTGCATCTCTCTCTCTCTCTCTCTCTCTCTCTCTCTCTCTCTCTCTCTCTC
>JADRCH010000067.1:7072927-7130030 GCA_019843965.1 Rhynchomys soricoides
TCTCTCTCTCTCTCTCTCTCTCTCTCTCTCTCTCTCTCTCTCTCTCCCCCCTCCTTTCTGGTAAAATTATAAGTTACAGGTGCAGAGGCAAGAAAATGTGGCTTGCATTTTTTGCACTAATTAAATTCTTTTGCAATGGAAAATGTCCACAGCTTATGGGTGGTTATTTGAGGGAATACCATGCCTCAAGCTCTACTTAAGAAAGACATTGTGTTAATTATATTATAAAATGTGAAGTAAAGAATAGCATTTCTTGATAAAAATCCAAGTCATTCTAATTTACCTTCCAGAACCCACAGACATGAGTTTTCATTAGTGAAGCGTGCCTTGTCTGACTTCTGCATGTACTTGGGCAGACCAAATACTGCCCAGTGCTCACAAACTCAACTTGTTGGGGTTCTATTAGTATACATTTTGGGGTATGAGCAAGGTGTGCCTTGGTTCACAGGTGTCAGTGTTTCCACTGTGGCTATCTTACTAAACTTCTGTCTAGTGATCTTATGAACCCAAAAGATTCCAAAAACAGGTTTTCTGAAGACTGAGAATGCACATCTATATTCATTGCATGTATGTGATAAGTATCTCTTAACTGGAAACTTATTTTCATATTTTGGAATATATGTTTATACATAAATGAAATACATAATGGACAGGACCCTAGTCTAAATAGGAAATTCATTTCTCTGTATCATATGTGTCCTATACAAATAACCTGAAGGTAATATCATATGGTAATTTAGTGCATCCCTTTGTGTGTGTGAATGGGGTGGAAAGATATATACCTGTGTGGTGTACATGCACATGGAGGAAGATATTAGATGCTCTGCTCCATCACTGTCCATCTTTTTGCTTTGAGACAGGGTCTCTCACTGTTCCTAGAACTAGGCTAGTGGCCAGCAAGTCTCAGTAATCCCCCATCTCTACTCTCTTCAGTATTAGGGTTACAGATTTAGCTAAGTATGTCTCCAGCTCCTTGCCTGCACTTTGGCCATGCTTTATTACATCAGGACTCAAAGAACTTCTTGTTTGCAGCATTTTGCATATCAGATTTTGAGGCTAGGGAGACTCAGTCTGTGGTACCAATAATCAATAAGGCAATGGCATACTTTGTAAACTTGAGCTTTAGGGAGAAGCTGATACAGAGGCTAAATTTTATGAGACTTAGAATGAGAATTAAACTAGATGTGGTAACATCTGTCTCCAACCTCAGGTGTAAAGCTTGGAGCAGAAGGATTTGAGTTTGAAGTTAATTTTGGCCAAAAAATGGATTCAGGGCCAACCTTGGCTACAAAGTCAGACTTTGTCTTTAAAAGAATTAAAACCCACCCTGTATACACAGGTGCCCTACGTACCAGCTAACATACTTTGAACATGTCAGGGAAAGCACAAAGTCGTTTAAAGTTGTTCATTTGGCTCATTCTTTTACAGCTGCCCTACAAATATTGTGTTGCTCGATAAGAACCACGAAGCTCAGGAAACAGGTAGATCCCTCGGTATTTCCAAAGCAGCAGTGATGATGTTGGGGCTCTAATTGGGGTGTATATAATTATTTAAGACCTTAATCTCAGGTTTAAACCTTCCCACTATACAGTGACCAACCTGACTTCCTTCGAATCATCCAGAGCAAACATTGAATACTGCATTAAGATTCTCCTCTTCCCATCACCAACCCATCGAAGCACTCCTATGCTGTACCTTGGCTGTCTCAGAACCACGTCTCAGAGAGGAAGAACTCCCCATCTGGGATATGTAATACTCCTCCCAAAAAACGACAGGAGACACAGCAAAACATTGCATTTAAAAGTTCTTCCTGCATGTCAGAAGAAAAGACTTGAATCCTCATCCAGTAGGCATGCGACCATCTATAATGTAGTTTACGTCTATGCCTTTGGTTTCCAGTAGTACATAATTTGTAGAAGTTTTTCTGATAAGTAGAATTAAAAGTGTGGTGCTTTATAACATTCTGGCATAGAACAAAAGGACCAAAACTTTCTTTGCTCCTGTTATTTGTCCTGTACATACAGTGTTAATTACTTTTCTGTTGCTCTTATAAAACACAGTGACCAAGTGAAATGTGGAGAAGAGGGTTTGCTTTGTCATTTGGTTCCTGGGAGAGACATCAGATCAGGAAACTGAGAGATCACATCCTTACACAGGAAGCCAACAACAGACAGTGAATGGAAAGTGCTGTGTAGCAATAAATTCTCAAAGCCTACTCTCTATGATGTACTTCTCTTCAGCAAGGCTTCACATCCTAGACGTTCCATATCCTATACAAACAGCACCACTAACTGGAAACTAAGTGATGAGGTACATGCAATTGTGGGGAACATTTCTCATTCAAACCTCCCCATTCCATTCCTTGGTTTTGATAGCCTAATCTCAGCCATATCACAGTCAATACAGATTTAGCTCAACTTTTGAAGTCCCCAGCATCTTAAAACAGTCTCAGCACTGTTTCTAGGTCAAAATGATCTTCTGAGACCCAAAGCAATCTCTTTACTGTGCCTCCTTACACTTAAAAAGGAAACTACATTATTTCCAACATACAATGGCACAGACTATACATCCTCATTACAAAAGGGGAGAACTGGAAAACAGCAAGGAAGTACTTGAACCAAAACAAACCCAAATCCAGCAGGACAAACAAATCCTGGAGCTTCACAATCAGCGTGTGGGGCTTTAGAGTTAGTAGACTTAGAGAGCTCTACGTCAGCGTTGCTGCCTGCCACATGCATCTCTCTCACTGGCTGATTCCACACCTGTATAAAGCTTGCCTGAGCAGATGTCTCACAGCATTGGCAATTCCAACACTATGTGGTCTCCATTGTCCCCCAGTCTTCATTTTCACAGATTAATGCAAGGGTCTCTCACAGCACAGGTTGCCTGGCTGCAGTGGTTCTCTGAAACTGCAGAGGAAGAGTCTATGAGCCTCTTAATCTTTCATGTTTCCATTCTCCCAAATCTAGTACCGTGTAAAAGATACCACTAAGTTTATTTGCCAGCTACAGATGTATACTCACATTCCCTTGAATCACAGATGCAATCACTTCTGTACATTGAAGCAATTGCTTTCTAAAACCAAACAAACCTTAAGGCTTATGAAAGGGGAAAACTTTCATAAGTTGGAAGCTTATCAGGGTGGGATCTTGTCCTAATGGTACCTACCCTTCCCATTGTTCTAGGGGAACACGGACGGCCACTTCTCAGTGGTGCTAGTTCTCATTAACAATGAAAACATCTCTTTCAACACGTGAGTTTTCTGTAAAGTTGAGCTTCTTAGAGTTCTCTTTCTCTCTAAACCATACGTTTTGCTTTTCTTTTCCCCCATTTGCTCTTTTTTCTATTGTACCTCTGCATAAGTGCCATCAGTCACAGCCATTTCTCATACTCAACATTATGTTGCCTTAAAATTTTCTGTGCCAAAGAAATTAGTACATTTATATTTCTACACTAATTATATTAAATCATATAAACTAAATTACAAAAACTAGTATTGACGTGGAAACATAAGGGTTCTTTAGAAAGTCGGTTGGACGTTGTTTTGCTGGGGCACACACGTGAAAGAATGTTCCGTTAAAGTGGACACAGGTGTGAGAGGCTCAGGCCGACTTGTGAAGGAACAACTCACTGACTCAGACATAGGAGAGAAGAGGCTCTGCTAAAGCAAGCACGTGAAAGGATCCATGTTGAAGGATTCTTTGCTAATGATATGCATGTATTGGTCCACCTTACATTGCGTAGTTGTGCTCCATTTGTCAGAGCTCCAAGGGCTCTGGCTGATTGGATGCTAAGGCAAGGTCCATGCTGAGGCAAGGCAGGTGGAGGACACTTGCTGTTCGGAGGTATAAATGGACTCGACAGACAGTGATGGAGGCTGAGCTTTACTTGCTGGTACTGCTAGCTTATACAATGCGTGTGGCTCTTACATCTTCACTGATCTTCACTTCCCTGAGAGAGGCACAGCTGAGAATTTCTCCTGGCATTCCTCCTGGTCCCTCCTGCTGACAGGAGGCTGAGGTCTGGCTGTCTCTGCTTGGTCATATCATCGCTGTTGCTAACCTGACTCTACTGATCTGGACTGCTGGTCTATCTATGAAATGTTTGCTAGTGGATCAAGCTGCTTCTGCCGGCTAAGCTGTGAATTGAACTGCTGATTTCCAGACAACACAGATAGGAGATGCTCCAAAGAATCTTTTTAAACAGGTCCACTTCCCTGTATCCTTTCTTTTCCATGATTTCTGGTGAGTGATGAGCTTCAAGTGAGGTTAAAGCATTTAAGAACTGTAATTAAAAATAGGAATTGAAAAGAAAATTATAGTTACAAGTATTTTTGTGATTTTGCCTCAGGCAAATTCTCAGGACATAGAGAGAAATAAAACAGATTCTTTGCCAAGTAACCCGTGAATGGACTTTAACACAGTTGCTAATAAAGTTCTTGCTTCCCCTTAAAACCTTTCAGCCTCCTACTAGAACATCCTATTAATCTCTCCTGTAGCATTCAATCAAATTTCAAAGTCTTCCATGTTCCTCCAAAAAACAATATGGTCAGGTTCTTCACAGTACAAACCCACTCACTGTTACCAACTTCTGTATTAGTCACTTTGCATTACTCTTTGATAAAATACGATGCCCAAATCCAAGTATTGGGTAAATAATTTGTCTTTGGTTCATAGTTCCAAGAAGAGAGTCCATTAATGATGGGTGATCATGGCAGCAAGCAGCCAAAAGAGGGAACCTGCGAGATCACTTCTTCAATACACAGAGAGGCAAGAGACTGTGAACAAGAAGTAAAGTAAGGTTGCAAAGCATACTCCTAGTGACATGTCTCCTCTAGCAATGATTCATGCCCTACAAGTTCCATGATCTCCTCTGTCAGTGCCACCAACTGGAAACCTAGTGTTTGGGTACATGTACCTATGGAGAATATTTCTCCTATAAGTTATTACATTCTCTCTAATTTTTAAGAATGTTGCCTAATTTGTTAAGTAAGAAGCCATATGATTGTTCATTGTTTATGGTTGGACATCAGCCCAAGTATGTTATTTAAGAAATGATGCCAGGAAATAGATATTATTAGATAGGAAAGACTGAAACAGGTAGAAAGCCAATGTAGTTATTTATTAGTGAGTCCCAATTAATCTTGATACCCAAACCTCAGTCTTACTGGGTATCTCCACATGTTGGACTGAAGTCCTCATTTTTCCTTTTGGAGTTACACTCAAGGGCATCATCTCTCTGGTCCCTATAACCCTGGCCTGTATGTTTGCTGAGCATGTCCAATTAGCGAAAAGAGAATTCTTGGCCGGAACAGTAGAACATGAAGAAACTGTAGCCATGCACTAAAATGGTGTGGATTTCAAGATGTGAGAGGACCTTCAAATCTCCAACCCTCTTTCTTATGTCATCATAACTGCCATTCAAGTTTTCAAATTTTTGAAAAACCTGTTTTGGGGATCAGTAGACCATGCCACCAAACAGAAAAACTGATAAGCAAAGTTCAGAACCCTGATAAAATTCATAATTGAGAACAGCAGGAGTTTGTACTAGCTCTTGACCAGATTCCTGTCCTGGAGCATGTGACCACCACACCCCACTAAGAAGACCATGACATCTGGTCTCCTAACATAGAGCCTAGAGTTCTCCTGGTTAATGAGGTATCTAGGGGCTCTGACTGTTCAGCCAATGAACTTCCTTTCCTAGGCATTCCTTCCTGCAAAAGGTATCACTCTGGTTCACCCTGAGTGAGACATATGCATCTTCATCTGCCATGAATAAAGTAGTTTGGGCAAGCAAGGACTATCTCCTTCATCAAAGATCACCATCAAGGGGAGGGGCATTCCTGGCACTCACTCTTAGATTCTTATGTTCCAGGCTCTTCACAGGCCCCTTGGCCCTGACCAAGGACCAAGGGGCTGGGAATTTTTCGAAGTTCCCAGCAGCATCTGGTTACATAAGGGGATGGGAGCCCTCTTCTCAACTCCAGGTTCCCAGAGTAGTTGCCTAGAAGTTTGAGAACCACAGCCTCCATCCCAGCTCCCATCCTTTCTCACCTGGAGAAATACTGGCTGTGACCATTATCTTAAACTGCATTTCGTCTCCCTGTACATGTTGACATTTCACTAACCTGGCAGCCCTGTGGGGAGGAAGAAATTGAGCCCAACCCTCCTGCATTTCACCTCCCTGAAAGGCTTTCTGACAACCCATCTCTGAGGCAAAAACTCAGAACCACACTGATTGGACATTCTTCCTCTTCTAATGTTCTAGTTTTAATATTTTCAAGATTGGAAGTTGCACAGCTCTTTTTCCATTGAAAGCTGGCTTGAATTATGTTATTAATAATATAAACTTGAATTTTGAGGAGATTAACTATTCATCACTTTTCTATTACAGAACTTTGACCATAGTTAGTGTCCAATTAATATTGGATGATTACATTGTGTTTCAAGTTGAGAATGAGTAGGCACAAAATGCCCTTATCTTCCCCACAGTGCAATTTTGATACACTTCGGTCTCTTGGAGAATATCTGATAAATCATCTCTTTGCCTTCTTTAATGTGTTTTGGTTTTATACCACCTTTAAATGCTTCGAAGTTCCAAAAGACAAGTATATCTTCATGTATTTTAAATGGCAATCAGCAGGCTCTTTCTTCCTTATGAATATACAGAATGCCGATGGCCACAGCAGGTAACTGATGAAGCTAATCTTTCAGTGTCCTCATAATTCTCTGCCTGATTGCTTCTAGTGTGGGAGGATACATGATCACTTCAGGTGATTTGATCAGGAACAGAATAGATTGATTGTCCTCAAGTGAACTGCATGCTTGTAGATGATGATGTCTCAAGGAAACCCTAAGAAGAAATCAATATGGAGACTTCAGAATCTTGTAAATGGGAACTAAGGAAGGTTCTATGAAATGCAAACCTAGGATTACTTAATGTGGTGATGTTATTATACTTCATAGTCTGTTACTCGGACCAAAACCATGTAAAAAGGCTAGCAGGTCCCAATCTGTGACTCTACATTTTGAATAATTTGACTTTCATGATTCATTAAAGTTTTTCTAAGCAGTAGGAGTAATTTTTTAAAATAATGTTAACAAATATATTCCATTAGATGTTGTTACCAAAGTGCAGAAAATAAGCAGAAGGCAAGACCTTTATAGTGATTAGGGCTAATAATATTCTTACAAATGGTATGCGATAAATGAAAATGTACATGTATTGTAATTTTATCTTTGTATTACAGTTCAGATGATGGACATTTATGCATAATTCTACTCGGTGGGTTCCACAGACATGCCCTCCTTAGTCTTGGCTTCTTCTCCAATGTGTGATCTTCTAACTTATTCTCATTTAGGACATTCATAAGGAAGTCCTTTACTCTTCCTTTTGCATTTTCTTTAACCAGTTTGTAATACCTAATAACAGAGTTGGTAGGATTAAAAGGTGCTCAGTTTTTGTTGGTCCCAACATCAGAGGTCTCCAGCATAGTGGGTATTTACAACTCAGTATTTCTCTTCTGTGGTTCATTTGTAGTTCATCTGCAGGTCCCAGTTTCTGAGGATATTGTACCTGCTATCCTGGTTTGAAGGCATTCATTTAGGAGAGGCTGCTAGAACCTAAGAATCCAGAGATGCCACCAGGTTCTCTGTGCCATAGACTATGCAATCTTCCAGATGCTTCTATCAGTAGGGACCGTTTTCCCAGGAATCCAGTCCTTGAAAGACAGATTCTCTCAGTAAAGTCAACTAATGCATACTCCTCCTGATGCTGACTCCTTTCTTCCATCATAGTAACAAGACATCCTTTTCTGTCTTATGGAAGATCAGGAAAGGCTCTTTCACCCAAGAAAATTTATACCTAATGTTTAGATGGATAAGTGAAGGCCAAAGAACTCTTCCTGCATCAGCTGGTTTTCAATTGTCTTCAGCTCAAAATAACCCTTAGGCCAATGTGCCTGTCACTTCAGTATATATCTTGTTTAGGGGCAATTGTAGAAGATATTCAAATATAGTGAATATAACTGCCTTCTAAGGAAGTATTTGAGTGTCTGGGATTTAGAATAATGGAACCAAAGTATGATTTTACAACCTTGATCTTTCCAGTTGAACGTGTTCGGGGACAAGTAGGAAAATATATAATTCAATAATGCTCACTAAAATATGAAGTAGCATTCCAGTTAATGTTATCTTTGGAAATTACTAAGTACATGCATATACATTTCCCTATCATATTTGATGATGAAAAATATTCTAGTGAAGAAAATGCTCTGTCAGAGCAAGGCATACCACTGGGGAATGTCCTTTGGAATAACTGAAATTTTCTACCTAGTTAGGCAGAGGGCAGGTCACACAGAGTCCTGACCAGCAGTGCAAGGAGGCTGTGTTTTATTTCACCTAAGATGGAAGGCACTGGATGCTTTCCAGCAAGAGAGACTCATATCTGATCTAGACATTTAAAAGTTCCTTCTTGGCTGCTAGATGGAGAAGGGACAACAGAAGGCAAAGAATGGCAGCTATTAAGAGTCTAGTCTAGACAGAAAAGGTGACTTTTCCAACACAGTTGGCGCCACTGAGGAACTGAGAACAAATCCCCGTGGATCCTCAGCCCTGTGTGGCAGAAGGCCTTGAAGTGCTCCTATCCTGAGAACCTGGAATGGGTCTGAAATCAGGCTGCACTTGTCAATTTTTCTCCCACATTCCACATTTTTGCCTCCACAAGGCACACTGTCACTCATCTCTCCTGCACACCATCTCCCTGACATACACACCTTACAGGAGTTGTCTTCCTTCTCTTCAGCAACAGCTACCTGCACAACTCAGAAGGGGAGAACGGATCCTTTGGAAACAACAGCTAAAACGTTTTCATGCCAAAATCAGTACTCTTCCCTTTCTCTTTTTTTGTCACAAGGGCCAGGGATATCGTCTATTTTAAAATCAGATCTCTAAACCCAGCTACAAAGAAACAATTAGTATTGTACAGATCATTTGTGTTCACCCCATTTCTCCTCTGGAGGCAGAAAACAAATGTTAAAAACAGACAGGTTTTATTTTCCACACCAGAAATTTGTGCAGATTATTTTTCTGGTTAGGACCAGCTTAGCTCTTGGTTCTAGAGCAGTTGAGCCTCGGGGTGTCCAGTGGTCTCCATACTCCAGAACAAAGCAGCTGATTGGAAGGGTTATTTCCTAGGCAGGTGAGGAAGCAACCTCTTAGCCTATGAGAAGTAGAGCAGCCAGGTGAAAATCAACCTCAGAGTCAAAAGAACATCACTGGCTTACAAATGGCCCCTGGCCTTGTAATAAGTAAAGTACCTTCCCCCAAATGTAGACCTCTTGCTTGTGATCCAGAATGGATGCTTTTGAGATGATTTACCTGGATACCCAAAGAGAATTGTTTATCTCATATGATCTAATTTATATTTTCAAGTTCATTTTCAAATTCACACACAATCAAGTTTAGAGAAAAATCTTCCAAACTAGACAGAAATGTGTAGGTTTCAACATGTCAGTGATTGCAAAGCACCAGCAATCTTTGGTGATAGAGTGCTGGATTCAAGGACTCTGAGGAGCCACAACCTTCCAGGTTCTTTTGTATCTAAACAGCAACGTGAATGGCCAAAACCAAGACACGATTGCAGTTCCCAGTACCAACTACTGAGTGGTTACAAGTAAGCTTGTCCTGGTCCATTTTCTATGCATGTTGTCTTTTAAATCTCCTATTGTAAAATTTGTATTTAAAAAAACCAAGGGTTTCCAAAGGCAGATGCTGAGAAGAGCCAAGTCTTGTGAATTATCTCTCCTTTGCTTACCACTGGCTAGGTGGAGGGGTTACCACGATTCTGGTTAGGTAGCATTCTCTGATTCTGATAGCACGATTCTGATGAACATTCTCTGGCTCATCTTCCACAAGCAAAAAGGGAATAGGGGGACATAAAGACTTTTTTCTTCAAATTTGTTGGTAGAGAAGCCTGATCCTCATTTCTTTACAGCAAAAATCTTCATGAAACTTTCTGTAAAACCACAGTTATGATCTCATTAATGAACCCATTGATAACAATACCCCAGCTAGGATGCTAAACATGGTCCAAGCTACCTTTCTTATTTGTTGCTGTTGCCCATGTTTCTGAAGCTGGAGTATCTCTGTAGAGTTGACTGGTATTATCCACAGAGTGATCACTTGCCACATTGGGGGTGGCTGTGCTCTGATTTTCTTCATACGTATGGCATGTACTACCTGGATGTTTGCCAGGTATTTGATATTTATATTTCTTTGTTCCCTTTTAGAGCCAAGAGAGAAATGGATAGCATGCCTCTAAAGCAGCTGCATAGGCGCTCACATTTATATACTAAGCATGACATTACCACCCAGCTCAAATATGACATAAATCTCAGCAATGGCCTTGTACTATTTCTTGCTTCTCTGGATGACTACTCTTTTTTCAGCCCCTGTGAGGTCACCTGAGTGGCAGACTCGTGTCTGAGATGGGTATATTTAACTGTGGGGATAAGACAGAAGGCACTGGAAGAGAAGCAGAAGTCACTGGTTCCCTTCCCATGTTTTTAAACTTCTATTAAAAGAAATTAAACTATTTCTTGTCAGTACTAAGTATCATGATCTTTTGGCTCCAACTGAGATAAATTAGTTGAATTGTTCATTAATTTTGATATTGTGACATGAAATAAAAGCAGTTAGGGAAAGTGTGCATTTGTCTGATTAATTATTAAATAAGAATGAGGCATTTACATTTCTTACTCCAGCAATTCCTTTAGCTATTTTATTTAGATCCACATCTTGAATAAACATATAATAATACCTTATAATTTCAAGACAATGTGAATATTAATAGGGTCCAAGGAACATTTCTGAAAGAGAGAGATGTGCAGGGATGATGTCACCTAAATAATCAGGAGGAATAAGCAGAAAAGAAGGGGGTTAACATAGAGCAGATGACAATGTCTGAATAAGAAGGATGCTGTGAAGGCAACCCCAGTAGCAATCTGTTGCGTTTTAATAGATTACTGTGTTTCCCACCTGTCTTAGTCAGGGTTTCTATTCCTGCACAAACATCATGACCAAGATGCAAGTTGGGGAGGAAAGGGTTTATTGAGCATATACTTCCATGCTTCTGTTCATCACCAAAGGAAGTCAGGACTGGAACTCAAGCAGGTCAAGGAGCAGGAGCTGATGCAGAGGTCATGGAGGAATGCTACTTACTGGTTTGCTTGTTTCTCCTGGCTTGCTCAGCCCGCTTTCTTATAGAGCCCAAGACTACCAGCCCACAGATGCACCACCCACAATGGGCCCTCCCTCCTTGATCACTAATTCAGAAAATGCCGTACTACTGGATCTCATGGAGGCATTTTCTCAACGGAAACTCCTTTCTCTGTGAAAACTCCAGCTTGTGTCAAGTTGACACAAAACCAGCCAGTACAATTGACCCTTTGTCAACTTGACACATAAGCACATCACCATTAAGCCTTGACCCATACTTTCTTATTCATCCCCAAGATCTAAATAACTTTAAAAGTCCCACAGTCTTTGCAAATTCTTACATACTAACATTTCAGTCCCTTTTAAATATCCAGTCTCTTAAAATTCAAAGTCTTTTAAAAATTCAAAGTGTCTGGGGCTGGAGAGATGGCTCAGAGGTTAAGAGCACTGACTCTTCTTCCTGAGGTCCTGAGTTCAATTCCCAGCAACCACATGGGGGCTCACAACCATCGGTAATGGAATCTGACGCCCTCTTCTGGTGTGTCTGAAGACAGCTACAGTGTACCCATATACATAAATAAAATCTTAAAAAGTAAATAAATAAATAAAAATTCAAGGTCTCTTAACTGTGGGTTCCACTAAAATACCTTCTTCCTTCAGGAGGGAAAATATATCAGGGCACAGTAACAATCAAAAGCAAAATCAAACTCCAACCATCCAATGTCTGGGATCCACTCACGATCTTCTTGATTCCTCCAAGGGCTTGAGTCACTTCTCCAGATCTGCCCTTTGTAGCACACGCAGCTCCAGATGCCTGTACTCCACTGCTGCTGCTGTTCTTGGTGGTTATCTCATAGTACTGGCATTTCTAAAACACTGCTGTCTTCCGCTGCAACTAAGTTTACCAACAGCTTCTCATAGGCTTTCTTCATGGTGCCAAGCCTCACCTCCTTTGCATGACCCCTTCAGTCCTGGGCTGTCAATTGCAACTGAGGCTGCACCTTCACCAATGGCCTTCTGCGGCCTCTCACAGTGCCCAGGCCTCAGCTGCTCTTCATGAGTCCTTCATGCCTTCATTACCAAGTCCTGCCACGGCTCAAGGTACAACCCTGGCTATCTCTGGAACACAGACTCTATGCTCTCAGAAAACACTTCTCAGAAGATTTCACCCCAATGATACTGGTCTCTTCTTAATCACTGCTAATATCTTAGCTCCAGCTAACCAGCATCAATAGTCTCAGCAATGCAATGATTTTGCTTTAGTAGTTCTGATATCTTGTTAATCACAGCTAATTTCTTCAGCCCCAGCTAACCAAAACCACAGAATCTTCATAGTCAAACTATCAGTGGCCCTGATAAGAGTCTTTAATCTTCCCTCTGAAATTTCACAAGCCAGGTCTCCATCTTCTGCACTGTTCTCAACATTATGTTTCAAGCTCCTACATAACATCCTACAGAGCTCTTACATCCTAATGGCTCTTCTAGCTCAAAGTTCCAAAGGCCTTCCACAGTCCTCCCCTAAACATGGTCAGGTTGTCACAGGAATACCCCACTATGCTGGTACCAATTAGTCTTAGTCAAGGTTTCTATTCCTGCACAAACATCATGACCAAGAAGCAAGCTGGGGAGGAAAGGGTTTATTCAGCTTACTGATGCTGCTGTTCATCACCAAAGGAAGTCAGAACTGGAACTCAAGCAGGTCAAGGAGCAGGAGCTGATGCAGAGGCCATGGAGGGATGTCACTTACTGGCTTGCTTGCTTCTCCTGGCTTGCTCAGCCTGCTTTCTTATAGAGCCCAAGACTACCAGCCCACAGATGGTACCACTCACAAGGTGCCCTCTCCCCTTGATCACTAATTGAGAAAATGCCTACTGTTGGATCTCATGGAGGCATTTTCTCAACGGAAACTCCTTTCTCTGTGAAAACTCCAGCTTGTGTCAAGTTGACACACAAAACTAGCCAGTACACCAGCTTTACTTTTATCATCTTTATGCTTATACTGTTATAATGTAACAATACAAATTATGTTTCATTATAATAATATAAGCATAATTTCCTACCTTCTGTACTTTTTCTATGCTTCTTAAAGAATATCCCAGATTTCTTTAGGGTTTTGTTTTTCTCAGGTATACAACATTATCTATCTGTCTATCTATCTGTCTATCTATCTGTCTGTCTATCTGTCTGTCTGTCTGTCTATCTATCTGTCTATCTGTCTATCTATCTGTCTGTCTATCTATCTATCTATTCATAGGTATAGATAGATATAGATATGGATATAGATACATAGGTATATAGGTATATGGATATTCTAATTATCTTATCCTCTAATACTCTAATAATAGGTGAATTAACAGGAGTATTTATCATCTGTTGGCTTTTGAAATATGTATTGGCCCTTTCATAGAGTTATCTTATCTATTCTTTCCTGTGACATTGTTAAAAGGTAGGTATCAGTGTTCTCACAGGTAAAAAAAATTAAGGTTCAGGAAGTTTAATTTCAAGTAAGATTATCCATTGCATCCATTGTCTCATTTAGTGTTTCTATTGTTGCAATTAAAGACCATGAGCAGAAGCAACTTAGGTAGAAAGGGGTTTATTATCCTTACATGTCCACTTTATGACTAATGGAAGTCAGGAAAGAACCTGGAAGCAGGACCCAAAGCAGAGGCCATGGAGGAGCACTGTGTACTGGCTTGCTCTTCATGGCTTGGTAAGCCTGCTTTCTTATAGAACTCATGACCAGCCCATCATGATGGGTGCTATTGGAGCGGGGCCTTCTCACATCAATCATCAATGAAGAAAGTACAGCACAGGTTTCCCTACAGGCCAATCTGTTGGAGGCATTTTCTTAATCTGGGTTTCCTTTTTAAAAATGATTGACATAAAACTAGCCAGCACAATTGACCCCTTATTAACCTGGTACATAGACACATCACTTTTCAGTTAGAACCTGTCCTTTCTCATTTGTCCCCAATATAACATGTGAATATTAATATCACAATATAAAACCCATAAATTTAAAAGTCTTACAGTCTTTTAAAAGTGCAGTCTTTTTAAAACATTTTTAAAGTCTAGTCTCTTTAAAACTTTTCAACATTCAAAATGTCTTTAATATACCCATATTATTGCTACAACCAAATCCTCTGTAAAATTTCATAATCTCTTAACTATGGGCTCCTATAAAATCAAAACTAAGTTACATACTTTCTTATCCCAAGTGGGAATAATCAAGGCACAGCCACAATCAAATCAAAACCAGAGCCCAACATTGTCAAAAGTTCAGTGCCTGATGTCTCAAACCCATTCACAATCCTCTGGACTTCAAAGGGCTTTGGCAGTGGTGCCTCTCTGAATCTTCCTTTTGAAACATGCATAGCTTGTCTGGTGGGATCAGGCCAGATTGACTCCATACCTGCTGCCGTTCTTGGTAGTGTATGTGGTACTCATATCCCAGGATACTGGCATCTCCAAAATACTGGTGTCTCTACTGCAACTGGGATGCACCTTCATCTATTGGTACAACCTTTCTTTGGAGACTCTAATACTATTACATGGTACCAAGCCTCAACTTTTCTCCATGGCACCTTCAATCCTGAAGCTTTTACTTAACTGAGATTGTCCTTTCACTAAGAGCCTCTCCTGATTTCTCATGGTTCTAAACCTCACCAACACTCCATGACCTCTTCATACCTTCAAAACCAGTAATACCTGGGACACTTTTACACATTACCAACTTTGGCTGCCAGCACTAGGTACAGCCTTGGCTCTCTTCATCAAAGCTTCCATGCACAGACCTTGAGGAATTACTTTCATATTTGCAGTCTGTCCCACGCTACCGTCTCGCCAGCAAGAACGACGCGGCACACAAAGGATCCTTCTGCAGTAAAGCTTTAGTGCATCTTGAGAGGGAGAGCATAAGCTTGCCAAGAATGGAGACCCCGAACAACAGAACACCCGTCCCTTATATAGGCCACAGCGCTCACCTGGGACGTGGAGCTTCCCCATTGGCTCCCCGCACGTCAGGCCAGATGACTCCACGAGAGAGGCTGAGACTCCGAGGTGGAAAATTACCAGGTGCATGCACACTAGCCTGTTTACAACTTGTTCTCGGCCAAATGTAGGCGCCATCTTGTAATGGCGAATGTGGGTGCGACTCGGGGGGCTCCCCACAGCAGTCCTCAATTGTGCTGGTCTTTTCTAAATCATAGCTGACTCTTCAGCATCAACTGTCCCAGCAAAACAAAGTGTTTATTTTAATTGTTCTTAATTCAAACATCAAACAGTCCTGATAAAGTCTTTGAAGGACTCTCAAAGTTCTTGTTGAAACTTCACAAGCAAGCCCTCCACTGTTTATATTGATCTCAGTATTAGGGTCTAATCTCCCACAGTAACCAACTGAGCTCCAAACACTCAATGGTTCTTCTAGACCTAAGATCCCAAATCTATTCCCAACCCTCCCAAAACTACATGGTCATGTCTGACACATCCTGGTACCAATTTCTATATTAATTAGAATTTCTATTGCTGTGGTAAAAAAATGCCATGGCCAAAAGCAACTTGAAGGAGAAAGGGTTTATTTCTTCTGCACTTTAAGGTAACAGTGACTTCCATTACTGAGGGAAGTAATGAACCTAGAGGCAGGACCCAAAGCAGAGGCCATGGAGGAGCACTGCTTACTGGCTTGCTCCTCATGGTTTGCTTAGCTTTCTTTCTTACTGAACTCAGGACAAGCAGCCCAGGGGTGGCACTACCCACAGTGAACTGGGCTCTCCCACATCAATCATCAAAGAAAGTGTAACATGGACTTGCCCCAGCCAATCTGGTTGGGACATGACTTCTGTCAAGGTCCCTTCTTTCAAAATGACTCTAGCTTGTGTCAAGTTGACATAAACACTAGGCAGCACACTTATCTTTCCATATGAGTGAAACCATTCCATCACTCTTGGTGACATACTTCGGATGTAAGATGCTGAAATGAGTTCTCAGACTGGTGAAGTGTATCACACAGAAAAATGACATCACAAATGTGGACATCATACACTTAATTTTAAGAGTTTATAATAGAATCATACTCAGCATGATTTTGGATTCATATAGCAAAACAAATCTAATTCTGGCCATGCCTCAATTAGAATAGAGTTTTCCCATAGAATGATGACAATGAGTGCTCTGTCAATTTGAGGAACCCTTGAGAAATCAGACACAGGGAACATTCTAGATCCTGAGAGTTTCTCCATCCTCCTAAGACTGACCACACCAAGAAACAGAAATGCTTATTTGTGTACCTCTCTCTCTTTTGTCATTTCTTTTTACGAGAGTGTCTCAAGAAGTGGAGCAGCATGAGCATTATGAAGAGAGATGGAACTGGAGACTCAAGGGTTGAGAGGAGTAGTCTGTTGCAAGTGGCCAGCCCCACTACCTGGAACCATGGTAAGGTCCTAGGCTGAGCTGCCACTGAGGGCCATGACTGGACCAATGGCTACACACTGGCAGAGGCCACTGTCAATCTCTGTGGCTCATATTACCATTAGAGAACATGGGGATATCTTTGGTCAGGGTAGACTCTGGGGACCACATGAATGTCCAGGAGCTGTGCAAAACTGGTCCTGCCTCTCGTTGACTGCAATTCTCTGGAGAGCTGGCTTTAGCTCTCACCTGCAACAGCACTCAGGAGAGTTGGCCCTGTGCTTCACCCAGGCAGCACAGTGGAACTGGCTTTAGTGGCAATTGAGAATTGTGAAAGGAACAGTCCTGATGATCCAAAGCTGCAGGATCTCCATGACAAAGGGAAACAATAGGATAACTGGGAGGAGACCCAGTGAGGATCCAATATTGATGGTGTCACAGAAGCTAGAAATCCCTAACCAGACTATTGCAATGAACGTTTGCAAGTGAAGAGGTATGGATAAAGGGATGTACTGTGGAACACACTATGGCTTACTACAGCTTCCACTATGAGATGTTTTCTCTGCCCCCCCCTCTCTGTGTGTGTGTGTGTGTGTGTGTGTGTGTGTGTGTGTGTGTGTGTGTGTTTTATTTGGAGAGAGAGATGGGCAGGACTGGGATGCATGATATAAAACTCACAAAGAATCAGTGCAAGGTTTTAAATATGAGAGAGAGAGAGATTCCCTCAAGATAGAAACACTTCCTGCCCCTAAAAATAGAGACAGACATCTTTGGTCATCATGATGACTGGTGCGAACTGTTGCACATTTTAGAACCTTAGATGCTAAATGTCCTCTAGTGTGGATACCGCTCTGCATAAACACAAACTGTGCCAAGTGTCATTAGGCACAGTGGTGGGGTCATGGACTGCATGGGCTTTGCTCCCTTCTTTCTTGACCCATCTTCTCTTCTCACAGCAGCCCACACAACACCACCACTCCCACAAGTTTGTTCTAGCTGCTTCCTTGCGGAAGAGAGCAAGTGGGTTAACAGATCATCCCCAAAAGACAAGACTGCTGCTCCGAGTCCTACTCCTCCTCATTGAGGCTGTCCTGGTTTCTTGGCTTGTTGAGAATGCTGTGCTCTACTCAACCTGCTGAGCACTTTTTATTGGCAGCTACTCAGAAATTCATTGCTCAAAAATTTCAGCCGCTGAGGTTGACTTTGCTAAAAAAAAAAAAAAAAAAAAGCAGTTGCTGAAGTCTGAAGTCTGGTCATCCACAAAGGTTCTTCCATTTTACACGATTTGGAAAACATGTGTTTTGCCAAACTCATACCTGTCCACAGCATGAGAGGTGATAGGATTCCATTTTCTTCTCACAGGTGGACTGTTAGACTCTATAAATTACATTTTTAAATAATGGCTTTACCCTGAGAAATCTGCCATTACTCTAGACCTTTCTCTGCAGACCCATCTGAGCTATCTAGAAGATGATAGCTGAGCACCAAGTTGGTGAGATTCTCCTGGGTCAAGCATGAAGAATAAATGCCCAGAATATAAAATGTTGATAAAGGAACCTCAGAGACTCAGTGCAAGCCTGGTTACACTTGAGATATAGACAACTAAATTGAACTATCAAGATGGTAGTTAGGTGTATGTAGTTTAGACTCCAGAGCTGGAGGTATATATTTGAAGAAAAAATTAGTTCTAACTCTAGCAACTAGTAATGATAAATTATAGGGAGAACATACATGTAAGAAAACTGGCATCTTAGGATGGAGTAACTTTAACACTGAGAACTTCTGAATATGAAGCAATTACTTTCTGAGACTCATAAATATTAGGATTAGGCAGACTATCATGTATGTTATTAAACAGATAGCTGGAGTGTTAATTTACTAAACTCATGTTTTTGAAAACACAAAAGAATTGTGTAAGTGTGTGTGTGTGTTTGTGTGTGTGTGTTCGAGTGATAAGATTGCTATAATTTTTGGTTTCTTTTTTCTTCTTTGTTTAAATTATCTCTACTAAACATGTGACAATTTTATGAGAAAAACCACAATAAGTAAGTGAAATAGTGATAACTTTTACAGTGTACACAATGCATTCAGTATCATCACATGATAAACACATGCATATTGCATCACCTTAAATATGAACTTACTGAGAAAAGGTAAGTATTTCTCTTTTATTAGCCAAAGAACTATGCCTATAAATTAATTTTAAAAAACACATGGAATAATGGTGACCGTATACAAGAGGAAAGACCAAGATGCGGCCATGGAACTTTGGACACTGAACATAATAGAGCACATTTATTGAATAAACAACAGTTCACAGCTAAATGTCACCAGACACAAGTCTACTAGTTATCTTGAGAATAACTTTATAAGCTTGACTTGTGTTTTTGTATAATTCTTAAGCCTCAAATGCAGAAAGATTGCACAAAAATGCAATCAGGGAAATAATTCTTGGCCATGACTCACATTCCAAAAGAAAGAATAACAACAACAAAATACCCAGGCAAAACCATCAAACCACATCCTGGTTGAAACAAAACAAAACAAAACAAAACCTTTAATGTGCTACTAGAGCATCATCTGGTCCCCATCATTACCAGCTGCTACTTGCACACCCGGGAAAGCCAGGCTTAGCAATAGGAACTAAAATCAAAGGCCCATGACAAGTCTTTGAAGTTGAATGTGTTTAGCAGCATTTTTAATGAAGGTGGTGACTAGAGAATTTAAAGGAAGGACAGGTAGGGCCAGTTGAGGACCAAGTTGATAGGTTAGATTAGATCATTTCAAGTCAAACAAGTTGCGCACTTTTAGGTGGATCACAATAATCTCTCAGTTTCTTATACAGTTCCTGTCAATCAAAAGTCGCCTTTGAGCACCATGGGGGTGTATGGGGAAAGGAATACAAATGCAGAAGTAATTTATATAAAGTAAGGAAGATGTGACTAAACACTCTGACAAAGATATAAGAAAACTTGCTCCTAATAACCAGATTTCCACAGCTGCATTGCACAGCTCCTAGGGCACATTCCACAGAGCAATTCTTCAGCATGTAAATCATGACCAAACAAGTTCATCAAGATAAGCTTCTTACAGCAGAACTTCATCATGCTGTGAATGTCCGGGGGGGGGGGGGGGGGGGGGGGGGGGGGGGAGATGCAGCAAGTGCAGGGTTCCCCTACTTTCTAAAATTCTTCTACCAAGAACATCTTAGAAGCACTGTGTTCTTAAAACCCATGCTTAGGACATCCTTCCAAGAGAGACTGCGGTCATGCAGGACTAAGCAGGAAAGAGCTGCATAAAAACTAGGACAGACTTAGGCAACAGAGCAGTGCGTGGCTTGATGAAGAACGGAAAAGAAGCCAAGTGGGGCTGATAAGCCTCACAATGGCTGAGAGGGTGTACTTACCAAAGACAAGAATGATCTGTGATTAGGAACAAAGCATCCATTCCTCACTGGACTTGGAGGAGTAAACTGTCTATAAATACAATGAAAACACTCAGGCAAATAAATACCTATAGAACTCAGTCATCACTTTGAGTTGTAGTTAATATTAAGCCAATGAAAAGAGAAAATGTAAAGCATGAAGAACCCACTAATGTTCCAGATAGCAAACCACAGATGGGAATCCCTAAACTTAATCCTCTTAAGTTATTGTTTTAAATAATTCAAGAGACAGCACAAAAATTTTAGTAAACTGAGTATTTTAAAGCTAGAATATTTCTAACTTATCTTTATTAATTTGTTTCTATAAGTTGAACTTGTCCCCCCCCTAAGGCTCCATGCTTTATAAAGTAAATTAACAATACTCTTTGGTGTCTTCATTTCTTTTGGAATCTATAATTATCACCCATAGAGCAGAAGCCCTGTCAATTATAATCCAATTCCTACAAGGCACTATCAAAATGCTGGTTCATCCTGACTAAACAAGCTGCATATAAATTACTCATCTCAATGTCAATGTGTTCATTATATCTGACTCTTGCCAAGGGAGAGGGAGATAAGGAGATGTCACGGTTCCAGGGCATTTTATTAATGCACAGTGTAGTAAAACTGAGTTGCTCTTTTGCTTTCAACGAATCATGTAGAATCAACCGAGGAACATTAGAGTAGAAGGTTTCATCATCTGAAGATAAAAATGGAGTTTTGAAAATTCTCCATTCTTAAACGTTTTTGGTGTCTCAAATCTACATGTCATGATTTCTCTTGGCCACACCTCTGTGGTCTCCACTTCCTCCTAGAAGACCACCTGTCACTAGTGTGGCTTGTGTTGGCCATGTGAGGAGCACCATCCTCAGAATTAATTATAGTAGAAACTAGACCTAGACATAGGATCTGTTCACCAAGAAAAGCTCAGAACCTGAACCTACGCCATGTTCCTTTCTGGTGCTCAGGTTATCTGAGTGTGTCTGAATGGTTTCATGAACCAGAAGTAGAAAGAAAAAAGTCTATTTCTAGGAACCTTGTCACAAGGAAGAAGAAAAGAACATAAGCTGATCCAGTTACAAAGGTGTGGTTATCAGAATGGGCTCACAAGACATCATCCAAATGCTGATTCATCCTGTCTAAACATCCTCTATGTGGCCTTGTAACATTGTTGCAGCCTCCTGCACATAAGAGTACGAATGAGAGAGATAGCTGGAGCTGTGGTCATATATTAAAATAATTACTTTTAATAAGTTATGTCACACATCTGTTATGATTCTATTCTACCAGAACACTCAGAATATACTTGAGGGTCTATTGTCTTTTTTACCTCCTGCCCCTTTTGTATCGGACACAGCCCCAGGCAGCTTTGCTGGGATGCAAGCTTAGGCCTTCCTTGACAGTGAGTTAATCCATCTAGTAGCCATGTTGAATAAAGAATGAAGAATAAAGAAACATGAGGGTTCTAAATGGCCAATGGAGGAACAGAAAGAGAGTAAACTTCAAGGCAAGGAAATCAGACTTGTAGTTGTGTCAGGCAGACATGTTACCTGGGAGGACACTGATAGGATGAACCTGAGAATGTATGTGACTCCAGGATGAAATTGTTCATGAGCACATCTGACATACTCCTTGCTAAGACCCAGAAATGTTGGTGGGTATGTTGGTAGAAAACTGAACATCCTTTGTGAATCATGGGAATTTGAACTATATGAATGTGACCCCATGTATTGTTGTAGCTGATGGTCCCCTACATGTGAGGCATGTTAAATCTTGAATATCACCCATTACTCATTTGTGAGTATAAGAACAAATACCAACAACCAAATAACTAGTCACCAATTTACAGGTGATCTCCAGACAAATAAAGTGACTTGCCCAAGATCATACAACATTTAAGCATCAGAACTAAGACTTGGACAAAGGGCTACATGACTTGATCAAGTACATACCTCTACTCTGAACCATTAGCAAGACAAACTGCTAGGATACATAAAGAGGACATTAAAATTCTTATTCAAATTTATAAATTCAAATTTATTCTTGACCTATTGTATTGTTAGTTTTTGTCATCTTGACACAAGCTAGAGTCACCTGATTAGAGGGAATCTAGGTTGAGAAAATGTCCTCAATCAGACTGACCTATAAAGAAGCTTTGGAGCATTTTTCTTGACATGTGAATGAGGTAAAGGACCTAAGTCACTGTGGGTGGTACCATCCATTGGAAGGTGGTCCTGAGTTGCATACAAAGACAAACTGAAGCCAAGAGAAACAGAAATGAGCTGGTAAGCAGGGATCTTCCATGGTCTCTGCTTTAATTACAGCTTCCAACTTCCTGCCTTAACTTCCTACCTTGATTTCCCACAGTGATGAACTGTTACTTGAATGTGTAAGATGGAATAAAAAGGTTTTTCCCCAATGCTAGTTTTTAGTTATGGTATTATTTATAACAGCAACAGAAAACAAAGATATAAGGGGTTTTTGTTCATAAGATGAGTTTAACCTAGATCAAGTGAAGCCCTGCCAGACCCAGTTCTCAGGATCTCCTGGAGGAGAAGTGACAAAAGATGGTAATGGTAATAGCCTTACTCAGTTGTTAGTTTTCAGTGTGTTATAATGTATTGTGAGCTCCAATTAAATCACCCATATTACCTGTTTTTACCCAACACACCTCAGTGCCAAGGACCAGTCTCAGCTTGGAGAGGGGTTCTGAGGAAGAGGAATTTGGGAACAGCAAAAAGAATGACTCAAAGTCAACTTGTGCATTCCAGATGAAAACCTGTAGTCTGCTGGAAATGGCTCCCTAGACAGCTCTCTGTAGATAGCTCTTGGCTCTGTAGTCTAGTTGAGATAGCTTCCTGCTAGAGAAAGCTTTCTCTCAAGATAGCTCTCTCTGCTTAAGACAGCTCTCTTTTGCTAGGAAAAATTGTAAAAGCTCTCTGCATAGCTCATGAGTTTTCCAACCAAAGTCAGAAAAGCTGCTATAAAAAAATTCTTGGATTTCCTATTTTAAAAAATTCTAAAAGAATTGTGTTTACTCTCCAAGCAGTTCTCTCTGAGTAGCTGGGGGAAAAAAATCCTAAAAGATCTGTTTTCACTCTCTAAGTAATTCTTAGGATTTCCAACCAAGATCAGATATCCTGTTAGAAAAAAATTTAAAAGAGCTATGAAAAATTCTAAAAGAACTGTGTTCACTCTCTAGAGATCTCCAGACAACTCAGCTCTTGCTAGAAAAATTTCTACAAAGAACTGCTGTTGCTCGCTGCTAGCTCATCTCATGCAGACCAAAAGTCCAGCTGTTTATTTACATATCAATTGAGTCTTTTACTCCAGGTTCCCTTTTGATTATTCCATGAATTAGCATTTTATCACATGAGCCCCTTGATTCTTAGAAAAAGCCAGCAAATTCACCTCTTTTTTACCACAGCAAATGAATTCAGAGATCTCCTTATTTTTGTAAGAACAAAAGAAAAGACAGGTGGGATCCGGTCTTGAGAGTACCATTCTGACCACACCTGGACCTCAGTTAGCTCTGCCCCAGGATGACTTTGAACTAAGAAATCTGCCTGCCTTTATATCTTTCTGATAAGCTGGCTCATAGTGCAATTGCCTCTGTTTTTCTAGGTACATGAAGTCCTTCATATAATTATATATTGCTTCCTTATATTTTGCATAATTTGGAAGTGTTATATTTTTGAACTCATGTTTCAGAGTTCTTTCCCACAGTCTTAAGGGCTGTCCTGAAGGTCTCAGCGTTCTACCATTTTGCTGAGACATTAGACGTACCCTTGCCTCTTGTACTCACACTGTCTTTGATTATCATGAAATTATTAACCTTGGCAGAGAGGACATTCCCCCGAAGGAGGAACATACAATGAAATATACTAACAAGCCTTACACGTAGAAATCAATGCTCCTGGAGGTCCATACTCTGATGGCTCTATTCCAGGGGCAAGAAACTATGTCACACCTTCCCTTTTACATGGCCAAGCAAGACTCGCATCTCAGAGAACAAACTAATGTAAAGCATTAGTTTTAATGAGATCATGAATATTAGATACTCTACATCTTCATGTAAGTTTTGTCATCTACAAAACCATGCAGGAATAGGAATGGTGAGGCTGGCATTGACTCAAAGTCAAGGAAACAAATTGAAACTAAGGAAATCACTTCTTGAAGATGCCCAATGAGAATAACCTCTAAGAGATTCCTCTCCAGAGAGTTATTGAGGGTCAGTTGCAGGATGTAGTGGGAATTCCCCCTCTTTGAACAAATAAAGACAGAATATGAAGGGAAGAGCTTGGACCTAGTTATTCTGTCAGATTGACTGAATTGGAGGTCTATGAATGGTCACAATAACCCTGTCTCCCGAAAACATTTTCTTAATTACCATGGTCCTGAATCTTTGCCTGTCTAAATGTTTGAAATTATGGAGCAGCATCACTTTAAAATGTTTTGATATATTTCAGGACACTACAAGGCATATTATCATGTTGTTATTTGGAATCAGAACAATATAGATATGAATTCTAGTTCTGTCTCCTAATGTTGCTTATGATATCAGTCAAGGCATTAATTTTTCTCAGCCTTGCTTTTATTATCCATCAAATGAAATCATGACACCTAACTCACTGCAGTGCATGGTCTCTATGATTATAGAAATAACTTCCATATGAGCACTAACTTACTTTCTTACTATAGTTGAAGTTTTCTACTGCCTTAAATTTGGCACAACTTTAATCTATATTCATTTTCAATAGACTAAAAGATGGTACAGTGCCCATCATTGATGCCCAGGACAATAATACCATCTGGGTTTTTTTTGTTTGTTTTTTTGTTTTTTTGTTTTTTATGAGCACTCAAGACAAATAAATTGGTAAATTTTCTGGACTACAGCCCAAAAGATGAATTATTTTACAAGAGTTTGTACTGAGTAACTTTTTTCTAATCCTATTTATGTAATATATAAATAAAAAGAAGTAAGGGCATTAATTAATTTAAAGATAAGGAAATCACAGAAAAATATAGAACTACTACCAAACACGTGGAGAAAGAAAAACAGATTTCTTGAAAGCCTACAAAAAAGACCCCAAGACAGAGAATTCTTGAAACCTCTGATAGTCCAGTTCACTGACAACCCTAATAGAATTATGCCATGGTAAAAGCATGATTTTGTTTGTTTGTTTGCTTGTTTCCTCTCTCAACTTTGCCCCGTCTCCAAGACTCCAGGACCACAGAAGATAGGTGGGAAGATAGGTGATGAGGACCTCCACTCCTCATCACTGTCCACTTTCTACCTCCAAAAGTACAGAGCAGTGAAAGAGACCATGCTGAGAATCTCTACAACAACAGGAGACTGTATGCTATCCCTGTCAAAGTTTGTGTTCATGCGTTAGCCAGTAGGAGAAGCCAAAGGACTAAATTTTCACACATGGCCAGAACTGCCTCAGAAATAACAAAGTGGGATTAAGTGAGAAGCAAAACTAAAACTAATTGGTGTGGCAGCCTTGGCTTCTTCCCAGATATCTCTGCATTGCTTCCTTCTTTCTTCCTTGTTAGATATCTCCACTAAGTAATACAGTAGTCACAAGCTTTGATCGTCAACACAGAACATGAAAGTGGGAAAGAATAGCAGTCTGTTGGGTAGCAGCTCTTCATAGTTAAACTAGTTCACTTATATATAAAAGGCTGGAAGTAAGTGTGCCACAGGAAAAATTACGGGAAGTGGAATTAGAACAGGGACATCAGAAGGGGCAATGGATGTTTCATGGAATACTACCCAGTATCCTCACAGTCACATGCCTTCCACATCACTGCTCTGCCATGACCAAACATATTTGTGATAACCAGCATTTAGATTAGAGATAAAAGAATCTCCCCTGCCCCCAGTTCTGGCCTGAAAACTTCTTAGACAAACAGGAGAAAGTATTACTAAGTTCCCATGGTCTAAGATAAGGGTCAGGCAAATATAGACATGAAGTTAGACTGTCTCAGCCAGGAACTGTAAGCAGTGATTTAAAGGCAAAATTCCTAGGGCTGGGGGAGGTACCAGCCTCAACATCATAGACCTAAGGAGACAAGGCTTTTTAATCTACTGAACAAATGCTAAGTCAAATTACAGAAAACACAGCACTGTAGAGATAAAAGCATGTTCCCTGGGGCCAGGAAATTGTAGAGCATTAACAGGAGAGAATTCCCTCAACTCACTCCCTATATTTATCTTTCTTCTCGTTTCTTTTATCTTCATTTCTCATTTCCTGTGTCTTACTGGTATTTTAAAATAATCATTCCATATGGAATTACTCAGCAGTTTATATAAAAGTGAACTAGTTTAAATATCAAAAGCTGTATTTTTCTCTAAACAATGATACGGATTAAAATTTCTATTCTGGAAAAATCCTTAATTCCTAAAGACAACTGAAATATGGAGAAAACTGTGATAAGAAGTGTGCTGTGTGGCTAAGATACTTATTTTAGTTTTTAACTTTTGCTTCTAAAATTCTTACACTTTTGCATACTTCTTTTTAAAGTGAAAAATACTTTTGTTCCACTCCTCATTAGCTTGATTAGGTTTTATGAAATTACCACTCGGGTTACTTTCTGTTTTAAACTTTAATATATACCAAATCTATAACAACTTTTTAAATTACTTTCCAATATTCATTTTGCAAATTTTCAAATCATAGCACAGTTAATAATTATTACTTACTTAATGATTTAGAGTTTTAAAAGTTCAGAATATATTTTATTATTGCAATCCTTTAGCTTGCCCCAACTAGGAATTTTTAAATTTATTTTATTTTATCATTTGTTGATTTAAGAAGTTCATTCTAAAAGCTCAGTCTAGTTTGAACTGTTTCATAGATTCTGATTTTGTATGAGCAGGAATAATCTCTTCAGCATTTTTTTCTGGTTCTTCCTTCCCTTATGTGAGTGGGTCTCAGGGATCAAACTCAGGTTATAAAGATTGGCAGCAAGTGGCTTTACCTGCTGAGTCATCTTGCCCTCCAGAATTTATATTTAGCAAAACATATGTCAACTGCTTTACAGAAAATAGCTCATGAAACACCCATGATGACCCTACAAAGTTGGTACTCTTGTTTGTTTGCAGATGGGACAATCTTCAGAAGAAACCCCAGAAATCTCCTGTATCTACAGTCTGACACAATCCAATGAAAAAGACTAAAATGGGAAGTAACAGGGACTCTGAGAATGAGCCCAGAAGGACACAGATGCCTCATCAGGGATGCTCAACAGAGACTATACACGGATGTTCCTCAAGCAGGGTCACCATGTCTGGTAAGACTATGCCCTCACACCCTCCCAGATATCAAGGTCCATAGCTGTGTGTCTTTACTGAGTACCATTCAAGAAATAACTTCCCTTCATATTTAGTATCTCAGCTTTTAAAATAATATTTTTTAATAATTAATGATCCCTCAAACATTTACATGGGGAAAAACATTCCAGAACCTCAACACCAGGCTCCACACAGTAAAAATGGCCGCCCTCTTGGGAGCATGATCTTGTTAACTATTGTAAATTTAATTGTACCCCTGTGGGGAGCCGCCTGAGCACCCACATTCGCCATTACAAGATGGCGCCTACATTCGGCCGAGGACAAGTTGTAAACAGGCTAGTGCGCATGCACCTGGTAATTTTCCACCTCAGAGTCTCAGCCTCTCTCGTGGCGGCATCTGGCCTGGTGTGCGGGAGCCAACGGGGAAGCTCCGCGTCCCAGGCAAACGCTGTGACCTATATAAAGGGCGGGTGTTCTATTGTTCAGGGTCTCCACTCGTGGCAAGCTTATGCTCTCCCTCTCAAGATGCATTAAAGCTTTACTGCAGAAGGATCCTATGTGTGCCGCGTCATTCTTGCTGGCGAGATGGTAGCGCGGGACATACCCCCAGTCCAAAAATTAAAGATATATTCAGATAGAATCTGATACCCCATACTGTGACTTTATTTCAAACTATTTTTAAAGAGATCAATATGAGATCTGCATGGATCTAATCCAGAAATGGCTGTTCTTATAAAAGGGGAGAAACTTGAACAGAGGCAAATAGGTACAGAGAAAAAGACAGGATGATGGCACATAGGAAGAACACTGCCTGAAAACAGGAGTTTGAAAGGATACAACAATCCAAGGAATACAGAGATCACTAGCCAAGAAGCTCGAAAAGGGGCAGGGGGGAGGACTCCACCCTTTACCCTTTAGGCTTCAGAGGAGCACGGCCCTGGTGATACCAAGACTTCAGGCTTCTGGCTTCCAGAACTGAGGTAGTTACCTTCTGTTTTTTAGATACCTGATTGGTGCTGGGTTTTGTTCTTGTTTTTATTTTTGTGGGGGTTTGCGAGGAGGTCTGAGACAGGGTTTCTTTGTGTAGCCCTGGATTTCCTAGAATTCACTCTGTAGATCAGGCTGGCCTCAAATTCAAAAATCCACCTGTCTCTGCCGCTGAGTGCTGGGATTGATGGTGTGCACCACCACTAGCGCTGGTGCTGATTTGCTAAGCATCAACTGAACCTCTCTTGGTTTTGCTCTTTCTCCCTCATCATTCCGTGAGTTTGCCTAGTTGTACAGGAGTCACTGTTCGGACCTTCTCTTTTGTTAACGTGTCTTCTCTGGACTTCCGTGACAGATTATTCCTAGCCCTACATTGCTACAAATGAAGCTTTTACAGAGTACAAAGTATAATGAAGGCCGACTGCATGGACAGACCTAAGAAAGTTCAGTGATTGCTAAGCCCATCTCCAACTTCAGCATCACAACTCCATCACAAAAAAAAAAAAAAAACAGCTTCTTTCTTTCCATCCTCCAAATATGTGGAATGAAGGGGCAAAAAAATGAAAGGCCAGCCTGTACCAGTACCAAAATCTTGTATCTACAGATCAGCTGGTCAATGAGTAAGTTCAGAGGCAAGTGGGGATGTCTGCAGGCCTCAGCAATGCTTCCAGAAGCTGCAAACTCCTTCTCCTTGTAATCCATAGGACTTCAGGCATGTCAGGACCCCAACTATATACAAATCTAAGAGTACCAAAACCATAAAGTCCTGACCCCCTCCCTTTTGGGGCTGTTGCTAAAAATGTAACCTTTCATTGGATATGAGAGAAAAGCAATCTTAAACTTTAATTATAGCAAGTTTTTTAAAAAAAAAAACTTCTAATTATGTTTCTGTATATTTTCAACTTAAAAACAGTTATTGTGCCTGATCTCATAGAATACTGTCAAGATTCTCACCTCTGTTTTCAACAAGACATGAATATCTAAATAAATGGGTCTTTCCTTATTAAAAGATATTAAAAATACCATTTTATACCTTACTGTGTCCCACACACTGTGCAAGATCCTTTATGCTGTCTTCTTGACCCTTGATAATAAGCATTTAAAGTGCAGTAAAGGCAAATAATGATGGCATTCCACTGCCTTGCCAACAAGGTGACCAGATGATGCCCTCTCACCAGGTCTACCATTCACTTTTCAATCAGTGTGTGAGACCAGCTCTGACTTCTGAGTTCAAACTTTTAACCCCTCAGCACTTCCTGGGTGTCAGCACTATGCTGAGAATAGAGAAGAACAAGGTCTCCTATGGCCATAGACTTGTTGCTCACGCACTTTACAGTTTGGGAACAGAGTGTGGTAAAGAAGTGTCTTTAACCCTAGTCTCATGATTTCAGAGGTACAGTTGTTCATTCTGCTGCAGTCCATGTCAATGGTTTTTAAAACACAATCCCAGGACTCTCCATCCATAGAATGAGCTTAAAGATTACAAATAATGTAATGTATCAACAGCAGGAGATAAGATTGTTAAACTACGTACATATATTGATTTGACATTCGGACTAAAATGATGTACAAGGCCTGCCTATCTGCCATGTATAGAGGTTATCTGGCAGGAATGGCCTGACCTTTGTTCTCATAGCCAAAAGCTTCCTGGAAAGGGGCTTACCTTTCTCTGCAGATTCTAGGAACCTATCGGGAGTGTCCTTCTTACAGTCACACGTGTAGCATCTGCTGCAGCTTAGAGTATCATACATTTCCAACCTTCAAATGTGAGCTGTATTTTGGGTTGAGTTCCCTAAGGCTGAGCAATCTGATGATTGCTGACTTGTTCGCTTCTTAGCCATATATAATCATATGTCATTCATTATATCTGTTAACCATGCACAATCTTATGTCATTGCATCCATTAGCCATGTATAATCTTACACTGTCCATAGCTGACTCCCTCCTTCACAATTATTTCCTTGAGCCTGTTCCTTCTCTCATACCCCAGCATTTATATACTAATTTATCTTTTGAAACTTGTATTTATGTGCTTGAAACTTCAGTGGTACATTTAAGGAACTTTGATCGGTGCAGTCATCCAGTTTGATCTCAGAATGAAGACATTTGAAGATTCTCAGTGAGCTGTTGATGGGACTGAACTTAAAATATACTCTCATGTTTTTTCTCTACTTACATGCACATGAAAAGGTTTCTAAATTAGACACAGTAGAAAATAAGACTAATAACAAATAACAAAATGTAATAATATCCTGTATTATAAATTACAAAAATTTCATCTCTCTCAAATTATTTTATTGTACCATAACGTTGACTACCTCAACTTATAATTTTTCTCCTCTGTTATTGAGAACTTTTACTTTTTACCTAAAGGACACTTTTTGTAGATTTTCTGTGTTATGTATGTATAACTTGTTAATGTTGTTACTATTGTGATTTGGACACATTAATAAGTAATTTGAGATACTTGGGCACAAGAGCTATGAAGAGACAGTCCATATAACATGGCTGCTAAGTGCCTAACAGGTAGATAGTGTGAACTGCATGGACACTGTGCAAAAAGGAATGCTTCAAGATTTCAGCATACAACTTTGAGTTGTGTCTAATTTAACTCTTTTAAGCAATTTATTTCCAAATTGCCAGTTTATATATTTAAAGCCCATTGATTGAAGGCACCTAAAGCTACAGAAAAAGAAGCAATTAGCTAACAGGGCTAATGAAACAGAAACAGAGCTGCCACATTTTTGTTTTGTTTTGTTTTGTTTTGTTTTTTTCTTTTCTTTTCTTTCTCTCAACAAGATTCAGAGTATAAAATATCGTGGTGTTACTCTAACCAAGCAAGTGAAAGATCTGTATGACAAGAACTTCAAGTCTCGGAAGAAAGAAATTGAAGAAGATCTCAGAAAATGGAAATATCTCCCATGCTCATGGATTGGCAGGATTAATATAGTAAAATGGCCATCCTGCCAAACAATCTACAGATTTAATGCAATTCCCATCAAAATTCCAACTCAATTTTTCATAAAAAAAAATTAGAAAAAAAAAGCAAAAAAAGTTAAAAAGTTAGAAAAAGCAATTTGCAAATTCATTTGGAAAACAAAAAACCCAGGGTAGTTAAAACTATTCTCAACAATAAGAGAACTTCTGGTAGAATCAGCATCCATTACCTCAAGCTGCACTACTGAGCAATAGCAATAAATACTGCATGGTATTGGTACAGTGACAGGCAGATAGATCAATGGAATAGAATTGAAGACCCAGAAATGAACCCATAGACCTATGGTCACTTGATCTTTGACAAAGGAGCTGAAACCGTCCAGTGGAAAAAACCAGCATTTTCAACAAATTGTACTGGCTCAACTGGCAGTCTACATGTAGAAGAATGCAAATTGATCCATTCCTATCTCCCTGTACAAAGCTCAAGTCCAAGTGGATCAAGAACCTCCACATAAAACCACATACACTGAAACTAATAGAAGAGAAAGTGGGGAAGAGCCTCAATCACATCGACATAGAGAAAAATTTCCTGAATAGAACACCAATGGCTTATGCTCTAAGATCAACAATAGACAAATGGGACCTCATAAAATTGTAAAGCTTCTATAAGGCAAAGGACACTGTCAATAGGAAAAAATAGCAACCAACAGATTGGGAAAAGATCTTTACCAACCTTACATCCAATAGAGGGCTAATATTCAATATGTACAAAGAACTCAAGAATTTAGACTCAAGAGAACCGAATAACCCTATTAAAAATGGGGTACAGAGCTAAACAAAGAATTCTCAACTGAGAAATACTAAATGGCTGAGAAGCACCTAAAGAAATGTTCAACATCCTTAGTCATCAGGGAATTGCAAATCAAAACAACTCTGAGATTCCACCTCACACCAGTCAGAATGGCTAAGATCAAACACTCAGGTGACAGCAGATGCTGGCAAGGATGTGGAGAAAGAGGAACACTCCTCCATTGCTGGTGGGATTACAAGCTGGTACAACCACTGTGGAAATCAGTCTGGTGGTTGCTCAGAAAATTGGACATAGTACTACCTGAGGACCCAGCTATACCACCCCTGGGCATATACCCAAAATATGCTCCAACATATAACAAGGACACATGCTCCACTATGTTCATAGCAGTCTTATTTAAAATAGCCACAAGCTGGAAAGAACCCAGATGTCCTTCAACAGAGTAATGGATATAGAAATTGTGGTGTATTTACACAATGGAGTACTACTCAGTTATTAAAAACAATGAATTCATGAAATTCTTAGGCAAATGGATGGAATTAAAAAATATCATCCTGAGTGAGGTAGCCCAGTCACAAAAGAACACACATGGTATGCACTCACTGATAAGTGGATATTAGCACAAAAGCTCGGAATACCCAAGATACAATTCACAGACCACATGAAGCCTAAGATGAAGGAAGATCAAAGTGTGGATGTGGATGCTTCAGTGCTTCTTAGAAAAAGAAACAAAATGCTCAAGGGAGGAAATACAGAGACAAAGTGTGGAGCAGAAACTGAAGGAACGGCCATCCAGAGAATTCCCTGCCTGGGGATCCATCTCATTCACAGACACCAAACCCAGTCACTCTGGTGGATACCAAGAAGTGCTTGCTGACAGGAACCTGATATAGCTGTCTTCTGTGAGGCTCTACCAGAGTCTGATAAATACACAGGTTGATACTCGCAGCCAACCATTGGACTGAGCGCAGGGTTCCCGATGGAGGAGTCAGAGAAAGGACTGAAGGAGCTGAAGGGGTTTGCAATCCATAGGAAGAACAATATCAACCAACACCAGAGCTCCCAGGGTCTAAACCACCAACCAAAGAGTACACATGGAGGGACCCATGGTTCCTGCTGCTTATGTAGCAGAGCATGGCCTTGTTGGACATCAGTGGGAGGAGAGGCCCTTGATCCTGGGAAGGCTTGATGCCCAGTGCAGGGGAATGCCAGGGTGGGGAGGTGGGAGAGAGTGGTTGGTTAGGGTTACACCCTCATAGAAGCAGGAAGAGAGAGGATGGGACAGGGGATTTCCAGAGAGAAAACTGGGAAAAGGGATAACATTTGAAATGTAAATAAATAAAATATCCATTAAAAAAAAAAACAATAACAATCTTCCAAGAGCAATAAGAATAGAGTATAGAGGGCACATCTGCATTGTTCTCACTTCTCTTTGGCATTGCACTGGTACCGTGAATGCTCATAAAATGGAGAATGCATATCTCCCTAGTATTCCTTTGAAATATTGATTATTCAGAACAGAAATCCATTAATAATTAAATAAGCAGAAGTGGAAATCGCTAACTCTGTAAGGGCTCTCTTCTCTACTCTTTTACATACTCACTTTTGCGCATTTTGCTTTTTATCTCTCCTTTTTTCACATTAGCATGTGAACCAATAGGTTCCATATCAAAGTTACAGATGCAGAAAAAATACTGTTTCTTGATGCTGATTCTAAATTCCTTAAGAAGATTCTTATAGACACAGCTTGAATTTTTGATACCCCCAAGGCCATGGCCAGAGAAACAGGGCTAGATAAAATACTAGTTATTTCATTTTAAATGACAGTTGATGTTACAAATTTCCCAATGGGAGAAGTCAAAAAACCAAAAAAATCAAAAAGCCCCAAGGGGGGTCTAGCACAGCATCTGTGACCACACTCTCAGCTACTCAGTTATGAAAGTTCTGATTCAGAGGATCAAACCTCAGCAAATTCTCTCAGAACATAAGTGTACTTACATTATAGCTATGATACTGTGTATGAGAAGCAACCACAAGCAATGTGTGCAGGTCATGAAACCCTGAATAACCAAGTGTGCTTCATCCTGAATTGATATCTCAACATGTGGAGGAAGAGGCCTCTAAATCAGGCATCAGATTCAACTTAATTTTTTTGGTCCTATTGAAACTGGCTGATTGAATCAGTAGTGGCTGGGTCATTTAATTCTCTGTGGAGAATTTCAAAAGAAGGTCCTGGCATCTGAGCAAAGGCTGTAGATTGCTTGATGGGGCACCCTACAGGGAAAGTCACTGCAAAACTTATCAGGCTGACACATGAGTGAGCACTTTACACAAGCCCCGTGAAAATATTTCAACAATCTAATGACAAATTCCTGGTAAATTTAAGGACATTTTCTTTTATCTTATCCCACATATATTAGTGTAATAACTTCCATAAAGCACAAATGACAAAAGGTACATAGGAATCACATGGAGCCTTTGAGAATGAAAAAAAAACTATCCTCTATTGTTGGGCCTGTCCTGTGCCTCCTTCCCCAGCAGTGATTGGCAGGTGGCCTGCGCCTTGGCTCCCATGCAACAGACACCCTGTGGCAGGGGAGTAGGAGGGAGCACCAGTTCGGTGGGGCTAGGAGCAGGCTGCAGCTGGATGAGGTGCAGCCACCACCTCCCACGCCCAGGGAGATCCCCTCCACCCAAAGTCTCGTGGCCAGCAGCCCCTGCTCTGAGGGGTACGCTGAGGGTTGCAGGGCACGCCTCCCCAGCACACAGATAGGAAACGCTGCGTGTGGCCTGGGACAACCCGGGCCATAGGAGCAGGAAAGTGAGGGCCCAGGTGGGCCTGGTGTGCAGGGCCCCCCCCCCCCGGGGTCACAGCGGTGACTGCAGACAGCTTTGGGGGCAGCAGCCTGGTTCCTTGCTGACTTGCCTGTCTACCCTCCTGCACTGGGCTCCGTGTTTCCTAGCCAAGCTGGGGCTGCAGCAGCTCTGGACCCAGGGCTTGGCCCTGGGAGGAAGCCTGGACCACACCCCTATGGCGCAGACCTGGGGGTGTTCTCCCCCTCCCACTGTCCAGAGGGATAGAGGGTGGGGTCCCGGGCACTGGTAGTGTTGGTCCCCATTTTGACCCTGGTTTGAGCCTTGAGGACAAACCAGAGACTGGCTCAAGTTCTGAGACCTGTCTCAGTCATTTCTGTATAGGGGTAACTCAGCAAGATCTGTTTGGCCCTCCCTCTGCCCTGCCATTGATGATGTGGAGCTTTGCCATTGGCCCTGTCAGTTACCCTTTCCCCTTCCCCACCTCTTAGTCATCTCTTCCCATACCTAAGTGCCCACCCACTCTGCTTTCTCTATATAAGCGAGGAGCCGATAGAATAAAGTTGAGTTCCTGCTTCGACAAGACTCCCGGCCTGGTGTGTTTCTTTTGGGCTGTCGACCCTAGCCGTCCTGCTCAGCCTCAGACAGATCCAGCTACACCAGGTTCTCTCCTCTTGCCTGGACCTGCCGGCAAGGAGCCGACACTCTATAAGACTGGCACAAAATACACACATGGGAAACAGCTACATGAAGGTGAATGAGTGTTCCTCAGCAAGAAACTCACTGAGCAGCCTGACTTAGGTCTTAGGCTTCCAAACCTTCCTCCCTGCAGAGACTTGTATCTGTTCACTCACTGTTTGGAGCAGGGGGTGACTGGCTACAAGACACTTATAGCAAACATAATACAAAGAAATGTACTTCCTTAGGACTTTTAGATTCTCTTGCAAGGCCATGTAGGGCATCAAAAGATTAAAATCCACATTGTTGCTGAACACAGTAACATGTAACAATCTGATCTTGTCCCAAGTGAAGGTCTCATTGTACAGTCTGATAGGGCTGATGAATGGCAAAGAAGGATGACCAAAATGGGTATTGCCGGAATCCAGACTGCATCCCCTAGGTTCAGCAGGTAGAACTGTGTCTCTTTGAACCAATTTGGTGGCAAATATGTTCTGCCCTCCTCTCATAGGATGCAAACAAAAACTGAATGCTCCTGTGTGCTACACTGAGCATAGAAAAATTAATGCTTTGTTCTTTTCCCAATTCTAGAACAGAATGGGCTTATTGCACCAGAAAGAAAACAGTAATACTATCATGAAGGATAGGAAATTTTAACATATCCTTTTTTAAAAAAGATTTTTAAGAGCCATTCCAAACCAAGCCATTCTATTGTTGTGAATAAATCAGGGTTCTTACTACCAAAGGACATCTATAACCAAATTTTAAAGCAGCCTTTGGCAAATCATCTAGTTAGTTAAGACAAATACTTCTTCATCTTTTATAAGACAGGCTGACCACAACACACAGCACTAGTTTATCTCCTCCAAGGAAAGGAAAACCACAGTCATTTATAATTGTAATATGTCATTGATTATAAGATGTATCCTGATTACAGACATATGAAATACGGCCAAGAAAAAAAAAATGTACATTTTAGAGTTGGTGCTAATTGGGAAAACAGAGCAGCAGAGCTTAGCAAAACAGATACTTCTTAAGATGATCATCTTTGGGTCTGCCCCTCTCCTTATTTATCAAGGTATGTCTATTTAGTTGTTAGATTCCTGTATTTTAAAAATAATTATTATCACAAGGTGTGTGTACATGTGCACTTATGTATGTTTGTGTGTGCACCAGTGTATGTATATATGTGGCCAAGAGATAACAACTTGTAAGAGTTGGTCCTCTCCTTCCACCCTGTGGATTCTGGTCATTGAACATAGATCATTGAGCTTGGAGGTATGGGCCTTTGCCTAATGAGCTATCTCACCAGCTCTTTTTTATATTTATGCTTAAGCCACTGAAATTGACTACAGAAAAGAAAGAAGCTGGAGTTTCTGGTAAAATGCACTTCTGTGTAGTTGCTGCACTAGGACTTTGTGCCAATCAGTATCTGAAAGCTGAATCTTTTGCTTGTTCTCCACAGAACCCAAAGCTATGTATTAAAAGATTCATCATTGGTCTTCTCTGGATCAGCGTTTCCACGTGTCTCACACACTGTCTCTTTCCCACTTTCCTCTTTCTCCTTTCCTCCCTTTTCTGTGTCTTCATCTCTTTTTATTAGGCACCCACCAGGGCCAGGTTCTATGCTCTGTGTTGAGGAGATACTGAAAAATTGACTCCGTATTAGCCTCGATAGAGAGCAGGAGAGTATCCTGGGGGAAAGCCAGGGCCATGTATGTGATAGGAGCAAAGGGCAAAGCAGATGTGGAAATCAGAGAGGCTTTTGCTCTGAAATGACTTCAACATGAAGACCTGGGCCATAAGCAGAAGGTTGCCAACTCCCATAAATTCCTCACACTAGAAAACAGAATGCTCCGGGAAACTGAATTTTCTGCTTTACTAAAACGTCCCAGAACATTGAACCCACCCACTTCCTATTTCCCCCCAGCCCTCGCCTAATTTGGCACTCCTCCCAGATCACCTTTGCAACAGACGTCAGCAGCCTCACTTCAATCCCCAGTATTGCTCTGCACTCTACACTTTCACCTGGCTCCCCATTGCCTTCTCTTCTCACCCCTTTCCATTTCTTTCCATTGATTTACACAGCATCTGCTGTATGTCTCAGCACAGTTGCCTACACAACTGAGAGGCAGAGAGGCTTAGCAACTACTCAAGGATAACAAAGCCAGCAGCCAAACAATCTCAAATTCTTCCTGATATTCCTACACTGCCATTGATTATAAGGCCATGCTCTGATCCTCCCATTCTCATGATGCTTCTTCTGACAGTGTCAGCCCATAAACATCTTTCCTTAGTCTTTAGTCTTCTTGTTGCAGACTGTGCCATTTACCAAGGGTTTTAAATGTGTATCCCTGTCTGTCTGTCTCTGTGTATGTGCCATGTGCCTGTCTTCTCGGTATGTATGTCTCTGCATGTCTCTGCACCCCACCCTCTCTGTGTGTGTGCCTGTCTGCCTATCTCTCTGTCTCTCTCTGTTTCTCTGTCTCTCTCTCTCTGTTTCTCGGTCTCTGTCTTTCTGTGTGTGTTTCTTTAACTAACTGTACATCATGTACTGGGATTTCAGATTACTAATATATAGTATAGACACAGCCTGCTTCTTTGAGGCATCTCCTCAGCTGGCTTCCAGGTAAGAGTCATTTTTGGTGATATTTCACTATAAACACCCCAGAGACACCAACCAGAACATTTATACCCTTAACTGGGTTTTCACTCGGAGCACTGTCATGAATGTGGTGTCACTGGTAATGAACAAAAACTAAGGACTTAAAAGGCTTTCTGGGCTCTGCATGCCATCCCTGAGCAGCCATACCAGAAGAGTGTTCCTCTGAATACAAATCGAATGCCATTGTGGATGTGAAATTAGCTCTCTCCATCAAAATTTCTCAGGACATGAATCCTCAAGTGGATCAGTGCTGCCATGTATTGGGCTTTATTCTGTGCAATGTGTAAACCACTCCCAGCATGTTCACAAGGCACTTAGAGACATGCATCCACCCCACTAGGCTGCCAGTCGATCACTTAGTCCATTACCACATAACATATTACCAGAGAATGGTGAAAGCAGAATTTGTCTCCTTATCATTATTTACATGACATATAGAGCACTTTCTACTAAAGAGCTTCAGCCTCTGTGCATGGAATGTTTAATGAGCCACAGTAACTTCTAAGCATCTAGAATGAAATAACCTCAAACAGAGGAAACAGAGGGGGAAAAAGGAAAGAAAAAGAAAATGTAGAGAAACAGAAGATCTCACACAAGCAAACAAAACAGGAAAAGGAGAAGTAAAGCCACCCAGCAAGAGAAAGAATGCCCCTGATGAAGGAGCCCAACAGATTACATAACAAAACATCTAATAAGCTCCAACTGCCCTACTTGCTTTATACTAGAGAACAGTTTGTTTAGCTGGGTAAAGGACTACAGTTAGCTCCCTGTACTATAATTCAACCAACTGTTGGCTAAAAATATTTAGAGCAGTTACATTTGTTTTTAGTAAGTACAATTTTCTCCTATCTTCATACCCTAAACAATGCACCATAGAGTGCTTGCTTTGCATTAGACACTGCAGAGACCTGAAGATGATCCATTGTAGACATGAAGTAGTCAAGAAAGAACTGGAAGTATAAAGGATGATGAGCATGGTTCATTTGCAAGTTTCATACAAGATTTTAAAGGAGACATCAGCATCCATGGGATTTAGCATCTCTAAAGAGTTCTGGAAACATCCACTTAAGGAATCTACAGGAAAAGAGCATTTGGTCTAGGAAATGAGAGAAGTGTTTTTCCATGGTCATGAATGTGTTAAAAGGTGAAGGGAAAGTGAGTAGTACATGGAAATATCAGTGTGAATCCAAAAGTGTATTGGTCATCTAGTTAAATATATTGTAACTATCCAGAGAAGAGAACATGGGCCATGAATTCTTTTTTTTTATTATTTATTTATTTAATACTTTATTTACATTTCAAATGTTTTCCCCTTTCTAGGTCTCCCCTTTGGAAACCCCCTATCCCATCCCGCTCCCCTGCCTCTATGAGGGTATTCTCCCACCCACCCACCCACTCCTGTCTTCCCTCCTTGGCATTCCTCTATACTGGGGCATCTAACACTCTCAGACCCAAGGGCCTCTCCTCCCACTGATGGTCAACAAGGACTTCCTTAGCCACATATGTGGCCAGGATCATGGACCCCTCCATATACATTCTTTGGTTGGTAGTCCAGTCTCTGGGAACACGGGGTGGGGGGTGGGGGGTGGGGGGAACTGGCAGTTCACACTGTTGCTCCCTCCCCATGGGACTGCAAACTCCCTCCGTTCCTGCAGTCCCTTCTTCAACTCCTCCATCTGGGACAACACACTCAGTCCAACAGTTGCTGTGAATTGAATCATGGGTGTTCCTAATTATTGGGCTAATACCCGTTTATCAGTGAGTACATACCGTGTTCATTTTTTTGTGACTGAGTTACTTCATTCAGGATGATATTTTCAAGTTCCAACCATTTGCATGCAAATTTCATGAAATCATTGTTTTTAATAGCTGAGTAGTATTCCATTGTGTAAATGTACCACATTTTCTGTATCCATTCCTCTGCTGAGGAACATCTGGGTTGTTTCTAGCTTTTGGCTATTATAAATATGGCTGGTATGAACATAGTGGAGCATGTGTCCTTATTAGATGTTGGAGCATCTTTTGGGTATATGCCCAGGGGTGGTATAGCTGGGTCCTCAGGTAGTACTATGTCCAATTTTCTGAGCAACCACCAGACTGATTTCCACAGTGGTTGTACCAGCTTGTAATCCCACCAGCAATGGAGGAGTGTTCCTCTTTCTCCACATCCTCGCCAGCATCTGCTGTCACCTAAGTGTTTGGTCTTAGCCATTCTGGCTGGTGTGAGGTGGAATCTCAGGGTTGTTTTGATTTGCATTTCCCTAATGACTAAGGATGTTGAACATTTCTTTAGGTGCTTCTCAGCCCTTCAAGTTTCCTCAGTTGAGAATTTTCTGTTTAGTTTTGTTCCCCATTTTTTTGATAGGGTTATTTGGTTCTCTGGAGTCTAACTTCTTGAGTTCTTTGTATATATTGGATATCAGCCCTCTATCAGACATAGGATTGGTAAAGATCTTTTCCTAATCTGTTGGTTGCTGTTTGGTCTTATTGACAGTGTCCTTTGCCTTACAGAGGCTTTGCAATTTTATGAGGTTCCATTTGTCGATTCCTGATCTTAGAGCATAAGCCATTGGTGTTCTGTTCAGAAACTTTTCCCCTGTGCTCATGTGTTTGAGGTTTTCCCTACTTTCTCTTCTACTAGATTCAGTGTATCTGGTTTTATGTAGAGGTCCTTGATCCACTTGGACTTGAGCTTTGTACAGGGAGATAGGAATGGATCAATTTGCATTCTTCTACATGTTGACCTCCAGTTAAACCAGCACCATTTGTTAAAAATGCTGTCTTTTTTTCCACTGGATCGTTTTAGCTCCTTTGTCAAAGATCAAGTGACCATAGTTGTATGGGTTCATTTCTGAGTCTTCAGTTCTATTCCCTTGATCCACCAGCCTGTCACTGTACCAATACCTTGCAGTTTTTATCACTACTGCTCTGTAGTAGTGCTTGAGATCAGGGATGCTGATTCCCCCAGAAGTTCTTTTATTTTTGAGAATAGTTTTTGCTATTCTGTTTGGGTTTTTGTTGTTGTTGTTGTTGTTGGGTTTTTTTTTTTTTTTGTTATTCCAAATAAATTTGAGGATTGTTCTTTCTAAGTCTATGAAGAATTAAGTTGGAATTTTGCATTGAATCTGTAGATTGCTTTTGGCAAGATGGCCATTTTTACTATATTAATCCTGCCAATCCATGAACATGGGAGGTCTTTCCATCTTCTGAGGTCTTCTTTGATTTCTTTCTTCAAAGACTTGAAGTTCTTGTCATACAGATCTTTCAGTTGTTTGGTTAGAGTCACACCAAGATACTTTATCTTGTTTGTGACTATTGTGAAGGGTGTCATTTCCTTAATTTCATTCTCAGCCTGCTTATCCTTCTAGTATAGGAAGGCTACTGATCTGCCTAAATTAATTTTGTATCCGGCCACTTTGCTGAAGTTGTTTATCAGGTGTAGCAATTCCCTAGTGGAGTTTTTCTGGTCAGTTAAGTATATGATCATATCATCTACAAATAGTGATATTTTGATTTCTTCCTTTCCCATTTGTATCCCTTTGACCTCCTTTTATTGTCTAATTACTTGAGCTAGAACTTCAAGTACTATATTGAATAGATAGGGAGAGAGTGGACAGCCTTGTCTAGTCCCTGATTTCAGTGGGAATGCTTCAAGTTTTTCCCCACTTAGTTTGATGTTGGCTACTGGTTTGCTGTATATTGCTTTTACTATGTTTAGGTATGGGCCTTGAATTCCTGATCTTTCCAAGACTTTTTATCATGAAGGAATGTTGAATTTTGCCAAATGCTTTTTCATCATCTAATGAAATTACCATGTAGTTTTTTTCTTTGAGTTTGTTTATGTAGTGGATTACATTGATGGATTTCCGGGTGTTGAACCATCCCTGCATCCCTGGGATGAAGCCTACTTGATCATGATGAATGATCGTTTTGATGTGTTCTTGGATTCGGTTTGCGAGAATTTTATTGAGTATTTTTGCATCAATATTCATAAAGGAAATGGGTCTGTAGTTTTCTTTCTTTGTTGGGTCTTTGTGAGGTTTTGGTATCAGTATAACTGTGACCTTACAGAATGAATTAGGTAGTGTTTCTTCTGTTTCTATTTTGTGGAATAGTTTGAAGAGTATTGGTATTAGGTCTTCTTTGAAGGTCCAATAGAATTCTGTACTAAGCCCATCTGTTCCTGGGCTTTTTTGGATTGGGAGACTTTTGTTTTGTTTTCTTTTGTTTTGTTTTGTTTTGTTTTTTTGAGACAGGGTTTCTCTGTATAGCCCTGGCTGTCTTGGAACTCACTCTGTAGACCAGGCTGGCCTTGAACTCAGAAATCCTCCTGCCTCTGCCTCCCAAGTGCTGAGATTAAAGGCATGCGCCACCACTGCCCTGCTTGGTTGGGAGACTTTTAATGACTGCTTCTATTTCTTTAGGGTTTATGGGACTGTTCAGATGGTTTATCTGATCCTGACTTAACTTTGGTATCTGGCATCTGTCTAGAAAACTGTCCATTTCATCCAGATTTTCCAATTTTGTTGAGCATAGGTTTTTGTAGTAGGATCTGATGTTTTTTGAATTTCCTCAGATTCTATAGTTATAGCTCCCGTTTCATTTCTGATTTTGTTAATTTTGATACTATCTCTGTGCCCTCTGGTTAGTCTGACTAAGGGTTTATCTATCTTGTTGATTTTCTGAAAGAACCAGCTCATGGTTTTGTTGATTCTCTGTATAGTTCTTTTAGTTTCTGCTTGGTTGATTTCAGCCCTTAATTTGATTATTTCTTGACTTCTACTCCTCTTGGGAGTATTAGCTTCTTTTTGTTTTAGAGCTTTCAGCTGTGCTGTCAAGTTGCTAGTGTATGCTCTCTCCAGTTTCTTTTTGGAGGTACACAGAGCTATGCATTTTCCTCTTAACACTGCTTTCATTGTGTCCCATAAGTTTGGGTATGTTGTACTTTCATTTTCATTAAATTCTAGGAAGTCGTTGATTTCTTTCTTTATTTCTTCCTTGACCGAGATATCATTGAGTAGAGTGTTGTTCAGCTTCCATGTGTATGTGGGCTTTCTGCTGTTTTTGTTGCCTTTGAAGACCAGCCTTAATCCATGGTGATCTGATAGGAGGCATGGGATTATTTCAATCTTCTTATATCTGTAGATATTTGATTTGTGACCAGTTATACGGTCAGTTTTGGAGAAGGTACCATGAGGTGCTAAGAAGAAGGTATATTCTTTTGATTTAGGATGAAATGTTCTATAGATATCTGTTAAATCCATTTGGTCCATAACTTCTGTTAGTTTCACTGTGTCTCTGTTTAGTTTGTGACTCCAAGATCTGTCCATTGATAAGAGTGGGGTGTAGAAATCTCTACACTATTATTGTGTGAGGTGCAATGAGTGCTTTGAGATTTAGTAAAGTTTCTTTTACGAATGTGGGTGCCCTTGCATTCAGGGCATAGATGTTCAGAATTGAGAGTTCTTCTTGGTAGATTTTTCCTTTGATGAGTATGAAGTATCCTTCCTTATCTTTTTTGATGACTTCTGGTTGAAAGTCGATTTTATCCAATATTAGAATGGCTACTCCTGCCTGTTTCTTGGGACCATTTGCCTGGAAAATTGTTTTCCAGTCCTTTACTCTGAGGTAGTGTTTGTCTTTAACACGGAGGTGCGTTTCCTTGTATGCAGCAAAATGCTGGGTCCTGTTTATGTATCCAGTCTGTTAGTCTATGAGGAATTGACTCATAGACTTTATTGGGGAATTGAGTCCACTGATGTTAAGAGATATTAAGAAATAATGATTGTTGCTTCCTGTTATTTTCTATGTTATTTTTATGTTTGTGTGGCTATCTTTTTTTGTGTTTGTTGAAAGATTACTTTTCTTGCTTTTCCTAGGATGTAGTTTCCCTCCTTGTGTTGGCATTTTTCATCTATTTTCCTTTGTAAGGCTGGGTTTGTTGAAAGATATTGTGTAAATTTGGTTTTGTCGTGAAATATCTTGGTTTCACAATATATGGTAATTGAGAGTTTTGCTGGGTATAGCAGCCTGGGCTGGTACTTGTGTTCTCTTAGGGTCTGTATGAGATCTGTCCAGGATATTCCAGCTTTCATAGTCTCTGGTGAGAAGTCTGGTGTAATTCTGATAGGTCTGCTTTTATAGGTTACTTGACCCTTTTCCCTTACTGCTTTTAATATTCTTTCCTTGTTTTGTGCATTTGGTGTTTTGACTATTATGTGACAGGAGGAATTTCTTTTCTGATCCAATCTATTTGGAGTTCTGTAGGCTTCTTGAATGTTTATGTTCATCTCTTTCTTTAGGTTAGGGAAGTTTTCTTCTATGATTTTATTGAAGATATTCACTGGCCCTTTAAGTTGGGAATCTTCACTCTCTTCTATACCTATTATCCTTAGGTTTGGTCTTCTCATTGTGTCCTGGATTTCCTGGATGTTTTGAATTAGGAGCTTTTTGCATTTTTCATTTTCTTTGACTGTTGTGTCAATGTTTTCTATGGCATCCTCTGCACCTGAGATTCTCTCTTCTATCTCTTGTATTCTGTTGGTGATGCTTTCATCTATGACTCCTGATCTCTTTCCTAGGGTTTCTATCTCCAGGGTTGTCTCCCTTTGTGATTTCTTTATTGTTTCTATTTCCATTTTTAGATCCTGGATGGTTTTGTTCATTTCCTTTGCCTGTTTGATTGTGTTTTCCTGTATTTCCTCTTTAAGGGCTTCTAGTTGTTTACCTGTGTTCCCTTGTATTTCTTTAAGGGAGTCATTTATTTTCTTCTTAATGTCTTCTATCATCATCATGAGAAGTGATTTTAAATCTGAGTCTTCCTTTTCTGGTGTGTTGGGGTATCCAGGGCTCGCCATGGTGGGAGAACTGGGTTCTGATGATGCCAAGTTGCCTTGGTTTCTGTTCCTTATATTCTTGCCCTTGCCTTTCACCATCTGGTTATCTCTGGTGTTAGCTGGTCTTGCTCTCTCTGACTGTGGCTTGTCCCTCCTACAAGCCTTTTTGTCAGTACTCCTTGGAGACCAGCTCTCTCTGAGAGGAATTTGGTGTTGGAGAGCTGTGGTACACGGTCAGCTCTGGGGTGCAGACAGAAACCAGAAAGATCCTGTCCCCAGCTGTTCCTTGGTTCCTATGTCCTGATGGCTCTGCGAGGGCCCCTCTTGACTGAAGAATTTGAACGGAAGTGGTGGTCTTCCTATGCTCAAAGCTGTGTCGGCACTCCTGGGAGACCAGCTCTCTCCTGGCACTGAGTATGGAGACCTGTGTCAAGAGATCAGCTCCCTGGCCTCAGAAGGAAACCAGAAGGCCACTCCTCAGTCCCTGTGTTCTCAGGGTTCTGTACTTGTCTCTCTGAGCAGAGGTCCTGACCTTACCCTTGATCATAGGCTTGTCCACACTCCTGGAAGGGTAGCTCTTAGCCTGTGCAATTTGGGTATTGAACCGTGTGACACAAACCAGAGGCATAAACTAGAAGGTTCCTGTCCCAGGCTGTTCCTCTGTCCCAGTGTCCTGCAGATTCCAGGCTGGTCCTGCTGAGCAGTGGTGCTTGTCTTACCTCCACTCATCGGCTTGTCCACACTCCCTGGATACCAGTCTTCTCCCTGTGCTATTTGGTTATGGAGCTCTGTGGCACACACTGGGGTCCCCGGCGGCAGAAGGAGACCAGAAGCTGTCCCAGGCTGCTTGTAGATCCCTGTGTCCTGGAGATTCCAGAGCCCTGAATTCTTATTCTACGAAATAATCAGAGTGATTGCCACATCCTTGGCCTCCCAGGAATTTTACTTTGTAGCTACAACCTTGTTAATATTCATCAGACTAGTCTCTGCTCCAGACTGGTTCCTTATTTGCAGCAATTAAACTATGCCATTTCACAAACAAGCCACATCCTAGCCCATCCTGCATACCATCCAGGAGTCTACTGAATATGGAAAAAGGATCATCAATTGTTACAGATCATAATTCCAAGTAACTAATCTGATCATATATGCCTAACTCTCAGGGTTCTGCATTGATTGTGTAGGCCAGTTTAGAGAATGAAAAAAAAGAGAGAGAGAGAGAGAGAGAGAGAGAGAGATTTCCCCTTTGGTTTTTAGATAGGGTCTTACTATGTAGCCCAGGGTAACCTATAATTGATTATGTTGACCAAGCTTTGAACCCAAATTCAGAGGTGATTCTCTCTCTCTCTCTCTCTCCAGGTACTTGTATTATAAGTATGCCATCATGTCCAGATAACAGGTTTGTAGTCAGAAGATCACTAGATCACTGTGTAGCTCAGGACGCCCTTAAACACTCAACCCTTCTGCCATACCCTCTTGACTCAAGTACTAGTATTACAGACATGTGCTACCACATCCAATTTGGATACTTGTATTTATCAATCTTAGTACAAATTCTGGGTATGTCTTAAAGACTATGTCAATTCCCAGTATCTTCTCAAACCACTAATTGCAGCCACATAAGGCTATATCAGCTCATCAAGGTCTCTTTAATCACATATAAGTCTCATTACCAGGATGCATTCTTTCCAAGAAAATGCCAAGAGGAAAGACACAATTTGAAGGGATCTGGCAAGGTTTCTCTGGTCATTTGCACAAGATAAACGGTGGTTCCTTTACCTCATTAATTCACATCTTTTGGCATTGAGAACATGCAGTTTATCACCAGCCTCAGAAAACCTTGGAAATTTTTGCAGAAGCTTAATGGCTCAGACTAAAAATGGCAAGCAAAATTCCCCCAGCTGGCATCTGCAATGTGCTAGAGCCATTCATGGGATGGATATTGCCTTCCAGATGAAAATTAAGCTGGAAGATAAAATGGGAGATGTTTCAGAAAGTGCCATGTAATCTCTGGATATATTTGGGGGTGGCTTAATTTCCATTTGTCTAGGCTTTCAGCTGTTTACCATAGAAAGTTCACAAGGGAATGGAAAACCAAGCTTGCATAAAAATTACAGATATTTGTCTCAAAGGACATTATGTGAAGTGGCCACCTTTTTATACACTCAGGTTCACCTCTCTGAGCCACCTCATCCACCTAAGTTATTGTTAATGAATTGCAGAGGCCTGGGATTCAGTAGTAATAAGTACTATAGTGATTAATATTGTGAACCTGACAGACTGTACAGTAACCTGGGAGATAAACCTCTGTACACAGCTGTAAAGTGATATTAAGCTTGGGTTAATAAAGTTGGGAAGAGCCTCTTAAAATGTGGGCATCACCATTCCTAGGATCTTGGGCTCAATCAAAAAGAAAAGGCAAATAGAGCAGGTACATTCATCTGCTTCTGCTTTCTGGCTGCAAAGCCCATGTGACCCACAGCCTCACACTCCTGCTGCCATGACTTCTCTGCCACGGTCAACTGTATGCTGTGAGCTAGCACAAAAAGGCTGACTTTGCCAAACATTTGTCCCAGCCACAAAAATCTAATCTTACATACAACTAATGTAAGAGGACAGGGATGATTCTAGTTTAGATCATGTTAGGTTCGTGAGTCAATCGTTTGATTCTCTCAGATGAACATATGCACAGCAAACACCTTGTGAAAACACAAAACCAGTAGAAAGTGTTGTCAACATGTTAATAGTAGGCGTTTTTAAAATTGAGGCATTTTTAGATATGTTGATTCCTGTTGAGTAGTGTAACCAACTCAGAAAAAAAAAAAAAAAAAACCTGCAGCTATAGTTAGAAACAAGGAAAAGGACCAAGGTTTTTTTTTTTTTTTTTTTCTTTTATGTTAACGTTTTGTCTGCATGTTTGTCTGGGAATTGTGTGCACCCTTAGTACCTGTAGAGCACAGTGGGCATCAGATCCCCTGGAACTGGAATTATGGCTGGGTGTGAAGCAGCATGTGGGTGCTGAGAACCAAACCCAGGTCCTACGCAAGAGCAAGGAATGCTCTTAACCTCTGAACTGTACCTCTGGCCCCTTGTTAGGTCCCCTGCAGTTAGAGTTAGAGCAGTCACTAGCCTCTGCAAAAGCAAGGGCATGCTCCTAAGTACTGAGCCACTGCTCCAGCATCAAAGGGCATATTTTGAGAGGACTCATAAGAGTCAAAGAGTGACAAGAATCATATTCCTTCCAAGTTTTCTTGAAGTCTTGAGAAGCAAGAGCCGCCAGGTCTTCTCGGGTCTCTTCCCACAGGGAAAAGATGGAGGTGAGGACAAGGATAAGAAGCAGCCACTGGAGCCACAAGGAGACCAGGAAAGATGTGATTCTGTGATCGCAACACTAAAGAGAGGGAAGCAGGAATACTGTGAATTCCAGGCCAGCCCTGTGTCATCATTAGAACCTGTCTCTCTCACACATACAAAAGTACCCCAAAGGAAACAAAGAACAAGAGGAAAGAAGAAAGAAGAATGTGAGCAAAGGTTTGTGGTTGAAAGCTAAAAATTCCAGGTTGGGTCTGAGAGCTACAGAGGTGAGTGTTGGGTTGGAGAGCTACAGAGGTAAGTGACGATGGCTGGTGCAGAGCAGGAGCAAAGAGCTACACCAGGAAGAAGGGTCCAAAGACAACTCTGCCTGTGTTTTCACTTCTGTCTATGAGGGCACTTAAGGTCATCCTTCCTAGGTACAGAGAGCCCTCCGGCTTCCTGCTAGCACAGCTCACCTGCCTGACTGCAGAAGCTTCCTCACACCTCATTGATTTCCCTCTTCTTACTACTCAGTCTCAAATGCTGCAAATGATGGCCTCAAATGCTGTACTGACAGGTAAAGCTGCATGGGATGCTCTGGAGCAGTGTGGAGATGTGCAGGGGAAAAGGATGCTTGACTCAGCAGAATCTAAATGACTGAGGAGTGGCCTTCTGGTTTCCTTCTGAGGCAAGGGAGCTGATCCCTTGACACAGGGCTCCATACTCAGTGCCAGGAGAGAGCTGGTCTCCCAGGAGTGCAGACACACCTTTGAGCATAGGAAGACCACCACTTCCGCTCAAATTCTTCAGTCAAGAGGGGCCCTCGCAGAGCCATCAGGACATAGGAACCAAGGAAGAGCTGGGGACAGGATCCTTCTGGTTTCTGTCTGCACCCCAGAGCTGACCGTGTACATCATAGCCGTTATTTCTACAATATCCTTTGGATATAGGGTCACGATGCTCACTCAAGTAGATAAATCTTTTGTCAATAAAGAGATGGCTTGTTTCATTGTCCAGGTTGATTTTCAGCTGAACAAACAGTAAGTGCAGGAGGCTCTTTACATGAGTGTTCCTCATGAAAAAAACTTTCTAGAACAATAAGTCTAAGCTGTTTACTGTAATGCTGAAAAGACAATGCCACTGAGCTGTATTAACCCACTTAAGGGTGCATCTGTTCCTGGGGGACACAGCAGAGCCATACCTCTCAGGCAGACTTCCCTGTTCTCATGTAATTAGACACAAGAGATGACACAAGTACATCATAATACTGCACTCATCATTGTGAACCCTAAAGCCTACAGATAAACACAATCACCATACAGATAACTGAATAACTGAAGAAATATGCTTTTCAGGGCAAATAAAAATTCTATTCATTGAAAGTTATTGCATGTGGAAAATTATATATGAAAGATAAAATTTCTTCCTCTTTCCCTTTCTCTCCTCCTCCCTTCTCCTCTACCATATGGAATAGGCTGTGGCTCGGGCTTTCTTTAGGGGGTACAAAGATGGCTGTCTTCCAAAGGCAGCCTTCAAGGCATGGCATGGATCAGAGAAGAAGAGCAGAAGTTGAGCACACAACACAGTATTCAGTGGGGTTCATTCTCCTGCCCTGCAGGCATGAATAATGGCTAATCCTGTAGCTAGAGGAGGTAGTTATGGCCCGGAACCTGCTGGTGGCAGTTTTCTGATTATAAGAATTTGGGGGAAAGAAAATTGCTTGGAAGCACTTCAAAAGACAAGCTGAAAGTCTCTCACTGTGCCTGAAGGGGACTGAGTGCCACACAGAGCTCTGATGGTAAAGACTTTCACAATCTAGCTGACCAACCACTGGTTGCCAGTAAGCACTGTTCAACCCAACTCCCCATCTTTGGCTCATGCTGTTCTCTATCCATCAACTGAGGGCTCCTCCTGTCACTCAATCTCCCAGCAGCCTACTTCCAATGTTCACTGCAGAGCTCAGCGTTTCTGAAGTAGCTCCCTGGGTAACTCCAGGCTTGGCTTCCTTCTCCTTTTGATCCTCCATATTACTTACTCTCTGCTATTTCTGTGTCCCAAATTTATCTTACAAAGTGTGAGAATGCCAGTATTATAAGTGGGGCTGGATTGTACTAATATACTGTGGCTGTTTGTAGTATAGACTTCAACACCATTTGTATGGATTCCAAGAACTACCTATAACCAGAGTACAGAGTTTCTTTTGAACTAAAGAATACATTTACTTATATAAATGCCCTTAGGTTAGTATGTATCTTTTTGGTAGGAGGCCAACCTCATGCCTGCCTTCTGTAGCATAATGAGGAATAAGGAAAGGGCAGAAGGAAAGCATCCCAGCCACTGCTCTTTTAGATATGTTTAGATTCTACTACCCTACAGAAACCAATCACAATCAGCCCTGAATGTGGCCACACTGTGAAAGGCACGTGTCTGCTAAAGGCTTCCATGGCAGTAGCAACAGGGGCCAGAGGGCATGCAGTCACATCTGCCAAAGGTTGCTTGGTCTCAGCTTCACCATCTTGGTGCTGTCATACCATGAGGAAGACAGAGGACTGAGCTGCCTGTACCCTGGATTCCTACACTTGGTTCCAAGGAATGTGACTGGTCTGAGAACTCCATAAGAAACCAACTAAAGAAGTCTGGCCAGGCCTGGCAGTGGTGGCGCACGCCTTTAATCCCAGCACTCAGGAGGCAGAGACAGGTGGATTTCTGAGTTCAAGACAAGCCTGGTCTACAGAGTGAGTTCCAGGACAGCCAGGGCTATACAGAGAAACCCTGTCTCAAAAAACCAAAAAAAAAAAGGACAATAAACAATCTTGACACACACACACACACACCCCCCAATACTTCTGGAGACTGATCCACCAACCAAAAAATACACATGGAGGGACCCATGGTTCTGGCCACGGATGCGGCAGAGGAGGGTCTTGCTAGCCATCAGCAGGAGGAGAGGCCCTTGGGCCTGAGAGTGTTAGATCCCCCAGTAGAGGAGAAAGCCAAGGAGGGAAGATGAGAGTGGGTGGGTGGATGAGTGGGTGGGTGGGAGAATACCCCTATAGTGGCGGGGGGGGGGGATGAGGAGGTTCCAAAGGGGAGATCTGGAAAGGGGGAAACATTTGAAAGGTAAATAAAGTAGGAAAAAAATTTAAAAAAAAAAAAAAAAAAGACGTCTGGCCAGCAAATTTCTTTACTAGAGAGAGGGTCTCTCATTGGTGTAACATGAACTACAGCTGACCTTGGATTCATCAGCATTGACCCTTGACCCTGAGCACGGCTATGTGACTAAGGAGATTCTCCATCAGTTGAGTGCTTACTTATGCACACACCTTTTGCACTGAACTGGTTCCATCGTGAATAAAAACACAAACAACCACAATCAAGTCCTGATCATCATTCACAACCTCTGAAACCACAGATGCCATTCTTGTCCAGCTCAAATACGTCACCCTGGAGCACATGTCTAGACCCTGGCTCTGCCCTCTCCAGGCTTCAGCCCTGATCCTAAACATTTGATGCTTATATTTCCATCACTCACTGCTGCTTCCTGACTAGAATAACTCAAGACAGTACTGGAAACAGCACAATTCTTATTTTAAGAGCCGAAGTCATTCACCTGCAATTCTCCTAATATCCCGTCTGACCATTTGGATGGTCCTCAGAGAAGCCTACCATGACATAACCACCAGTTTACTGAAAGTCAAATGGGCATCATTCTTACCCTTCACTCTGGTATTTCTTCTCAGATTTTATTTTTAATAAAACATTTGGAACCAAAACACACTTCTAAAGCCTCAGACACCAGACAAGCAATAGCTACATTAAAAGGCAAGTCTTTCTCCTCTTTTTGTAACTTCAACTCTTAGACCTCATATGGCTTAGCCAGCACTTTAAAGTTACTAAAATAAATCTTACAAGTATTTCACGTTTTGGTTTGGATTCTTAGCTTAGAAACAGAGATGAATTTTTGTGCTTCCCATATCTTTTGAAGATTGGCTGTCCAGGACAAAGCGTTTTACACAAGCAATAACAAAAATGGGCCAAACAGTCACCCAGCGTCACAATCTTTGTGACACATCCTGGTTCCTGCCCAGTATCATTTCCTCAGGCCCGTCTTTCTCAGGCAGCCCTTAAAGTGAAGCATTACCTGGTTATCAAGCCATACTACTTTTGGTCTGTGTTCTAGAAGGCTCCATTCTGACTCTCCTCAGATTAAAGGAGGCATGTGGGCTTCCTGATCCCAAACCCATTTATGGAGAGTATCCTTCAGGTACTTGGGACTCCACTGGAACTTACCAATAGCCCAGCGTCTGGCAACAGTGTTACAGCCCTGACATGAGAATGACCCGCTGGACAGGCTCAGTTAGAGGAATAATTCAAGTACTCCATCAATAGTAGGAGATAGAAATTTACTTAAAACTTATTTCCGTTCATGATCTTGAGACTGAAATTTAAGAGCTGAAAAGCTACTGGGAACCATCCACGTTAACCTTGCACTCTTGAGTCTGGCACCATGTGTAAGACTAGGTTTCAGCTTTGTTTGGAGCCTCAGTTCTAGTATTGTAGAGGCACAAATACTTTTCTGAATCCTGTTTCAGAAAATATGTGAAGATGCATTTTGAAGTTTAGAACTGAACAGCACCCCAAAACTAAATACAGTATATTTGAAAAAATAACCTTTGAACTTCATACATTAATTTCATAATTCACACCAGGACATCAGAATGCTTGGACATTTGAAGAAAGGACTTTCAAAAGTTAATTAAGTAAAAGTGAAGACCCTAAGGTAGGCTCTAATCCAATATGACTAGAAATTTTATAAGAAAAGAAAATTGGGACACAGTCAGACCAAAGACAAAATATAAAAACCAGGGACAGGCCAGGCAGGGTCTCACATACACCCTTACTCTCAGTACTTTAGAAGCAGAGGCAGGTGATCTCTGAGATCCTGAGGTCAGCCTCTTCTACGTAGCAAATTCTAGACCAACCAGAGCTGCATCATGAGACACTTTTAAAAATCAAAACAAATCAAAACCCAGAGAAAGGTAGCCATCTAGAAGCCAAAGAGAGGGACCTGGAAGTCAATCTTGACAACATTTCACCTTGGATATCTGATCTACATATCCGTGTAGGGGAAAGATCCCATCGTTTTAGTGTCCTGGTCAACTCCAGAAAGTGAATACAATTGATAATTTTGTGCTAACTTGGGTCAGATTTTATCTTCATATGGTTTAGAAAAAGAGGTCTTCATATTTTCAGAAGAAAAGCAAGTGTAGACCAAGCCTATCTGTAGGCCTGTGGATGAGTTATATAATCTTGTCATGAATCTAGCATCACAAACTAGGTCTTAGAACAGCAGAGATATCAAGTCCCTTCCATCCTGTAGCAGCTCCTTCACAGCCTGGCTGCCCACTGTGCTATTAAAAGGCCTCAGAAGAATACAAAGCATGCCAAGGAAATTATTCCTGTTATATAAGGCCCCTCTGTGAGGAGGTCAAGAACTGGCTGCTCATGAGCCTTCTCAGTTCTAGATGCTTTACAGTCTTTGAATTCTGCAGTCTTCCTGCATCTTCTATTTTAGCACCATTTTAGGCAACTGACATTCTCCTCTTTGTTCTGCTCACATTTTGGCTTGGTTTCTATAGTGTATAATATAACTCAACTTGTTTGCTGTTCCTAGCAATACTAACAGGATGCTGGTGATGATGATAGAAGGCAAACCTCATGCTTCTGAGGGCCACTCTTCACCACTTTTTCATTCAAGAGAATTAAGGGTAAGAAGTCTGTGTGTTCTTGTTGTCATTAATCCCTTTATAGAGATGAGACTACTAGTGGATATCCAGGTAAAGGACTTTGTCGAAGATGACATCATTAGTGGAAGAATTAGAACCTATGCCCTAGCATCTAGATCAGAATCCAATGTAGGATCATAGCCAGTTACCCTGCATCCCTCCTGCTGTGCAGTTCCCATTGGCAAACACAGAGAGGTGCACACACACTCCAATGATGAATACGTCTCTCTGTGCACACATGCAAAGCTTTCAAATGTCCTACTTTGTTCTTAAAGTAAATTGTCTCAATAATGTAGTTATTGGAAAGAGCATTGGACCAAAAAATTAAAATACCAAAGATCTGATTTCACAGTCTTCTGACCTAAGAAAATTATTTGTATATACTGACAAAGTTAAACATACATACAGGCGGAAAAAACCAGGGACATAATTGTCAGCAGGACTCAAAGTCTTCTGAATGTCTACCATGCTTCAGAACTCCAACACAACACACGGATCCTCTAAGCTCCATGCGAAGGGTGAAAGATTGACTTCAAATCCCTTGTTTCCTGAAACTCGTGAGTGGGACTTTTGGGGGGCAGTTGTTTGAATGAGAATATCCCCTACAGTCTCAGAAATTTGAATAATCAGTCTCAGTTGATGGCAGTCTTAGAAGGTAGGGTGTTGCCTTTCTGAGAAGTATGTCACTGGTGTGGGCGGGCCCCATGTTCTATTCTTTCTCTGCTTCTTATGTACAGTTCAAGATGTGAACTCCTAGCTCCCTGGTCCTGCCACAATGCCTGCTAACTGTTCTATCTGCCCACCATGTTAGACTCTTATTTCTCTTGACCCATAAACTCACATAAGCTCCATCTCCACTAAGTTGCTTTGGTCATAGTATTTTCCTGCAGAAACAGAAAAGTAACTAATGCACAGAAGTATTGGAGTATCTTAAGATTATAAAGTCCAGGTGGGCTGTAATCCAAAGGCAAATATGTAGGGTGCACCTACATGTGACATGGTGGACAAGAAGAGTTGGAATAACACTTTATTCCACAAAGAGAGAGGGACTGAAAGAGCACTGGAAATCACAAAATGGGTGATAAAATATAGAGAAGCATATGGGTGATAAAGCAAGAAGAAGCAAAAGGAGACGCTTCATCCAAATATTAGCTGGGGGTCTTATTTAAACAGGCTGGTAATTTTTACCACCGTACAGTCCACAGGTCCTCTAAGTTTTAAATACAATTTAGGGCTCTGGCAATGCAGTAACTCCTCTAAGACACTGGGTCAACAGGACGTCATCTTTGTCACTCTGGATCTCTTGGAGAGCTGTGGCTTGGTAGTATAAACAAAGAACACCTACTATTGAGTGCTGAGCTTCTCTACAGGGTCCCATAAATAGAAAAAGTCACAAATCAAACACTCTGGAGACAAATGACGTGAATCCAGGGTAGAAGAGAGCCATGAGGAGCAGTCTTGAACAGGACGAGGATCAGACACTGCCATATCAAATATTCAGGTGTCCAGAGGCTGTATTGTGATCTTTGTGTGTACTTTGTAAAGATTGCCTATGTATTATTCAAATGCTGGTTTCTGTACCTGCAGAGATCTGATTTCAGGCCAGATTTTGGTACTGTCATTTTATTAAGCATCTCCTGCCTCTGTATTTTGTAAACATTGTTCTTCATAACCTTCTGATTAGTTAAATAAAGAGCTGAGTGGCCAATATCTGCGACAAGAGAGGAGAGACAGAGCTTCTGGCAGAGATAGGGACTCTGGGAAGGAATCTCAAACATGGAGAGTCAACAGTCAGAAGCAGAGGAAGAAGTAGGTACCATAACTAGAGACAGAGGTAATGGGCTGCATGGTGGGACACAAGCCAGGACAGTATTGTTGGGCTAGTTAGTACAGCTGAAGATCTGCCCAGCTATGGTGCCCAAGCTTGTAGTAAATGTGAAAGATCCCTGTGTCATTATTCGGGAGCTGGCAGTCCCATAGAAATTCTCATTTTAAGGCTGAGATTAGGCAGTTAACTGTAGAATCAGCAGAACTGATCTTGATGGCCAGGAGCTGAGTCCTTCACTTGTTAAGTGTGGAGGCAGGCAGACTGACCTTGTGGTGCTTCCAGCAGGGTACTGGATGCTGAGAGGTTTTGAAAGCTTGAAGTCTGGTACTCCTGTATAAATCTCAGTGTTGTTGGCTTCCCACAAGCCCCCAATATGCTTGGGAGACCTAACTTGGCTAAAGTAGAAACCATGGACAGGACATGAGTGGGAAGAACACACATGGCCCACAGGTTGCATAACTATGTTAGCAGGTTCCTGCTTCACAAAGAGGAGGAGTATTCGAAAGGAAGACAGATGTGGACATGTCTGAAGCTTGGCCAGTGCAGTTCAGCAAAAGCATCAAAAGTCTCCAGAGTCAATTGCTTCCTTCCCCTGGCAGGGAGTGCCCAACAATCTCAGCCGCCCCAACACCTCATTGGTCTTTTTTTTTTTAATTTTCAAAAATTTTCAGTTTTTGTCTCTTGTGCTCACTCCCATGGTTTAAATATTTTTAGTGATTTTCCATTTTGTTTTATTTTATAGAGCATTTATTTGAATTCTTCTTGGATTTATCTAATTTGACTAGCTTGCTTCTCTTTATCAGAAAATCAGTTTACCTTTTTTTATTTCCTTGTCCCTTCCTATTCACCCTAAGACTGACATCCTTGTTACTCTAGTGATGTGTGTGTGCATGTGTGTGTGTGCATGTGTGTGTGTATGTGTGTGTATGTGTGTATATACGTATGTATGTGTATATGTATATAGGTATGTGTGTATGTATATATGTATGCATGTATGTATGTATGCATGTATGTATATGTATATATGTATGTGTGTATGTGTGTATGTATGTATGCATGTATGCATGTGTCTGTATACATGTATGTGTGTATGTATGCATGCATGTATGTATGTGTCT
>JADRCH010000067.1:7138524-7321024 GCA_019843965.1 Rhynchomys soricoides
ACAAACATAAACTGGAGGGTCCATTACCCAGTGTTGCTCTGTTGTTGAAAACCAATTTTTCCCTCTCCCAGGGGGTATAAGTCACAGATCAGTTGTTAACCTTTACCCTAGTGTTTATTTTCATTCATTCACCCATGCATTGTGTGTGTGTGTGTGTGTGTGTGTGTGTTAAAATAAAATATAAAAAGAAAAAACAAAAACTATCACTTTAGAGTTGGACAAAACAATCGACCAGAAGGAAAAGAGACTAAGAGAAGGCACAAGAATCAGAGACTCATTTGTTCACTCACTTGAGACTCCCATAAAATCTCTGAACGGGAAACTGATATTTATGCAGAGGACCAGCTGCAGATCGGTGCAGACCCTGTGCGTGCTGCCTCAGTCTCTGTGGGTTCGCATAAGCTTTGTTCATGTTGATGTCGAGGGTCATATTTTCTTGATGCCCTTTCTTTTCAGCTCTATCACTTTCTGCCTCCTCAGTCTGAGAGGAGGGTTTTAATGGAACCATCCCATTTAGAGCCGAATGCTCCAAGGTCTCTCACTCTCAGCATAACGTCTGGCTGTGGGTCTCTATATTTGTTCCCATCTGCTGCTGGAGGAAGCTTCTCTGATGGTAGCTGAACAAGGCACTAATCTATAAGTATAACAGAATATCATTTTATTACTGCATATTTTCTTACATTTTAGATCAGTGTTATTTCGTAGATTCCTGGGCTATCCAGTTTCGGTTCTTGGTCACCCAAGCACTATTGGGTATGGGTTATATTTTGTGGCGTGGACCCTAAGTCAACTCAGTTATTGGTTGGTTATTCTTACACGCTTTGTGCCACTGTTAGCCTAGCATATCTTGCAGGCGGGGAACCATTATAGACAAGCAGTTTGCAGGCAGCTTGGTGGTTATATTAGTCTTTTGATATCATGCAGAATACCATCCTGTAGCAAAGACAATAAAATGTAGGGTGAAGGATCTATGTAGGTACCATCTTGACATATCCATGTTCATTATAGGTGTTGTCTTCAGCAATGGAGCCTTGCTGTCAGTTTGTGGAGAGAAACCTATAGTCTTGGCCGGGATTGTTTGGAGCTTCCCATAGACCACTTTGACCAACAACTCAATTATATGTAACCCAGTCCTAGTACTGGAAACTTTGTTGGGTGACAAGTGGTGGCCAGTTGGAATTCTGTCTCCCCCATTATTCTGAAGCTTCATGTCAAAATTAGAAACATCTCAGATGTTCCGAAAACAAGACTAGATAAAGAAAATGTGGTACATATACACAATAGACTATTACTTAGCCGTTAAAAATGACAACATGAAATTTTCAGGCCAATAGATGGAACTATTAATAAAACCATCATGAGTGAGGTATTCCAGACTCAAAAAGGCAAATATGGCATAAACTTGCTTATATGTATATATTAGTTGTTACGTCAATGACAACCAAGCTACAGTTCATAGACCCACAGAGGGTGAGCATAGAATAAAGGACTAGAGAGAACATAAAGAACTGGTTAGGAAAGAGAAATAAAATAGATAAATATGGATGGAAAGAGGGGCTGGAATGGGGGATCAAATGGGGCTGAGGAGGGAAGAGGGGGTTGTGGGAGAAATGGAGGAGGGGAGAGAGAACACTAAGCGCCTTTTAAGGGATAGTGTGAAAAGCTAATACAGTAGAAACATTCTAAAATATATAAATACATGAAGGCAATTGAAATAAATTCTTGTAAAGTTTTTCTTCCTCAAAGTAAATAGATTCAGAGCCCAAGCATGCTTTAGAGCCCACCATGCACTTATGGCATGTGTTCTTGGGAGAAACCAAAATCTCAATCCTGGACATGTAACCCATACAAACCATTTTCTTCCCTGGATTGTTTCTTTGGGTAGAAGACCAAGCAAACAATTTTATTCAGGTAATGTAGCTGTTTATCTTACTGATAAGACCTCAGTGTGAGAAACTCCTACCCTCTCATGATTCATGTGACTAAGGAACCGTAGTCACATACACGGGGCTGGTGCAAGCCAGGAGCCTCCCTGCTGAGGTTTACATCCTGTTCTATCAATAGCAGCCTTCATCATGGGCACACTGATGTTAACTGTTCCTCAAATTTCTCATCTGATAAACATATAGAAGTGTAATATATACATCAAATGACTAACATAATAATAATGATAATTTGCATGGAGACATAAATATGTGAATAATTAATACCATTGGTTTTTATAGCCTCATTTTTCCATTCCTGCATTAGCCATGCTAAGTCAGATAGAAATATAGTTATTTCACCTAATGATTCTACTATAAATGCCACTTTTTCTAGTGGTAACCAGCTTTGAACCTGATTCATACACCATAAATACTCTGGTTTTCCTTCCTCAGTAAAACAAGAAATCTATGTTTGCTAAGATATCCTTGGCACATCCCCAAGTAGTTGTGTAGCCTGTTTACAGAGTACCAGATGGAAACCATAAGTAATGTAGAAAAGACATCTATACAATGAAATGTTGGCTCAAGACTGGGATGTATGCAGGTCCAGTCATCTGTGTGGCTCAAGCCCTACTCTTGGGGCAGATGAGAATCACCATGGCCACTTGACAGCAAGAATCTGGAGCAAGTTAAGTGCACCTTGCCTCAGTTTCTCCATTTCAAACTATAGCTGCCAATCACCTAAGACTGTCAGGGCTATAAAAGAGATTAATCTGTATAAGCACTTGGAATAACATACAGAAATTATATTTTGAACCTGATATATAGTGTTCGTTCTAGTTAACTGTTATCTTCATCATAAAATGTTATCATGCATAAATTTAGAAATCTGGGCTAGTTTTGAGTCCCAGCAACTATACCTTCAAACTATAATCTTAAATGATTTTTTAAAAAGATAACTAATGTTTATTGGAGAGCTTAACCAAACACTTTATCTAATTTCTATTTATAACCATTCTATAATATAGGCATTTTTTTTGTTCCTGTTTATAGATGAATCAATTATGATCAGAATGAGTTATAATTATCAAAAAGTTTACAGGCTGGCAAGATGGCTCAATAGACAAAAGGTACTTACTGCCATGCCTGATGACCTGAGTTCTGTCTACAGGATCCAAATGGTGAAAGGAGAGAACTGACTCCTGCATGTTGTCTCTGAGAGAGAGAGAGAGTGTGAGAGAGAGAGAGAGAGAGAGAGAATGAATGAATGAATGAATGAATGAATGTGATTTAAGAAATTAGACTTCTTTCCTGGAGATCCTTCCCACTCAGCAACAGGGCTTTTTCATGATACAGATTATCTGTGCTGCAAGGATAGAAAAACTAGCCTAAATGATCAAGAGGGGTAGCTATTTTAATTAAACTACAAGCTACAATTCACTTCAGGAGAAGCCAGACCATCTCCTGGAAGCAATGAACTTGAGAAGCATGGGAAATAAAAGTTTAAATGTACCACAAACGAAGGAGGAACATTCATACCTAATTCTGGTGTTTATAAAACTTAACTGGGCAAGTCTAAAGTGGCACAGACTCCATGTGCTAGCTCAAAGATCTTAACAACAGTTAAGCACACATCACTAAAATTTAAGTGCATCCAAGGGCCCTGTAAATACCATCCAAAATGTCCTTCTTACAGCGAGTTGTTTGCTGACACCACTCTGAAGGAAATGGAATGCAGACTCTAATTTGCTCTGTGAAACAGGTCTCCCTGGGACAAACCCTGAGGTACACATTTGTCTTGCCCTGTTTTCAACATGGCTCCAAGGCTTTTGTTGTCCTAAGGCAGAGGGGAGCAGGTTTAGGAGACAGCATGAGAGTGGGAAGAAAGTGATGAAGGCTTCAGAGGAAAGCATGTTCTCGGTGAGGTGTGCTCTGCCTGAAAGTTCTGGTCAGAGGGCTGGTAAATGGAATTGCTCCCATGCTCCTTCACAATAAGAATTCACCATGGTACAAGGGGACAGACACAAGGGACAAGTCTGCTTTACTGCGAGGGTGGGGTTAATGTATAAATGAGACTTCAGAAACATTATAAAGTTGAGGAATGGAAAGAGAAAAGAAATAGTAACTGGAAACCCAGAAAAAGAGAGAGGAGGGAAAGGGGAGGGAAGGGAAAACCTCCTTCCCCTTTCTTCTTCCCAGAGTTCCTTTCTCCCGCCCAAGAAGTCCTTCCTGCCTTCCACTTCCTGTGCAGGTAATTGCCCATCAGATTTTTATTAAAACCTATCAGAGAATGCCTTAAGTTGGTGAAGGACAAAGACACAACTTTTCAGTGTATCACAACAAGAAACCATTATAAAAGATTTTTAGAAGCTTAGCCCCACACCTCAGCCAGAGCAGATTCAGTCTGAAATTCATAGTTGGTAAAGCAACACCAGGGAAGCAAGACACAGCTGAACTTCCATTTGGACCTAGACGTTCAGATTTGCATTTGGATGAGGGTTAATATTTGGTTTTGTATGTTTGTTTGTTTTAAAGATTTATGTATTTATTTTATTTATATGAGTACACTGGACCTGTCTTCAGACACACCAGAAGAGGGCATCAGATTGCACTACAGATGGTTGTGAGCCACCATGTGCTTGCTGGGAATTGAACTCAGGACCTCTGGAAAAGCAGTCAGTGCTCTTAACCGCACTCTCCAGTCCCAGTTTTGTTTGGTTTTGTGTTGTATTTTTCAGAGTATTGCTATAGATCTTGAAGTCTGAACAATGGAAGTGCCAGAGAAGAATCAACCAAGAAGGTCACTAATAACTCAACAAGGGTCGAGGTGCCAGTGCCATGTATGAGCTTTCTAACTAATTGTTATATATGGTACGATGCACTTCACTATGGAATACAATTTCCTCTGGTTATTATGTCAATTGAAAGCCTGAGAGAGAGCCTGCTGAGAGAGCTAGCCAGAATTGAAACTGTGTAGCCAGAGTCTTATTTACAAGCTGTGATTTGCTTCTTTCCAATGCAAAGATTTCTTGTGGTGCTTTCTTTCCATCAGGGTACTTCACTTGTCAGCTAGACACGAATTAAAGCCAATTTACACTCAATGGGGTGTGGGGGGGTGTGTGTGGGTGTCCTATTTATCTCCACATCAAAGCATCTCTACTGAGATATTTTACACAATGCAACCCCTTCAACAACCGATCATATTGCTTTGTAACAGTTAGGTAGCCCTACTGAAACAGGGGGATGGGGTTGGCCAACAGCAGCAGTTACCAGCACTTAGAGGAGTTCACAGACCAGTGAGAACAACAGACATGGATGTAGGTGTTCTAGTTTATATCTTTGTTGCTGTGATAAACACCATGATGGTGGGGAGGAAAGGGTTTATTTGGATTATAAATCCCAATCTCAATCCATGAGTGGAGGGAATCCAAGGTAGGAACTCAAGGCAGACTCCTGAAGCAGAAAGTAGAGAGGTACACTACTTACTGGCACCTTCCATGACATGCCTGGCTTGATTTCTTGTACAATCCATGGCCAGCTGCCCTATGATGGTATCACCCATTGTTCAGTCTAAGCCCTCCTTCATCAATCACAAATCAAGAAAATGTCCCATAGCCATGTCGACAGTCCAATCTAATGGAGGCAGTTCCTCAGGGGAGATTCACAGTTCCAAGATGAGTCCAGTTCGTGTCACGTTTTTAGAAACTGTCCAGAGGAAAGCAAGCCTTAAGTTGCAAACACTTAGTGCATTGACTGTTTAGGACAAAAGTCCTTATTTTTCTTCAAGTAATACCCTAAAGAAAAATCCAGATGACTGGTGATGTGTATGAAAATTTAGCATGTACTTGAAGAATGTAGGTCTCAGAGGACAATTTGCAGAAATCTGTTTTTTCCTTTCCACAAAGTAGGCACTAGGGATCAAACTCAGGTCATCAGCCACTCTGACCTAGCTGTCTATCCCTCAGTGCTCTTACTGAGTGTTACTTACTATCTTCAGGTGGGAAATCATTCCAGATCGCTGTTCCCCTGCCCAACTCTTCATTATAATCTAGCATTAAATGGGACGGCCATTCCTCAAGCCGACCTTCCCTGACCCACATTCTGCATTAGTTACCATCCCACTTTCTCCTAGAAAGAAGTATTTTCTTACCCCAGCTTGCCCTATCAGTCATGATTAGAGTCGCTAATGTGTTTCTGGAGTCAGACTTCTCACTCAAGGATTAGCTCCAGACAGCGAGCAAACCACCAAAACCTGGTACCCACCTATGCTTAGCATGCAGAAGAGTTGCAGTCTGGATATGCTGAGTTAATATGTAGGAAGTGAAGGAAAAGCAAAATAGGATGGGTGATCATAAATGTTTTAAAAAAGCATCCTGTGAGAAATTTATCATAAAGTATTTTTAACATCATAGATTTTTTTCAATTCTGATAAAATGCTGTGCAACAAATCATTATTATTCACAATTTACAAGAGACTGTTGAAAAAACTTAAATTTTCTTTTTTTTTTTTTATTGGATTTTTCGAGACAGGGTTTCTCTGTGTAGCCCTGGCTGTCCTGGAACTCACTCTGTAGACCAGGCTGGACTCGAACTCAGAAATCCGCCTGCCTCTGCCTCCCAAGTGCTGGGATTAAAGGCATGCACCACCACTGCCAAGCTAAAATTAAATTTTCTAATACGTGTAAATAACAGGAATGTTGGTGTCATTCCCCAAACTATAGTTTTACCTCCAAAGTCAAGTCCACCTATTGTCCCCTCAAAAGCCTGATATAAATAGGCAATTCTATAAATTAAAACAACAACACACATACATGCGAGCAACACACACACACACACACACACACACAGTGGCACATATTTTTAATCTTATTAGGATGTAGAAGTGGAGACAGGAGAATCAGAAGTTAAAGGTGTCATCCTCCACTACACTATGAATTTGTTACCATCCCAGAAAGCCAAACAGAAGTTATGTAAGAGAAAAGGTTGAGAGGATGCAAGCATGCTTCCTATCTGGATGTTTGGCTTTTCCCTTTATGGCCAACCAAGGATGTTGTTGATGGGTGACGGTAATCCACAGTCTTTGTTAAAGTCTCCATTTGAGGAACTCAGATAGGCTGAGTCAATAAAGGTTTTTAATGGTCTGTGTTTGAAGAAGAACAGAAACTAGACCAAATCAAATCTAGTCTCTTCAGTATTGAAAGGATTTTATTTTGAATTTTACTTAAGTTCAAAATAAGCTGTTTTTTCACAAGTGGAAACTGGAAAACCCCGTGTGGCATCAAAAAGTTTCCAGTGGAAAATTTCTGTCGTTTAGTTTCTAACAGAAGTACTTGCAAGTCTCTAGCCATCATGTTAGTCTGGTATGAGACAATTTATCCTGGGACTGACTCCCCTCCCCCAACACCTAAGAATTTATAGTCTTCATTATAAATATCTTTCACACACTGTACATACTGAATATATCATTTCACACACACACACACACACACTCGGGATGATGGAGTTTGCTAAAAAATGTTCTACGACTCTACATGCTGTAAAAACAAATTCCCCTAGAGATGAGACATAGCTCAAAACACTTTTGCTCATGACAGAATAGTCTTACTATCCCTCAGTGTTCCAGAGACAAACCCTCATTCCTTTCAGATAGAAGTGTTTACAGAAATGGTATTTCCCAAATGTCAATGGGCCAGAGTTCACACTGAAAACTAATTAGTTAAGCTATAGTTTTAATTATTTCCAGCTCATTTTCAGGATAAAGAAGCACACCCTTCTGAGGTCATTGAATAGGAGCTGATGTTTTTCTAAGTTTTATATTTATTTATTTATTTATTTATTTATTTATTTATTTGGACTCAGTGACAATCATGAACATCAGCAAAGTTTGAAGTCACTGAATTTTCAATATTTAAGGTATTTTCATTTCATGGTGTTTCCAGTTGTACAGTGAGGAACCAAAGACTCTTGGATTATCTTTCTTCTCAAAGGGTTATTATACATTTAGATTCTTATTTGGTCCTGGGAGAAGATTCCACGGCAATCTCCATAGATTCCAGTTTTACCCCAGGATACTGTGACTTCAAGAGAAGTCTAAACTCAACAATATAGATGCCTCTCCTCGTGTTCTAAGCTTCTTTGCCCTCAAAGAGCATGGTTATTCAGAAAGTTTTAAGAGAAGCAATACTTTCTTGTTACATGGTTACACACTGACGCCTTCTTTTTTCTGTATGTTTCCAGAACTAAGAGCCACCGGATAATTGAACCATTAGCACATTACCAAACGTGTATATCTGTATAGTCCACTGACCGCGATTCTGATAAAACCATGAGACAGCAGTTTGAGAAACTGCACTACGCTGCTTATACTTCTCTTCTCATGTCAGGCATTGAGCTGACAAGTCGGACTTGTATCCAGGAAGATTCTATCATAAGAGATTCTGAGCCTGTCCTGGGGTGAGAGGCTGACTAACCCACTCCCAGACTCCACCTCTTCTGTTGGCAGCTCTAATGGGCTGGCCAACCCTCCAGGTTATTCACTTTGTAAGGCAGTTTTGTGGAGGGGGAAACTCACATTATGGAAGGTAACAGAACTAAAAATTTCCATGTGAGACAGCTTCTGCAGGGTATACAGTGATGGAATCGATCCAACGCTGAGAAAAGACAGCCCTCATTTCCAGAGTTAGTTTGTGGGAAGTGACAATCTTATACTATATATGTCCTAAAAAGTTGATTGAGCCTGAAGCATACAGCAATGCCAGATTAATCCAATAACTAAGAAGTTGTAATCAGACATGACAGAGACAAATTTAAATTGAACTGGGAATGGAGGTTGAGGAGGAAAATCACAAGGGCCAGGCTCTGCCTGGGCTGCAGAGCAGATTGAGAGACAAAGAAGGAATGGAGTGAATCTTAGGTGACACTGTACCACCCAGAACTACCACAAAAGCACATCTGGGCAGTTTGCAATTGTGTATTAATTTCTGTTTCTGTTCTAAACTGATCAGTGTGGGGAACTTGAGGGGCAGAGCTGTCTGGCTCACATCTACTCCCAGGGCCTGGCATAGCAAGATACAGTGGGCATCCAGCAGTATTTGTAGAGTAAATAAGTACATGTTACAAAGTCACTATAAGCGCTGTACACACCATAAATGTTAAATGTGTTTGTCATTGTTTGGATGTAAACTATCCCCATTCCACAGGATCTCATGTTTAAACCTTTTGGAACTAGAACCCAGTTGAGAAAAGCTGGCCCCTGATGTTGGTCCTGATGAGTTGCAGGCCTTCCTGGGTTCCAGCACAAATTCTCTGCTCCCTGGTCCAGAGTGTACACTGTTACTGTTAAGTCTCTGGTAACTATGCCTTTCTCACCATGATGGGGTGGAACCCCTTAACTCATGAACCATAGTAAATCACCTTCAAACTACTTGTTGGTATTTCTCCAATTAAAAAAAAGAATGAATCCAACGTTTTATATTGCTATTTGCAGCCTATCTGTTTTATATTTGTTTGGAAACTGGCATACTAGAGTGGAGAGTTATCTCTGTTCCCGTACTCAATACAAAGTTACATAGTCCAGATTTGTTTGGAGTCAGACAATCACGGGACTGAATCCCACACAACTGAATGTTAGTAGGAGTAACAGCTCAGGGCATAAAGAGAGGAAATGCCTACTCCATGCCCCCCTTCCTCACACATGCTGATAAATGCAGTGGCACACATGCTGTACCATTTGATGGACCACACAAGGGAATGAGCCTGCCATTGAGTAGCCCCATTTTTACCAGTATAGTTACATTAACCCAGTTAAACATCAAGGCTGTTTGTCAGGGTCACTGACCCATGTTAAGTAATGTACTGGAATTAAAAAGCAAAAAGTTTATTAAGATATTACACTTCTCAAATGTTACAAAAATGTTAATGTATTCAAATGTTAAATAGAAAAGCCGAGAATATCAGTGTTCTTGAAAACGATGAAATCCAACTCTTGCAGCTTTTATAGTCGTGGTGAAAAAAATATTCTGAGTAAACAAAAGTGAGAGCTATATGCGTTCCAGCCCGTCCTCACTACCACCATTGTACAATCATAGTCTCTTCTGAGAGGAAGTAGGACTCCTCTGCCTCAGAGCTTCATTCGACTCAGCCCACACATAGACCTTCGTGTCTTTATTTGGTTATGGACAGGATTTTCATTTTTATCAGAGTTTGGCCCATGTCAACTATTTAATCATTCCAAAATGGAATTCATGACTCAGGTACAAATTCGAAGCCTAAGTGAAATGGTTAAACTGGGTCCTTGAAATTGTGCGTGTACATTCTCCGTCTTTAGAGCTGACAATAGTATAATGTCTGCATGTACTGGGGGTGTCAGGAAAGAGAAATGACAGATTTACATAATGCTTGGGACAACCTGAGGATTTCTCTAATGTTCCACGGACTATTATGGACCTCTTTTCTGTCATCTTGAGTTGATGAAACGAGAAAAAGATCAATAAAATCCCAGGCTTTTCAAATGATTTAGCAACTAAAGCTTTAATTTGGTTCATGTGCTTACCCTTTCAATATTCCCTATCCCATCAGGTTGCTTTTTTGAGATAAACACTCTCATCCCCTTCCCCCATGGAAAACAAGAAACATGGTTTAGAGGTTCTAATAGTCAATAGTCTGGGAATGATGAATTCCCTCATTCACAAAGTCCTGAAAAATAAATAAATAAATAAATAAATAAATAAATAAATAACTGGAAAAGGATGTTACTTTGATTTGGGCCTATATCTTTAGTAACTACAATTTCATATTTTACATATTCTGCTCATGTGCCCATATACATATTTTATTATAGAAGTTGATATCACTGCCTCAAAATAGACAATAATAAACCCAGCTTGTCCATGAAATTAATATAGTCATCTAGACTTGGATTTTAGGCAAATATAAAAAATAAGTATCTGTAAAACAAGTTTAAACTTCAGCATAGATCAGAAGGATTAAAGTCACCCTAACAACAGCTCAACAGCAGAATATCTTAGGTATTCACTAGGACTAAATTCCTACCAATTTTGGAGAGAAAAAAAATCACCTGACAGTCTAGGAAAACAACATACTATTTTCTCCCTAAATAAACTTTCCTATTTCAATCTCCACACTGTGCTGGGATTAGGCTTGTGACCTTAAAAGGAAGCAGCAGCTGCCTATTTGCATCGTTGCTGTTTCATGGAGAAATTACTCCAAGAATGGGGCAGATATGTAGACCTTTTCTGGCCTGTGAATTCCATATAAACATTTAAATGTTGGAAGGCTGAGCCTGGGAAGTATACAGAGTGCCCTGAATATGGTGCTCTATTTACAGTTTCTAAAGTTCACTATTTAGACATTTGGGGAATTATGGCTAGTAGAAGCTTTATTCTTAGGCTCATTTCCACTGTGAGCATAGACCAGTCCCTACACATGCACACACACACACACACACACACACACACACACACACACCCCACTCATTTTTGAAACACTCATAGACATAATTTCCTCAACCATTTAGAGCACATTTTAGTTTCGGCAGATCAAGAACCCCTCAGCTAAAGAGACTGCTGCATTCCTACCACAGGAGCATGGCTTTACAGGAGCAAAAAAAAGTTACAAGAATTCCGAAAGAGTATCAAACCTCTCATGAATTGCTTGACTGACTTCCCTAAGACCTCAGCAGGGACTGACCTCTTCACACATACCCACTTGTATGCACAACACCTTATGTGAGGGAGGGAGAAACACTTCCTCCCTGTACCAACTCCAAGTGCCCATAGGGTTGGCAGGAGTGAGTCTGGGCAGGAACGGTACCAGTCCCCGCCCTCTGACAGCACCATAGTTGGTCCACAGCCCATAGGCAGGCCTATGCCACACACTTTACAGCTTCTCACACTCATTCAAGACCTGTGGACCAGCAGCTGCAGTTACATGTTCCACATTCCTTCCACTGCCCAACATCACCCCTATTTAATACACCTGGCATGACATCTTTTGCCTGATGAGTACAATGTGTCACAAGATAATTTGTGTATGGTCCCATGTTTATACAGAGATGTATCCACTTGTCAGGGCTGGTCTGACAGTGCGCACACAGTCCAGGGGGTTTAAACAGTAGGAATTTGTTGTCTGGTAGCTTTGGAGGTTAGAAGTCCATGACCAAGGTCTTAGGAAGGTGGCTTCCTTCTAAGGACTGTGAATGTCTCTTCCATGTCTCTTGACTGGCTGCTAGTTGTTCTGGCAATTCTGTGACATGCTTTTGTTCACAGGGACATCTTTGCCATACTCACCCTATAAGCCTGGCTCTATGTCCAAATGTCCCCTTTCATAAGAACAGAAGGCACACAGATTTGGGGCTCATCTCAATGACTTCTTCCCTCCTTGTACCTGTTACTGACACAGTAACTGCCAACATGTTTTCATGTTCTAACCTATCAAGGGTTAGGATGGCCTCAGATACACTTTTATTTTTTTATTTATTTATTTTTTTGGTTTTTCGAGACAGGGTTTCTCTGTGTAGTTCTGGCTGTCCTGGAACTCACTCTGTAGACCAGGTTGGCCTCGAACTCAGAAATCCACCTGCCTCTGCCTCCCAAGTGCTGGGATTAAAGGCGTGTGCCACCACTGCCCAGTCATACTTTTTTTTATTTTTAGGCACAGACTTATAGACATTTTATTTGTATTTAACTTTTGGCAAAATAGAAACTTTGGTATAGATCTACAAAAAACTTCAAAAGTTCTTTCTGGTTAAATACTATGTTAGCAAGTGATGCATAAGAACAAGAAAGTGAACAGCCTCATGGCTAATGTGACCATGAAAGCTCTTTTACAGGAGTCTTAAATACAAGTCTGCAATGCTTACAAAAAGGGATCTCTTAAGGAAAGCAGGGCCAGATCAAGATAAGGCACTCCTTGCTGTGAAGGATTTATGTTAGGTAACAGTGTTCTCCTGGATGCACAAGATGGGAACTTAACTACCCAAAGGTTTAAACATGGTTTGGAAGATGACATCAGGTGACTAGGATTGCTGATATCCCCTTCCTGGAATCCATAGTAAGACATCTGTGACAACATCTGGTCTACATTTCAGCGCTCTGGAGCTCCAGAAGTCCTCTCTCCTAGTCCATCCACAGACCTCTAAAGGCACCATGCAAAACGTAGGCAGGTTCAGTCACACTTCCAGTTTGGAGTATACAAAAAAATAAAAATACATTTTCTAGATGCTGAATTGTATGTAAATTAGCCAACACAACCATTTGGAAATAACACTAGGTAAGCTTGGTAACATTGCAAGCTCGTAGTCAAAAGTCTTGTAGCCAGAACAGTCTGCTTCAGTGTGGTTCCTTCTTGCCTGAGTGACACCACAGGATGATAGTGACCATGGTCACCAGAACACTGACCCCTATGAAGACCTTGCAGTTCTTCAATCAGCACTTTCTCTTCAAATTAACAGTGTTTGTTTCAAACTGAGAAGCACCTGCCTGTGCTGCCTCTACATGGACATCTGACTCCGAGAGCATCTGGCCTCTAACACCGTATCCACCTGATTTCTCACATGGCAGCTCATCTACTTGACACATCTGCCAAAGTCTTCCATCTTCCCTTGGCAGCACGTGAATCCACAGGCACACATGCAGACATTTCAGTAGTGGCAGAGGTAGGTGAGGCATCAAGCACCTGAGCTATGGAGATCCACAGATACATTTTGAAGAGATTCATGTCACCCTATTAAATAAAATGATGAATAAGTTTCATGGATTCCTGTGCTGTAGTATGTACACACAGAAAGGAATGGAAGGGTGGACAGCTAAGACAACTTCACTGCCAGTAACTGGCTGTGGAGTTGATGGTTGAGGGGTTTACGTGATTGTGCCTTCGGTATATATTAATTATTGCAACGAGCAGGTGTTGACTTTGTCATTAAAAACATAATCAAAGGTGTAAGGGAAACTTTAAAGAGAATGCATATATATTCTTGGAAAGAAGAAAACTTCTTAAATTATTGTATGTCATCTCTTTCTTGGGATTAATGTTTCTAGACAGCCTAAAAGTAAATGATCGCTTGAAAAGCCTGTACTACAGAAGCTACGCAGTGATGAGAACTGAGAAAATCTGATAAGCAACAAACACAACTGATACAAAAGGAAGAATGAAAGAGAAATCTACATACTGATGCCTGCAGCAACTGACTGGGTAGGTAGGAAGGAGGATATCAAATAAAGAAGTATTTACCAGTAGGAATACAGATTCATCTCTCAAGTCTACTACATAGATGCAACCATCTATCCAAATGTTGGAATGCTGAAGGAAGGATAACCACAGATTAAAAGTACCCCAAAATAATGTGTTTTATTTAAATAAAAAGATAAGCATGGAATAATAATACCCCTTCCCCCAAGTCTCTATTCATTTATCATCCAGGACCTGTCTATGGTGGAGAAATTCACAGAAGCGCTTAAAGGTACAGCCCTAAAGACAGGGACATCATCATGGACACACTGGATAAGTTCAATCTAATAATATCATGTCTCAAAAGCAGAGAGTTCTTCAATTCTGAGAGAGAGAAGCGAGTTAAATGAAACGAAAGGCTCAACCCACCTTCATTGGTTCTGAGGACGTAGTAAGGGATGCACGGGTCTAGTGAGTGCTCAATAGAAGCTGTAGGCTGTGCACTCAGCTGACAGCCTGCCAGGAAAGGTGATTTCCTTACTACAACAGTAAGGACTGGAACTTGGCTATGGAGTTCATATCTTACCGTAAGAATTCACGTATTTGAGGTTTGATCACCGATGTGGCCCTGTCATCGTATGGTAGAATCATTAAGAGGAGGACCTATGAGAGCCCACTGGGGTGGGAAGTATTGCCCAAAAGGACAATGAAATTATTCTTCTGGAACCCTCAGTTAGTTTGTGCAAGGCAGTTGTTTCAAAGAGTAAACCTCACCTTCCTACGCTCCCGGCCTCCGGCTTTGTGTGTTGCTATATGATGTCTGTCTTCTGTATACATTTCCAGAATTATGATACCATTCAGTTATGAGGCTGTCATGACAACTACACCAAGTGCTACACTATGCCCTTGAATATCCAAAACTATGTGCTAAATAGCCTCTTTATTTATAAGGTACCCAACCTCAAGTATTTAATAACAGGAAACAAGACTAGCAGCTATCTTAATGAATGGCAGGAAGAACTCCGTTAGAATTTCCAGGTCTGTCAACTCTGTGGTTTGTCTGTGAGACACACACTGGACCTATGATCCACAGAAATGTATGATAACACCATACATATATAGTGATGTGTAGTGAGTGTTAAAGCAACAGTGACAGAGCATGCAAGAAGAAATATCAAACTTACGATTGTAAACATATAGATGATTCCCTCTAAGCACTTCTTACATTCACTGTAAACGGGATCCTATTAGCCCTTCTTTGAAGGCTGTTTGGACCACTATCTCACCTTAAACTTGTGTTAATTAAAATTAAGGAGATTTTAAAAAATCCACTCAGTTTCACAAAGCTCCAAAATTCTGGGATTTCCATCTGACTTTATTAGTCCAGGAATCAATGAGAACAATCAATAATATTTCCCTGCCAGTGGCTTGTGTCTGCCTTGCCATTCATAATCCACTTCTGCTAAGTGACCAAGAGCCAGCTTTTAGTGACTGCTTAGTGTACCCTGGTGCCATCAGACAAAAAGGAGTGCAGTCTGGACTTCATCAAGTTGGAGTCTGTACCCCAAGAAGCTAGAGTGAGGCTCCAACAGAGAGTTAACCAAAGCTGATCAGAGAGCCAGAGTTTAAAACCAATTCAGGCAAACCTGCATCTGCAAGTGCCTCTCACCTTTGCCAGAGACATGGTCCACAGAATCCATGCAGTGCTGCTCCTTAAACTTCCGTGGAGCATACTGCTCACACGGTTACAGTTATAGCATGTGTTTAGGGTGGTTACCATTTACTGAAAAACCACCCTGTGACCTTGAAATTCTTCCTACCTGCATTCTTACTTTATTTACACAATTGTCGACAGTTCTGTGTGCAACACATCGGAATTAAACCATGTCTTGGCTTATAAAGAGTAGAAAAGCCAATATTCAAAACCTAACCTCTTAGATTACAAAAAAACAAGCCTTTAAGGATGAAATGGAGACACCTACACCTGCTGCCTGGTCTACACACACATCTGTGTGGTACAGAAAAATCAGTAAGATTTGTAGAGTGGGAGAAAGGAAGCTAAGAAAGTTTAAGACAGTGATGTAAGAGCGATAAAAGAGACCAGCCGTTTAAAAGCCTGGCTCAAGGCCCTTCCCAGCTACCAAAGCGGACTAATTAGAGGTAAATATTCCTGTACTTAACAGTGTCTCTTGGGAATTAAATTCATACATTTATGACAATTCATCCAACTGTTAACTACCGATGAATTCAAAAGGCAAAATAATAATAATAAATGTGATATAAAGCTTTATAAAGTTCTAAAATGGGCAGAGAACAAGCAATCCTGACCTGCTGCTGCAGGGGGATTTCAAGAGATCCTTTCTCTTGGACCAACAACTATGGTGTCTGCCCTTGGCCAAGTGTGGATCACATACAGACACCATCGGTCCACAGAGTAGTCCCTTCTAAGCACACAAGCTCAACATTGCTCCTTTTTCTCAAATATATATTCCTTCAGAGAAGGAACATTACTGATTTGGTTCACAGCTCATCCTGGGTCGCTGGCTATAGTAAAAGTTCAATAATTATTTATTGAGTGAACCCATGATTGAGTGAATATCCCTAGGCCAGTGTCAAATAGACGGGCTAGTTCCGAGAAAGTCGAGCCGTGACTGGACGTACAAGCTTTTATTTGCTGCTTAGAATGGGGTATGTAATTTTCCCTCAATATATTGATTAAATCTGTCTAATGATGAATGAATAAAGCCCAAGTTAAAAAGTCAGTTTAAAAATCAGTAAATGTTTTACCCATCTAACAAGATGCTAGTCGATAGATTGTCTAGGGATGCTTATTCGCATCTCCAGTGACATCCTCAGGGTGTCAACTTCTTTTTACTTGTCCACTCTGCCACCTTCACCATGACACTGCAACATCTTATCTTGTTTTCATGGTTACATGGTATATCTAAAAACCTGGCATCATCTCCCCTTGTTAAACTACAGAAAGATCAGCTACTGAACGTTCCCCTGAGCTTAAACTGAGGATAGAAATCTTTCTTCCAGACCAACCTAACAGATCTATTCTCACTGGTCATAATTCTATATCCCATTCCAGAATTAGATGTTGTCAATGGGAGGCTTTATCATAACAGAATTAGAGTTACAAAGGTTTACTCCCTGGATAGTGAAGGAAGCAGTCAGCCTTCATGTATGGTTACAAACAACTGACTACTAATGTAAATGAATTTGGTGTGAAAGAAAGGGCTAAATGAAGTGCTTGAATGATTAAGTAGGCACAGAGTTTCTGTTGAGAAGCTTCCTGCATAGGGCAAGTCGGTCCTGTAACTCCCACCCCACCCCACTGCCCCACTACTCCACCACCGTTCTTGAAGCTCAGGTGCCAAAATTTAAGCAGACATGTTATTTTCCTGCCTCTGTATCACCAGGAGAACTAGGAAACCATGGTTTCCTCTTCTCTAGATTGCAACCCTCTGTGAGTCAATATTCCTAACATAAAAGATCTGTGACATATCATTTGATTTGATAAATGAAAATAAGACAATTTGTTTCAAATATAGACCAGTGCTTCAGGAAATGTGCCTTTGTATGTTGAGGTTTGCTCTGTTTCTATGTACTGTAATGCTAAATTCTGTGCCAAAAGGTCTATGCCTGCTAGTGATTTCTCACATTTATAAGTTTTTATCGTGCAAACCTTGTTCCTTGATTTAAAACTATTGGTTAAATAAAATTGGCTACAGACAATTACTGGAAGGGTTAGACATAGGTGGATTTTGAGTTACCTAGTTGAGGGTGGAGAAGAGAGAAAGAGGAGAGACCAGGAGGAGAAAGAGGAAGAATGAGAGAGAGAGACACACACAGAGAGAGAGAGAGAGAGAGAGAGAGAGAGAGAGAGAGAGAGAAGGAAACCACCATGAGGGGAGATGGACCATGAGCATTTGGCCAGAAGAAACAGCAAGTATCTTGCATACACAACTGGGGAGGTAGAGAGGCCAGAAGTTAGAAGAGTGGATTAGGGGTTACCCCCCAGTAATTGTCAAAGCCAAATAAAATAACCATAGTCTGAGTCTCATTTATTTGTAAGCTAGTTGGGGATAAGTTTAAAATGGTTCTACTACATCTATAGTAGATCTATGCCTTGTATTCTAAATTACCATTTACAATTGGGATTTAGACAGAGGTACCTCTTGCAGCCTGCCTCCCACTCCTGAATAAACAGTATATTCATACTTATCAAACAGTCTAGTCATACTTATCCAGACTGTCTTCCCTCCCTGCTTCCCTCATTTTTGAGATGCCCCCAGATAATGTTAAAACTTGAAAACCCAATAGTTTGTAGCCTGGCCTTCCCATTCCATGTCAGGCCCAGCAAGAAAAGCCCCTGAAATCACAAACTGTGAAGGGACACAAGATACTTTTAGACTTCCCATCTCTTTGCCTCTCACTGAGTCTAGATTTTTTGTTTTCTTTCATGAAGAGCTGTAACATAAAAGAAACAAGTAAGAGAATTACCGGGCTGCCCTTCAAGCCTCTGGCCTAGACACAAATGGTTTGAGAAACCCATGGCAAAAGTCAAACACAGCACTCACTAATAAGGAAGGTTTAATCATTTCAGCCACAACAGAGCTGAGTGCATGTGTTCACACTCTCGCACAATATATTAAACATGCCTATCTGTTGCAAAGAAGACTGTTGGTCAGGCAAACATTCTGTCAATCCTAATTACCTCACTGAGCCCGTGTTTGGTCCTCCATGCTATTTGCTGTCTGGCATCCGCGCCCTGCATTAGCCGAGATCCTAGCCAGCTGAGGAAGATTGAGAGGCCATCTTGCACTTGAGCCTGTGAACTGTCATTCTGTGTCTCTTCAGGCTTGTGACGAGGGATGCCTTTCCAATGAGCTGTCAGTTTGATCTTCAGCTTGTCAAAGCAGCTGTGCACACAGAGAGGCCTTTAAAATATTGTACAGGGCCAGCCTGATCTTACCCATAAAATGGTAGCAAAGAAGGCATTACACAAGGAAAGGAAAGAAAAAAAACTTACAGAAATAATAAATGACTAATTAATTGGATTTGTGGTCAATTGCTATGATCCAAAAAGAAAAGAAAATTCAGTCACCATCCAGACTCATAAATTAATGCTCTAAATGATCCATAGAGATACAAGCAGAAATTCACTCTACTGGGTTAGTGTGTTGAAAAATCAGATTGAGTTGATGGGTTGCTTTGACTTCCATCACATTCTACTCCACTAGAAGGAAAATAAACACACACACACACACATGTATATATATATTAGACTGAAATAGCATTATGTAGATGGGGTATGTGTATGTATATGATGTATATGTGTATATATATATATATATGCAATGCACATATATGTATACATCTACATCATATGCATACACACACACATATATATGTATGCACACATAATATATATATATATATATATATATATATATATATATATATATATCATACACATATGATGATTGTTGCCAATCAGCATGGAAATTGTAAAGCCAGGTAATTTTTGTAGTTCATGCCATTTTCGCTGAGATTAATATCCTTCAACCAGAGAAACATTTAAAAGATCAACTGAAGGATTAGCATTGGTGCACAGTTTTCATTACTGTTTTAATGTCAAGGGTAGAAAACAAAAGATGCCTTCATTGTATCTATAACTCCTCCCTTTGGTCACCACTGAGACAAGAGTGTGGCCATAAACTCGGGTTCCTTGACATCTCCATCACTTTGTCCCATTTTTCACTTCAGAGTGATTCTCCATCACATGTCTCGCATGTGTGTGTGTGTGTGTGTGTGTGTGTGTGTGTGTGTGTATGTTCATGCTATGTCTGAGATGTTCATTCCACATTTTCAGGAAAGAAAGGTCAAGACTGAAGACTCTGCAGCCTTGGGGTTCTCAGAGGGGCATGTTTCAAACCATAGTCCCAGAACAATGCTCTCTAGAAAACATAAGCTGGTCTGAAACAGCATCTTGAACAGAACCATTCTCACTTTTGTGAACTCTAGCTGTGTGACTTTAACCTCTCGGTGTTCTATTTAACATCTTTATGACTCGGCCCCCATATATATAAACTATGGATACTTAATAATATCATGAAGGGTTGTCTGGAGATTGAATGAGGTAATATTTGCATACCACTTATTAAAGAGCCTTGCACATAGTAAACACTGCATCATCATTGGCCTTTGTTATTAATCTAATGATATATTAGTTTGATCTTCTATTTTCATCAGTGCTTACTGCTTGTTACAAATAAATTCCCATCATTCTATTTAGCTGCAATTCCCCGCCTTTGTCTTTGACATTTGTTGTTATTACATTTTTTCTGCTAATTTGCCTTTTTTTTTTATTTATGTCAGTTGTACAAATTGAGGGGTTTTATTATAATATTTCCTGTACACATATAATATATTTTGTTCATATTTACCTGTTTATTACATTCCTCATATGCTTATGTATTTTATAGCATTACATAATAGAATTACATCTATTGCTGAATGTATTAAATGCTTTAAACAATATACATTGAACTCACAAAATATTTCAGGAATTAACTGTAACATAGCTTCAGATCTACAGTCTGTTGTTAGGCAGTCTTGGGTGAGCACTCCTTATTTATCAACCAGTGTCACATAGTCTCACTCTAAGCAAAGGACACGATGACATATCAGGTCATTCAGGGGAATCATTTTACCTCCAAGCAGGAATACACCTCTTAATGATTTGGACACTCTGTCCTATGAATAATTATCCTTGTAAAGGAAAGGCTAGGGGTGACTGTGGGGAAAGAACTTCATAATTTATTTGTACTAAGTTACTATGGCAGCAAACAAATTCCCCTAAACTTTGGATCCTTAAAAGAACAATATTCATTATTTCTCGTGTTTGTGTAGATTGAATGGGCTCCAGCCAGAGATTCATTCATGGAGTCTCATATGTGAGCATCAGATGGAGCTGGCTCTAGGGCATCTGAAAGCTGCACTGGGCTTTCTATGATGGCTTTCCCATTCACAGCCTGGTGCTTCCCAGCTTTCTGGATGTTCTCACTTTGCATAGCTCAGGTTGTTTTCACAACACAGGAATCTTAAAGGAATCTTTCTTATGTGGTGACTAAATTCCAACAGGCAAGAAAATGGCTGAAACACCAGACCAAGCCCACACTTAGTGTTGGCCTAAGAACTCTTCCACCACAAGCTAAAGCAGCCCTGGAAACCACACAGATTAAAGTCATCAAAATAATAAACTCCAGCTCTTGATGGAAAAGGTTACACTGAAGAAGAAAACACCTTTGTTCTTGCTCTATCTTAAGAGTACAGTCTTGTCCAGGACTTAAGGTACTCATAGGACCAAAGCTCTCCTTCACTCTAGGCACAAGCAATTTATAAGCCTTCCAAGGAATGTGAATAGGTCAAGGAGCTATGAATGAGTCTTTGGGAAGCAGAAGTCAAACCAAAACTCAGATGTGAGAACTTTCTGATTATGCATTACACACGTTTCTCAATGTGTTGCCACATCTCAAAATAATAAAATGGCCAATTTGGCAGGTTGAGTTGGAGGGGAAGAAAGCCTCTGGCATTGGGGATAAATAAGGGAAGATAGTCACAGACAGTCCGTGGTGATTCTTTAGGAGTACTGTAGCCGAAATTGGCCAATAAAATTGAAAACTCAGAGAAATTGGAAATATGCTCAGAAACAGAACCATCAACTCAACAATAAAAATTTAAATGTACTACCTTATAACCACATAGCAAATAAAAATCAGTAATTTCCACTCAAAAAAAAAAAAACAAAAAAACAAAAAAACTTGGTCCCAGTTGTTTCATGGGAGAATTCTACTAAAACTTCAAGGAACAGTTACTCTTAAAATATTTAAATTAAAATATAAGCATATCATTTCCTCTTCCATTTCCTCCTCTAAAGGCTCGCAGGTACCCCTCCTCCACACACTTTACATGGTATCCTCTTTTTTTTTTTTTTTTTAGTTAATTGGTGCTATATATGTTCCTAAATTTATAAATACAGCTTTCTCAGTCCATAAGATGTTACTTGTACATATATGCTTTGAGGACTGACTACTTGACATTGGGTAACTAACAGTGTGGCTCTTCCTTGGAGAGAATTATGCCTCCTCATTCTCAGCATTCCTTAGTTCCTTAGTTCTTTGTCTACAGTTGGAGCCCCATGCAATTTCTCCCTTACGTGTTAGCATGTCTATCAGTGTCATTCTTGTCCTGGTCTTGTTTAGGCAACCATGTTGATGAAATTTCATGGGCATGGTTTTTCTGACATTTCTAGGAGAGATGGACTGACTGTTCCTCCAGCTATTATAATCTGTCCAACCACTGTGATCCCTAACCTTACATGCAAAATTTCTATTGTAGATGTATTACTTGGATCTGGGCACCATATGGTCACTTGTTCTCTCAGTTTTGATCAGTTGTGGTTTTCTGTAATGGTTTCTGTTTTTAAAAGAATGCTTATTTAATGAAAGGTGAGACATAATTATCTGGATGTATTAGAATCAACATTTAGAATGTAGTTAGAAATTATACTGGTTTAAGGAAGTGACAACTGTAGGTTCTCCTCCAAGACCCATAACGTCACTAGTCTCTAGTAATAGGCTAGGTTTCATTACCAGATATGATTTTCCTCATGTCGAGTGGGCCTCATGCCCACCACATTTTGGTGCCATAAAAGCTAGTCCACAAAGAGGCTTTCAGTTCAGATCCATCCCAGATCCTTCATGGGGAATTAACTTCAACTTCTGGGAGGTAACAAGAGCAATAGCAATAGTGTCTTGGGAGTCTCTCAAACAACCTTGACCAACAACTCAAAAGGCAGCTTCTCTTGCCTAGCACTGGAGTTTCTGCTTGATAATCTTTGTCTCTTGTGTGTATGAGGGGTGCATTCTCAAACCAGATAAGAAAATCTCATTTAAACTGTATATGCACGCGCGTGCGCACACGCACGCGCACACACACACAAAATGTTTCATATATCCTTACTGTCACATTAGGCCTCTCACTCCTATATTTATCTCCCTCCTGCTCTCTAATTCGCACTAATTAAAGACTCACCTTATTTTCCCACTTCAAATTGCTTGTACTCTACTCTTCCCGTCTCTCCTGCCCCTACTCTACCCCAGTTCTCCCTATACCTTCCTGGTTTCCATGGTTACTCCAAGATGGGTCCTCAAATCTGAATATTTGGAGCTAGGGATTTCCAATGAGAGAGAACAAGCAGTGTTACATCAGATACTTTTAATATCAATCAAAACATTTCAAAGAATGTGAGTAAAAAGAAGTTTCTAACTCATTCCTTAAAGCTAATAGCCGCAATACCCAAAGGGCAGAAGTTAATAATATAACAGGGAAAAAGCTGAGGCAAGTCTATTTGGAATGTAGATGTAAAACCTCTGAATGGAATATTAGAGAATAATTTCATCAATGTGATCAAAAGTGATGTATGTATCATGACTAAATACATGTTATTGCAAAAATGTATGTTTTTTAAGCCTTAGAAATTCTACTAATGTGATTTTCCATGTAAACAGATTATAAAAGAAAAAACTGGGTAATTTTCAAATGCACAGAAAAGCATCCAATAAAGTTTACCAAATCTGTTCACAAGCTTGGAAAAGGGAAACTTTCCTAATCCGATAAAGAGTGAGCTATGCATAGCTGCCACAGCCATGTTAATTAGTTCATCTTAAAAAGAATTCTCTCTAATCAGGAAATGGACCCGTCACCACCTTCTCTCTATAAGTACCTCTTCCCAGACTGATCTGCAATAGAGCAAGAGAAGAAAAAGAATTAAATTAAATATGTAAGTACAGTCACACAAAGAAAAAGAAACTGTTACTAAACTGTTCCTAAGCCATCACAGAAAATATGATTACCAGCCTAGAAAAATACCAAATACTTAGAATAACAAAGTTTTCATAGAAGTAATTCCCTTATGAAGAGGATGGTGAAGATGTTGATATTCATATACTTTAAAATATGGAAATAACATTGTTATTTATAGATAATAGAAAAATTACCAAATACAGCTCCACATAATAGTTCATCATGGAGGATAGAGAACATAGTATCTAATGTGTATGTATATTTATTAGTGAATAAAAATATTGGAAGCACATATTGCAGGATATAGAGTAGTCTAGCTGTGGTGGCAGAGGCATGAGGCAGCTAGTCACATTGTTTCCACAGTCAGATGCTGGTATTCAACCCACTTTCTTTCTTCAGCACCCCCCAGGGTCCCATCCTACTTTAAGGATAGATCTTCTCACCTTAGCTACATCAGCCTGGAAGTATCCTCAGAGACACAAGAACAGGTGTATCTCCTTGGTGATTCTAAATCCAGTCAAGTAGACAACAAAGACACACCATCTCAATAAAAGAAGAAATGCACAGATTGTATGCAAATGCTATTACACTGTACACAACTGACCTGATCATTCACTATTTGGGTACCTATAGGAGGTCCTGGAACAAGCATATCACAGATACTGGGAGTGACTATAATTCTATTTAGTTGAAGCATTTCATGAAAAATATTAAAAGCAAAAGATAGAAAACTTTTTGAGATATTAACAGCAATGCATAAAGGCTGCTGGATAGTGAGCATATTTTGTTTCCTTGAATAAAGTAGTCTCAATTTTCCAGATTTTCTATAATTCAAATATATTTATTTTATAATTTGATTTTCCAGCTAAATATGGTGGCACACTCCTATAACTCTAGTACTCAGAAGGTTGAGGCAGGAGGATTAGGAGCTCAAGGCCAGCCTTAGCTAGCTAGAATTTAAGACCAACTCAAGGAAAAGAGTAAAACAACTTTTTAATCAAGCATAAGACATTTTTAATATTGACTCCTCAACAGTCTCTTCCGGCTAAATTAATACTCCTTTAGATGCCATCTATTCCAACCCAACCCAACCAAATATCCATATATTAGATATCCTCTTTTCATAGCCCAGCACGTTATTACAACAGAATTTATATTTATAAACTATGTCCCCTTATCTGTCTTTGGTCCTTAAAACTATAATTCACTAACAATTTATGAATGTTTGTCACTATCTCCATTGTAATAAAATGCCATGTCTTATAAATCTCGCCTCACTGATCCAGTGGCAAAGGTGCTCTGGAAGATCTCTGGTGCTTCCTCAGACAGGCCCCACAGTGACGCCACCACAAGTCTCCTCCTTCCACATGCCTGAAAGCACATCTAATCTGAACACAGAACTAATCTGCAGAGACCTTGCAATTTATCTTTCACCATGATTACAATTTCTAATCTAACCAGCAGCGACTCAAATTGAACTCTGATCCAAATGATCAATAGCCATGGGCAACCTATTAGACATCTGAATATTAAATCATTCTGGGGTAAGAACTATCCAAATGAAAAGCATATAATTACCATCTATTAACATATATTTAAGCAAATATGACGGAAATGCAAGATGTGTCTTATATAAACTATCAGAATCCCAATGATGGCGATGCTAACGTTAGATCATGTACTTTACATAGAAATTGGTGCAAATTATGACTAATGTCTTCATGCGCTTATTGTTAATAATATTGGAATTAGGCTACAAATGTACATGCTTAATAAGGAAACACATCTTGTTTCCAATTTCATTCTCTTTCTACTTTCATATATTATTTCAATTTTGCTTCCTTTGCATAAAAAGAATCCATGGTCCATAAGTGAAAAGATAAATGTTCTATAAGAAAATTATTCCTGACAGATAGCCTACATAGATAGTTTATACACTTAGAGCAGTATAAAGCATACTGAGTCAAATCAAAGAAATATTGAGTCCTCAGTGTCAATAAGAAAAAATAATAAAGTTCTACAAAATTCCTCTGGTAACTCCCTCAGACGTTTAACCACGCAGTTAGAAATTCTTTCTCATGACAACCCAAATCCCTAGTGTTCTGTGGTAAACCTAAAAAAGTGGCATGTTGCCCATACTTCCTTGCAGTTTGCCAAAGGCTAAGTGACAGCACGTACATGAGGCAAATGCACTTCCATCTGTATCTGCCTTCTCCAGGCACCTCAACAGCAGTAACGGGGGCATGCCTGCAAATTTCTCAACTGCACAGGTGCTCTGAAGTGCCAAATATAAGCTTTTCCCATAGGAAGCCCTAAAGCTGTGGCTACATGAAAGCCCAGCCTTTCCAGCCATAGATACTTTAGGTCTTTCAGGCATGAATTTAAGAAGATCATCTCCAAAATTTGCTCTCATGTCTAGCAACACTTCAGTTCTAAAGCATGAACCTTCTTGCCAGTAGCCAGCACCCTTTGCTAAGCCTTTGCAGTGCCTAGACATGTTTCCTTCCCTACACATGGGTTTAGTCTTTGGGTTTTTCCATTTGTGTCTATTTCCTCATTGTGTCTTTTCCTACATTTCAGCTGTAAAACTTTTGTAATTTCTCTTGGACCAAAAGAAGGAAGGTTGGGCAGGATAAAAGGTGGTTCACTCTCCCACCATGCCCTGGTGATACTGCCATTTTGTGAGAGGTTGTGTCTGTTTTGCAACTGATCAGGGCTTGAAGACAGCCTCAGGTCTACTGTAACTGTTTTGGGTCCTTCTGGGAACAGGAAAGTACAAGTCTGCTTGTGGTTTTTTTGGCGGGCTCTGCTTATCCAATGTGACTGCTTGACCTGTGGTCATTTGCTGGTTGTTTCACTGGTAAAGATGTCTCCAACAGAACGTACTACAAATAAAAAGAAATCTAAATTACTTGCATGTCTCAGCCACCTTGGTGTTTGAATTCTTTCAGACTGTTGGATAGTATTTTCCAATTCTCTTTGCATGCGAGCTCCTTTACTGACCTTTACCTGAGTGATAGTTTAACAAAATCTCCACTTGCTTTGTATGAAGCATTCAATTTTCTTTTTATCTCTTTCTAGAGAAACCACTTCAACACATCCGCCATAGAGAACTAGGGTCTTTCAGGCAAGATAAAGATTAGTTTGACCTTTCCTCCATCAATTAATCAATATGGCTACACCACAGTTACCTTTTAACCTGGGTGTTTCTGCAGTGCAGCAGTAAAGCATGATTTGTGAGACCGCTGTGTTTTCTGTATGGTTACCAATAACCCGGTCTCTGGGTCTCTGATTAGACAACATGCCAGAGCACAAGGGAGCCAAGTAAGCAAAGGAGGATTTTATTGTCTTCATCAGCAGTGGCCTAGTAAATCTGAGATTAGAGCAGCAATATAGGAAAGCTTGATGACTGGAATTAATTGTTGGGCTCTGTCTACAGAATTCTTGCTGTGAGGTGAACCATTACTGAGGAATGCTCTGAAGAGTAGAATTTCAGTTTCAAATGTGATCTACTGCCTGGGTTAATAACCTTCTCCAACACCAAAAGAAAGCTTAAATCCACCGTGTCTTGAATCTGCTTTGCTTTCTGTCTTGTTTTGTTTTCTTTTGCTCAGGCCAACCCTCAACTTGTAATCCTCCTGCCTGGGCCTCCTACAGGCTGAGACTACAGGTGTGAGCTGCCATGTAAGGTTGGCATGCTGTTCTCTGGGTCACAGATGAGGGATCTAGGAAAGGTGACCATGGGATGTATTTCTATATGCTCAAGTCTGCCTTCTATGACTCTATTTAAGGCAGAGGACACTAACAGTTGTCCCTTCTGGGAGGTCTTCACGGATAGAAAGATCAGACAGCATAACCATGTCTGCTTCATAAACTAATTAGAGGGCTTATTTTCTATTATAACATCCATCTTCTTAGGTTTACAGTAGAGGAACCTAAGACCTGAAAAGTGGTTTATTTTTACTCAGATCTTGCAAGTACTTAGATGTTAAAATTTGTTTTCTGAAACCTATGCAGCATCCCCCTTAATATCATGCTGTCACAGTCATTCCTAGAAATGCCTATGATATTTGCACAGTACCTGTGTCTTCAGAAGCCAACAATGAATCTTTGAGGAGATGGTGCACACTCCCCCAGGCTTGTGTGGCAATACTGTCATTGTCTTACACCTAGAGTCTGAAACAAAATGTGAATTACATCCCTGTCACTAACCAGCTGTGTGACATTTTAGCAACTTATTTTAACTTCTTTGTGTTTTAACATTCTCTTCAGTGAAACAGAATACTGCATGAAGGTATCCAGAGGTTTGAAGAATTAACAAACAGACAGCTGAAGCCACCTTTGGGCCATCACAAGTTCTCTGTGTCGGCTGTTCCGCTCCCTTCATTTCTTTCTCAGGATATTCAGTGGATCTGGGGCATCATTGCATATTATATTTTGTGTCTTTATAATTCCCAAGCGCTTTGTAGTTCTTGGCTTTCTTACAACATATATATTATAAAGTCTCCCCCCCCCCCAGCCCCGTTTATTTGGAACAGTCACATAGGGTGCAATTATAGGAAGTGATCTTTTAAATATCGAAAACAAAAGTGAACCAGCAGTACCCAACAGCTCGCTCAGAGTCTGATTGTTTGTGGGTGGTTTACAAGGAGTAAACCTGTCTCATCCTCTCAATGTGGGCACAAGGTTTTCAAACACATTTCACTTTGCTTTTATTTTTAAATGATGTGAAATACTGCTGGTGCCAAGCTCCTATAACTCGTGATTGGTGTATAAAGTGAGCTTTATTATAGAGTCTGTTTGGTTCCCAATAGCAACTCAATCATTAAAGTCTCCTTTTAATAACAGAGCGGCATTTTTCCCTTGAACCTGACTGACCAGTCATTAAAGCGTGTCTTGCTTAGCCAAGGAACACTCTCAGATAATGTGAGATCCAAGGCTGTAATCACAGATGGGAGCTGTTGATCTTGGTTTTCTTACACTTTGTGAAACGAAACTTCCTATTTTTATTTATAGACCAGCATTTGCCTCCCCTTCCCAGTCCTCCCTCTCACAGTTCCTCATCCTATTCTCCTCCCCTTGCCTCGGAGAGGGTGAAGGGATGGACAACCCCATAGGAAACTTCCTGTCTTAAGAAGCTTCTTTAAACATCACATTCCTGGGGGGAGGGGAGGTGTGCTTCTGATGACAAGCAGAAATTCCTTTTATGAGATTTAGATTTAAACTGGTTCACACAATAGAGAAGAAGGTTCAATTTAGTGAAAACACTATGGCACCAAATGTATTTTGGACTTGCTCAGTCTCCATATTGACAAAAACTATCTAAGGAGTCAGCAACTCTACAGACATGTCATCAGCACAGCCTGGCCCTGTGGTCCTAGCTAGACCCTGATGTCAGTGGTGTCAGACCTAGCATTCAGACCTTCTCCTGGCTTTCTCTTAACAAGCAGATTTTTGTCCCTCTTTACAGCTGGGCCAGAGTTGCCCTGCCAGATGCATTCTGAAAACAAAAGGCTGAGGTTTAAAAGAAAGCCTTAAGGACTGTCTTAATAAAGGTATAGACTACGATTAGCCCACGGTGATCTTCCAAAAGGTTTTTCAAGTTCCTCTTTAGGGATTATTCTATTTCAGAAGGATATTGGTGTATCTGGAGACTTTTGCTTTAATAAGGAAGTTAACATTTTTCTTAGAAATGTGATTATTTTATAGAACAGATAGACACTGGAATGCAAAGTAAAGCCATGAAGGCTCTCTCTGCCCTCTCTGTCTAATGGAGCCCTTAAAGATTAAAAGGGATGATAATCACTGTGGGGGAGTGAGGGAATGGCATCTTCATATGTTGTTAAGAGAAGAGTGTTGGACCCTCCCTTTTAGGGAAGAATTTGACAATGTATAGTAGTAACAGCAGAGCTCATGGGTTGCATTTCCATACATTGCCCTGAGATGATTTGCAAAGAATACAAAGATTTGTGTGCAAAAGACAATAGCTTCAAAAGTAAAAAATCTAAAAGCAATATTAATATTCAATACTGAGTAATTTTAATCAGGTATTTTATTCCATGGAATGATATTTTACTAATATAAATGTTTGTGTAAATGTATTTGACTAGTTTGGAAAGACGTTGATAATTCGCTAAAATACGTAATCAGATTATAGCATAATACTGCTATAGAGAGTAAATTATACATGAATGTATGTGAACAAACGAATGTACACCAAAATACTGTGACTGTGTTTAAGAAGTGAGTGTTCGCCGGGCAGTGGTGGCGCACACCTTTAATCCCAGCACTTGGGAGGCAGAGGCATGGATTTCTGAGTTCGAGGCCAGCCTGGTCTACAGAGTGAGTTCCAGGACAGCCAGGACTACACAGAGAAACCCTGTCTCAAAAAAACAAGAAAAAAAAAAAAAAGAAGAAGAAGTGAGTGTTCTGGTGGTATGTGCATATTTCCATTTCCTAATGTGTCTATAATTAATATGCATTGCTTGGATGCACATAAAATAAAAACCGAATGGTATATATTGTTTTTATGTTCCAGCAGTCCACTGCATATGAGATTTATTACAGCAGCAAAGGAAGCATAGTGGAATACAAGTCAGAGCTCCTTGGATAAACCCAGAAAGGAATATATTTTAAAGGGAATTCCTAACATTTGGAAATAATGTTGTTATTTGAACGTTGGGGTCATATCATGGTCCAGATGATATAAGAGAAATCAGGGTCCCCTCTTAGGCTTCTTGGTCTAACTAATAAAAGAATTTAAGAGTAGATCCAAACAGAAGCTCAAGGACAATTTTACTAGAGTTTAAAGAAAAACCCCAGAGTAGAAAAGCTATAATACGTTGGTATAGAGGAGGAGAATGCCTCATAGGCTGACATTGGAGTCAGATACAGAGCTGTTATACTTTTCTGAATAATTCACGAATGTGAGCCATCCTATGAAATCACATAGCTTTGGCCCTAATAAGTTTCAGCCCCGGGGATGGGAATCCCGGAGAGGAATAGTAAAAGACTAATAATTCCCCACATCTCTTTAGTATGGCTTAGGGAGTACCTACCTACCTTCATAGAGTGATTGCACCTAACTGGAATGTTCACCCCAGGCCAGAGATTCCATTCTCCTCACTAGAAGTGAGTTTTTTTGTTTTGTTTTTGTTTTTTGTTTGTGGTTTGTTTTGTTGTTCTCTAATAATGATGATATCACATATATTAATGTACTAAAATTAAAATATCAATTTATTTGGTATGCCATCATTATTAACACCTTGAAACAAAGGCTTTCCAGTGATACTAAAGAAAGTGAACCTCTAAGAAAAAGAAAGAGGACATGGAGACGGGAAGAGAAAAGAAACAGTCAAATTGACTGACTGTTCCCTACTACACAGTAACAAAAATACCTCGTGTTTGCCGACCACCCACCACACAGAGAAGCAGAGGAAGAACAACGAAACATAAACCATACTCTGTGGAAAGCTGGGATGTTTGGATTCTCCATGAACCTCATTTCACCCTACAAACTAATCTTGAAACATTTGGATCCACAGAAAAATATCAGTCCACATATTGGAAGGAAAATATGTGCTACTGTATCTTGTACAACCTTCCCTTTGTGAAGTCAATTCATATGTGTCCAATGTCCATTCCAAATGTGACCTTCTCCTTAGACCTGAATACCATTATGTTCCCCAAAAGACCCAGCTAAACAGGATACCTCTCTATTCTATTCCTGGTGTTTTCTCTTTTAACACAGACTGTGATATATTATAGAGCATTATTTGTTCCAAATGTGTGCTGAAATAGTGATATTTGTAGATATTTAATTCCAAAATATTTAATGTAATTTTATTAATCATTTCATTCGTTTACATCTCAAATGATATCCTACTTCCCGGGTACTCCTACACATCCCCCATCCCATAACCTCCCTCTTCTTCCTCCCCTTTGCCTCTATAAAGGTGCTCCCCCACCCACACACCTTCTTCAGCATCCCCCTACGCTGGGGCATCAAACCTCCACATAACCAAGGGTCTCCCCTCCCATTGATGTCAGACAAGGCCATCCTCTACTACCTATGTATCTGGAGCCATGAATCCCTCCCTGTACACTCCTTGGTTGGTGGTCTAGTCCCTGGGAACACTGGGTGGCCTGGCCAGCTGATATAGTTCTTCCTATGGGGTTGCAGACCTCCTCCACTACTCCAGTCCTTCCTCGAGCTCCCCCATAGGGTCTCTGAGCTCAGTCTTGTGGGTAGCTCCAAGCATCCACATCTGCATTGGTCAGTTGCTAGCTAAACCTCCCAAGGAGCAGCCACACCAGGTTTCTGTCAGCAAGTGCCTGTTGGCAATGTCAACAGTGTTCTGGTTTGGTGTCTGTAGACAGGATGGATCCCCAGGTGGGACAGTTCCCGGATTGCCCTTTCTTCAGTCTCCTCTCCACTTTTTTGTCCCTGTTCTTCCTTTGGATAGGAACATTTCTGGGTTAAAAATTTTGAGATGGGTGTGTGGCCCCATCCCTTGACCCGGGGCCGTGCCTATCTACTGGAGGTGGTCTCTACAGATTCTATCTCCCCTTCTCTGCTAAAATCATCCCTGTTGGGTCCTGGAAGCCTCTTCACTCCCTGGCGTCTTGGACCCTCCAGTGGCTATAGCCATTTCCTCATCTCCCCCCCCCCCCACACCTAATATTTAACTCCAAAATTTAATTACAAAATGATATAAATATCATTTAATGATATTTAATTCCCAAATAGCTTGATTTAAAAGAAAAGGTTTGTTTCACATCCAAAATATCCTCTAGGTAGTATGTTAGTGGTTCTTTTGGTGATAAATGATATATAAACATGTACAGGCAAAATCATAATTCTGTGCCTCAATGAGGCCTTTATGCATCAGACAAATGGCTGAAAGTAATATTAACTAGTAAGTTATAAGACATACACAAATGACCTGACTGTGAGAGTTCATTAGGAATAGAGCCAGTCTATCAGCATTGTAAGGATTGACTTGGTAACATGATGCTATAAAACAGTTGTTCATTTCCCTGAATTCTTTCCCAATTGCGAGCCACCATGATGTGCATCAAGATCAAAGAAATCAGTTAAAATCCTCCTAACATAGTCTGTAGTTAGGTTGTTCAATAATTTTTCTATTCATATTCTTTGTGGTATCTATAAACTTTGATTGGTCAGTAAAAGATCCTTTCAAAATAACAATACATAGGCTGGATAACTTTTAAGCAGTGGAAACTTATAACTCACATATCTGGGGGCCTGGGACACTGAAGCAAAGTGCCAACAAATTTGGTGACTAGTGAGGGCCACATAAATGTGCACTCACCTGACAGAAGGGGTAAAGAGATTCCCTCAAGTCTTTTTTATGAGGGTACAATGTCACCTGACCACTGAATGTCAAAGTACCTCAAAACAAAACAAAACTGAAAATGGCGAAAGGTTCATGTGGGCTTCTGGTTTCAGAGGTTCCATGGTTGCTTAGCTCTACTGTTCGGTCTTGAAGTACAGCTGTTCTTTTCAGGTTAACAGGAAGGAAAAGAGTAGGGAAGAAGCTGGGGAAGAGATACCCCCTTCAATGGCAAGCCCCCATAAGCACCTGCCTCTAACTAGGCACCAGTTCCTAAACGGGTACAAACTTATCAGTAGATTAACCTACTGAACCACCAATGAGCTTAATAACCAAATGATTCAATCACTTCTCTTGACATTGCCACCACCTAGGTGCCAAGCCATCAACATGTAACTTTTGAGAAATATTCCAGATCCAAATCTACACAGCATAATGCTCTCTCCTTGGGACTACCTTCCAATGCACAAATTTTGAGGAGACATCAATGCTCACCATTACAAAGCTCACCCTAAAATCCTGTACAATTTTTTAATCTGAAAATCTAAAAGTACACTCCACTTCTTCCAGGACAGCATTTTCCTTTCTTATTTTATTTTTTATTATTTTAAACAATTGTGAAACTTAAATATATTTGATCATACATCCCCTTCTCCCAATTCCTTCTATATCCTCCAACCCTCCTTATTCATCCAACTTGAAGTTCTTTCTCAAAAAAGACAAAGAAAACCCCAATACTGCAACAAAATCTCTTCAAAACAAGAAGAGTATAAAACTACACCCAAGACAAAACAAATACAAAAAAACAAAACAAACTCACCAAACTGTAATCAAATAAAAGCACACACAAAAAAAAAACCTGTGGAGTCCATTATAAGTTGGTCAACCACTCCTAAATGTGAGGCCTGTCATGGAGTAGTTGAACACTTGATGTCATTCTGTTTGGAGAATTCTGATATTCTTTCTCCCTACTGGTGTAAGTGATAGTTCTGTTGCTAACCTTTACCTTAACTAGATTTTCTTTCATTCATTCATTCATTCATTCATTCATCCATCCATCAGTCCAATCTTTTTTTAAATATATATATATATATATATATATATATATATATATATATATATATATATATCAAAATAAAATAGAATAAGAATTTAAAAAAAACAAAAAACAAAAAACTCTATGACATTCAAGTTGGGTCAAGACAAACTAATAGTAGGAAAAGATCCCAAGAGAAGACATAAGAATCAGAGACCCACTCATTTGCTCACTCAGGAATCCCATAGAAACACTAAACTGGAAGCCATAACGCGTATGCAGAGGAGCTGCTGTAGACCGGTGCAGGCCCTGTGCATGCTGCTTCAGCAGGACAGCATTTCTTACATTGAGTTATCTTTGCTGTCTGTGAGTATGACTTCCTCCTCTTCATTCACACGATAGCTTTAACCTCCTATGTCACATACTATATTCTACTTGTCCTATACATTCATGGTGCCTTACACAAGATACTGGAATTTAGAAATACATTGACATGGCATAGACCATGTATCGTATTGCAGCTCCAGCAATGCATCACAGGTAGCACAGCTGCATTACCAGCAAGACTTTTATCCATACCTCAGTGATAGTCTCTTATTTTGCAGACCTTTACTCTGGATGTAGTCTGTCTTTTCTTTATGTTGGAGCTTCCTTTTCTTTGCAGAAGCATTTTTGTTTCATGGTCTTGATGTCTGTGCCCTCATTGTGGTAATCACAAACCATTTTTTGTGCTTGTCCCCGAGCCCTTGGGAGGGGATGTAATATAGATGTCCCATGTGTGACTGAGCACTCTGACACTTTGACCATTGTGAGTTTCTGCATTAAACACTCTCTACTAGACAAACAAACATCTCTGATTCAGTAGAAGAGCTTCAACCATCTGATAGAAACATAATTTAGATACTATGTTTGTTTAGCCAATACTAGTAATAGGTTCAACCATAAGGACTGTAAATTCCCCAACCACAGGCCTTGAGTTTATTTTTATATGAGTCTATTTTAATTTTTTAAATGGAGATATGTAGTTTTCTGAAATCTTAACTCAACAGAAACATAAATCAATAATCCAACCTAAAAATGAGCAAAGGACCAAAATAGACTTTTTTAAAACACATACAATATCCAACAATCATGTGAAGTGGTTCTTAACATAAAGAATTATCAGATACAAGTCACAACTACTACAAATTATCACTTCATGCCTCTTTGAATTGATTTAAACAAAAAGTAAAGATATAACAATAATATATAAAATAGAAACTTGTATGCTGTTGTCAGGGCTGTGAGTTAATACAATCATTTTTAGAAAATAGATATTTCTCAAGTAACTGGAATTATCACTACCACACGACCCAGTAATTCCATTCCTGACACATGTCCATAAGAAATGAAATCAGCACCTCACACAGATATCCGCACTTCCATATCTGGTTGATTTGAATGATGATTTGATGAGAATGTCCCTGTAACTCATATGCTTGGTTCCTAGTTGGTAGAACTGTTTGATAAGGATTAGGAAGTGTGGACTTGTAGAAAGAGGTGTCAAAAGTCCATACCAAACCTAGTCTCTGGCTCTCTCGCTCTCTCTCTCTCTCTCTTTCTCTCTCTCCCCTATGGATCAGGATGTAGCTTTCAACTACTTCTCCAGCTCCATGCCTGTCTACTGCCATGGTAATACTAGACTAACCCTATGAAACTGTAAGCGTGCATCCAGTTAAACATTTTCTTTTCTAAGTTACCTTGGTCATGGTGACTCTTCACAGCAATAGAACAGTAATTATGGCAATATCCATTGTAACATTAGCCTTACTAGCCATGATTTGCAGATAATCTAAATGTCCATCAATGAATGAAGGAGATTGGGTATATATACACAATGAAATATGATTCACCTTTATAACAACATGGAGGATACTGGAGGGAGCTATAAGTGAAAAAAATCCTCAGATCTCTTATATATTGAATCTAAAACCTTTGAACTCAGGGGAACAAAGACTAGGATGATTGTTGCCCAGTGAATGAGAGTAATGAGTAGAAGATAGGAAACAGAAATGCTATGTGGCTGTATAGAATGACTAAGGAATGACTTTAGGTAACTGTATCAGCTACCTTTCCCTTCCTGTAATAAACACCATGACTAAAGGCAACTCAAGGAGAAGAGGGACCATGTTGGATAAGAGCCCATCATGGTGGGAAGGTATGGAAGCAAGCTGCAGGAATGGCAGCAGGATAGAACACTGAGAGATCACATCTCAGCCTACACACAAAGGAGAGAGAGCAACCTAGAAGTCCCCTGAGACTTTAAACTTTCAAAGTCCACCTACATTATGCTTCCTCCAGTAAGACTGTACCTCCTTCCCTATAACCTTCTGAAGCAGAGCCACCAGTGGTGTTCTAACACCTGAGCCTACGGGAGATATTTTGTAACAGGCCTGGCACCAATGAAGATATTTTAAAGAGATATTGTATCTCTTAATTTGACTGTGAGATTATTGAAAGAATGAACCCAAATGAAATGGGCATTTCTTCAGAAATATCGTGCTGGGAGAAGGAAAAGGCCCCAGTAAGAAGGATGTACTGAAAAGAGTTTTCACACAGTTCTATTTGTTAGACCACTTTACAGAATGAGTTTAAAGCTCAGTTAACTAGGATCCAGTTGTAGGCAGGATGACATCTTGATTGGGACTGCTTGGATATACACATCCTTAAACTTTAGTCTTTCTTCTGGACTGCGCTGTAGACATTCTGAAGGGAGGAGTGTTCACTGAATCTTTGTTTCGCTCTTCCCAATGTGGCCATATTGAATAAAGCTCCACTTTCTGTTTTTAATTTGGCTTTTTAAAAAGTGGCTTATTTAGAACACGTGGACAGACCCAATTTGAGGCGAACAGGCACACGTTAGATCCCCTCCCCCATCCCAAGGTCTATAGCAATTTCTCATTACAACTGCAACTAAAAGTATTGTGTTGTGTCCTAGAGATCTGCTAGAAGAGTACATTTAAGTCATCTTTCCACTGAAGAAAAGTACCAGAGGTGATGTGTTAATCTTCTCCACCACAGTAAATATTGCAATCCCATTTCAAGTATAGATGGTAAAAGTATGAAATTATGGAACATCATCTGAGGGGCTTCAGTTTCGCCAGGTAGAAGAAAAGGACTACACAAACTCACAAATAATCAAAGAAAAGGGCTTTCTTTCTTCGCAAACCAAATTTCCCATAAGAGGAGAAAAGATGGCAGTGAAACTTCACGGAACAAGAGTCTGGCTCCCAGAATCCATTGTTGCCTTCACATTAATCACTTGAGAACATTTTCTAGGTTAAGCATCAGGAGACCAAGACCACACAACTTCAGACAACAAAATAAAGATGAAGCAAAAGGCTCCATAAATACCTACATTAAATCCTGCTGCAACTGGCAAGTCACTAACAACAGCCCTTCTGTTCCCTTTGCAAGTGGTCAAAATTAATGAAGAGTATCGAATTCTGTGCCAAGCTGATTAACAGCAAGTTCGCGCGAGATCATTTAAAACAAGAGAAAATGATGCTTGAAAGGGTCCCTGATGCGTTTTCTCCTTTTCCTAAGAGACTCTCAATAGCATTCTGTTGCTGCATTTTAAAAACCACTTTCCTAAATTGGGCCCCTTCATTACCCTGCATTATACTCATTCTCTCCACTGAGGGGGCTCCGTAGAAGAATGGCACCCTCGTTGGGTTTCCCATTAAAGGCACCCTCTCTCACAGTTCATCTCTACTGTGAGGATCGTCATTTCATTTCACAGTAACTCACTTCTCTGTCTCTATTTTACCAAACGCAAAGCTCTAGAATGACAAGGGGTTGGCCATTTTGGGGACCCTTCAAGAAACTAAGACTGGCAGCACCACTAAGATTCACTGGCTATCTCAGCTGGCCCTAAACTTAATCAACGGGCAGAGTCTTTGACTTGGGTGTGAGGTCTGTGTGAGGCAGAGCAGAGGCACTGGAAAATAAAGCCTGATGTTGTCTGTTTACACTCTGCCTGCTCTTTGCTTGAGTGAGATTCCTTAACAGACAGCAGATTACATTTGCCAGAAGTGAAAGAATCAAGGTTACTCTGTGAGTCTCTGAAACTGTTACCTCTAGGAAGGATACGCTTTTGTGCAAGAGTCAAAGGAGGAAACCATCTAGCTAAACAGTAATTGATGTGTATCCTCTGCTTTAAAAGGAAACGTAGATGTAACAACAAATATGATGACATGGATATTCTTCTGTTTATCCTGGAGATACACATTCCAGTTACATAAAAGTGCCTAATACATTTGCTCACCATGACCTAAAGTTTAAAGGAGTTAAAAATATTATGGATGACTTAGTGTCCAAGAATATTTTATATTTACGTTAAATATATAGTATTACAAACGTGTATTCATAACTAGTATAATAGGTCAATGTGTTTGTTAGATGACTGAACATAAATCCTCTAGATTATACTAATGTGCGAATAACATGTTTTTCTGTATTCTAGAAAGTGAGCAACGATGGCATTCTTCATGGGCTTATATCATCTAGTAATAAAATTCTAACATCAACAACCACAAAACAAGAAAGCCTGGAATTATTACTACATGGAGCCAGTTCTCTTACTCGTGTTAGCTGACTCTGAGAGAAATACTATGATCTGAGATATGCCACGGCTGTTGTTCATAATTAATCAAGAAAAGTTTAAATTATCCACTTCCTATAAATATTCCTACGGAATCAAAAAGATTGTCTCCTGTAACTTATGACCATTTCTATGAAATTATTAATGCACCCACAGCACGGTGCCAATTTCACCTGGAAAATCCATTAATGTCAAACAGCTCATTCTTCAAGAGATGTGTCATCCCACTTACATTCTTTTACATATTTAAGATAAGTCAGGGGAATTCTGAGAGGGTAAGGGAAATGATTAGTCCAAGAAATATTTGAGGAGAAGGGAGTTAGGGTTTTCAAATTAGGAAAGTGAAATCCACAGTGTTCCCTTGACGGATGATCCAAAAAGGACTCTGGGGTGCCAGAATGGTGGGCATTAACCTGATCTTCCACTTGGCGGACAAGCACCTGGGACATCACTGATGCAGAAGGCTCCTTTCCCCATCCTTGGTACAGAGCTGGGAGGAGCAGTCCAATAATCACAGGGCCACAGAGCTCCTGACATCTATCCCTACCGCAGAGCTTCAGGCCACAGGGATCCATAGAAAGGAAACCAGAGACTCTGGGGACAGTCTCACTTTTGGCATGAATCACTGCAGGAAGGAGTACAGCCACAATGAACTTGCTAATTCACCTAGAAAAAAGAGAACGGGTCACATGTCCTTCTCATGGAAAGTGAAAAATAAAAGAATTACTAATTATTTGTCAAGGGTCTACTATGATAACATTTACTTCCATGATTTTGACTATTCCCGGGTGTAATTCCATGGTCCTTAAAATCCATAACCTAATCTGATCTTTAAAATAGCCGAATTGAGCAGGCACTATGTTATCCTCATTACCCCGGAGGCATTTAAACAAAGAACTGAAGACATTTTGCTTGTGACCACAGACCAAGCAAACTTGAAACTTGGGATACAAACCGCAAACCTGTAAATTGTAAAGTCAGTCATGGGGAAGTCATTCCAAACATGTGACAAGGGAAAGGTGCAAATGTCAGGTGTTCCGGCCTTTGTGCTGTTCTCTTTGATACTTCAATGCCAATGGGATGGGAAGGACTCTTCCTTAATCCACCAAGTGATGGCAATGACTATTATGGCCCCTCAGCATGGAAAAACATCTGTGCACTTGACTCTGGCTGCCCCTGGTCCTGTGTACTCTGTGAAGCCAACGTAAGCATGGGGGAATTGGGTCTACACCAGTGCTTTAGAGGCCATGCACAGCTAGGTTTCCATGAGTCTCTGGTCACAACATTTCCATGAAGCCATCCATCCATAAACCTGATTGGGGAGTGCTATTGTTTGAAGACTCTTCATAAAAAGTATGTTGCTGACTCACTGACATGGAATACATGATCAACTACACCATGATTCAGACCTCCAGAAAATGTGACTAAAACGTGTACTGCTGTCACAAGACAGCACACAGCCTCCCTCCAATTAGAAACACAAACCCACATCTGAGCGCTACAATTAGGAATCATCTCTTACAGTTAAATCTCCAATGAAAAAGCACACACATATGAAAGCTGTGGCATCTGAGTTAGCCACTGTGGAGTCTGTGCAGGTCAAAGCAGTAGAGAATGTCTGTATGTGACATCAGCCAGGGACCCGCAGAAGAGGCCACGAGAGTTTTCACTACTTTGTGCATTAATTTTTGGATTACAAATAAATTTTGGTGACTAGGCTAATTTGCAAACATACAACCTGTGAATTCTGAGGATCCACTGGGTTTACATAAGGTTTCAAATAATTGCAAAGGCTATACAGAAACACTAAGTCCTCTCAGCATCTTAATTTACAGAGAAGCCTCTGACTAATGACAAACACACACAAGAGCCTTCAAATAAGCCAGGGACTGAAATGCTGAAGAGGGTATCAACGAACTCCAAAAACAAATGACTGGTGAACAAAAGTTGTAAGTTTGGCTTAGAACAACAACTTAAACAGAGAAATGGATTTGATTCCTATATGAAACTTCAGGAGATGAAACGTTTTCTTAGAAATGCATTAACTCTCAGAAACCATAAACGTGACCTATTTCTGTCCTGTGCTTTCAACGACACATTTGTGTATTAGGAAAATAGGTCCACAGGTAACATTCAGGCATATCGTCTTGATTAACAATTGAAGTACATTACAGGGGAAAACAGAAATAGCAAATGCCTTTCTCCAGTGCTTTTAACAGGGGTGTCTCAATGTGTTACTATTATACCTAGCCACCTGTTGCACTGTCAGGCAGAGGAAGCCTACCATTAAGCTCCAGAAATCTGACCTGATACCCTACAGACAAAGGACAATATAGACCTCAAAGATTAAATTGTTCGCCCCAGGGATCCAATCTCAGCAGACAGAGGAATAGAAGAGTGGAATAAATACCTCTTTGGCTCTCTCTGCTATAGTACTAGGAGACTATCTTCTAATGTCCTAGCTGCCCTTGCCTCGTAGAAATCCCTGGAAAGTTTTCTACCCCTCAAAAGTGGAACACATAACATCTCCCTGCCCTGACCATTCTGGTCTCTGCATAATTGACCACATTTTGTAAATACTTTTGTGATTACGTAACGCTCAACCCAAACTGGTCTGATCAGGAGGGCAGGGCAGGATCCCCGTGATACATCTCAGGGTCTGATACAGCCCACAGCTGTGTTAGAACTCTTCATACAATACAGTTGTGGGGGGCGGGGGGGACAATATCTTTTGATTTAAAAATACATGATCAGATGGCATAGTGTGTTTTGGGTTTTTTTTTTTCCTTTAGAATATAAAACATGGTCATTTTCAGAGACCTAATGTTTTATCATGTATCATTTTCAGAATCCCAGATTTATATTTTTTCATAAAATTTTGATTGATACGGACCCAAATTCATACTGTCAATATATATTTAACCTGGTCTGTGCAACATTGTATGCTAAAATTAAGGTATGAGATATAATGGTAAACGCAACAGGTGTGGAGACTCCTGGTTCAATTACAGAGAAGAACATGGATACCAGTTTCAAGCAACAAATTCCAATATTTAGATCCACGTTCTTTGGTGTGTTCAGAACACACTTTGATAAAATGCCCAGGAAAAAAGTATCATAAGATAAAGTTACTTCACACTAGATTTCCCTCAGCTTTATCTGTAGGACGCTGTGAAATACAGTCCATGCCAGAAGGAAAGTAGGAACACTCCACCTGAGAAATTCCTGTGCCATTCTTTGAGCCCATGTGCTGTTTGTTTTGACAATGTACTGCTTCTGGCCTTGCTCCAAGGCAAGCTTGCCAAAGATTCATGAGGCTTTGCTCTTTGGGGAACAGTTTTGAGCAGCAATGGCAAGAGGTCGGTCCCAATAAAAACATGTCTCAAGGAAGGAAAATTCCATATTTTATCTTTTAATAGACAGAAGACCCATAATTTTTGGAGTTAAGAAATTCCTCTACTCAAGTGGCACTGCCCCAGGTTTCTTATAAACATGTCTGAGATGGAAAGCACAGACCTGCACTTTAAAACTAAAAGAACATCCTAAACCAATATTCCAGTTTATGCTTAAAACAAAATTGGGGCGAGGAAGGAAACATGGAAGGAGGGCTGGGGACTGTAACGGCATGGTAGGGAGCTTGCCTTGTACACGCAAGGTCCTAGCTTAACTCTTCAGCAATGCAAACAGATTTGAACGAAATCAGGGCACATGACAAGTCTAGCTTTGCCTGCTTTCCTAACTCTTTCCTGCCCTTATGCCCCTTCCATGTACAGTCTCTTACTCACTTGACCTTCGGGGTATGACTCCCACACTCAGGCCATCATGACCCAGTCTTTAAATGATTAACAAACTAGATTGAGGAAATATATGGTTGTGAACCTGTTCACATGTATGCACATATGTATGTCAAAGGTTCCCAGCAGTGTCTTTCTTAATTGTTCTCCACCTTACTTTTTGAGACTGGATCTCTCCGTTAATTAATAGCTCACCGATTTGGCTAGACTGGTTGGCCGGGATGTCCCATGATCTTCCTGTATCTACCTCCCAAGAAATGGGATTACAAGCATGTGCAACCATGGTCACTCAGCTCCGTATATAAGTACTGAGGATCCAAATGCTTCAGATCCCCAGGCTTGTGCAAAAAGTTCTTTACTGCTAAGCCATCTCCCAGCATTGCTAAATCTTTTTAAGAAGCAGTGATAGCAAGAGGCGTGATAAAGACATTAAACATAGGCTTTTATGTGTATGATCCACTGTATTATTTTCACCTCTATCTAAACCAAAGTACAAATCTAAACTCTTCCTTTTCAAGCCATAATGATGTCCAAACTCATCTTCTAACAAGAGAGTACATTTGTAAATGCTATCGTAAGACAATATAATAGCAACTGTTTTTAAATTAATTCTCTAATAAGACTTAAAATCAAATTCCTTGGCATCGTTAACAATCTGAAACTGAGTTATAAATGTATAGTCAGGGCTAGAGAGAGTTCAGTGTGGGTAAGAGCACTGTTGCCCAAGCATGAGGAACTAGATCCAGATTCCTAAGACCCACATAAAAGCTCTGTATGGCCTTGCTTGCCTGTAGCCACGGCACTGAGCTTAGGGGGGGAGAAGGAGATACAGAAGAATCATTGGCACTTACTGAATAGCCAGCCTAGCCCAAAACAAAGCAAACAAACAAACAGTAAAACAACAACAGTGAACTCCAGATTCAGTGAGAGACCCTGTCTCAAAGGGATAGGGTAGAAAGCACTATAGCAGGACACCCATTGCCCCCTCTGCCCTCAATGGGCACACATGGGCATACAAGAGCACATGTACCACTCTGCCACATATATATACTGCATATATACACACAAACACATATTTTTAAAGTAGAGGTGAGTAAAAATATGACTATTTACTATTAAGCAGAATCCATTCACTAAATATCGGTGTTCTTGCACTTGATGAGTTAAATTTTCTAGACATAAACAGCAGTTTAGTTCTTTGTGTTAATAGCATCCATTACATTTATACTATCTGCAGACATTATGCAGTAATGAAATTTTAGAAAAGATAAAATTAATATGACTAGCCATAGGGTAAGACACGAGGTAGGACAACAGTTTAGCCCACGACTACATGGAAAATCTCTCCCCAAGTTCAACGATAAAGCGTCATGGAAAGTCTCAATATACCTTAAACACTATTCTAATAATTCCAAATCTCACACGATGCTTATGCGTTAACCCAATGGAAAGGAAGGATATTTAATGCTTTCAGTAGACCGAACAAAGGAAAGGCAAACAAAACTGTTTAAATGAAAATAATATAGTCACAAGACCGTTGTTTAGAACAATTGTCATTCATTTCTACAGAAAACCGAGACAAACAGTGGGTTGCATTGAAATGCAAACCATTTAGGAACGGTTTCCTGGCGGTGATCTTTGCTAAAAACAGAATAATAGGCAAGAAAATTCCACATTGGGTAGTATTTCATTAGCATAGACTGAGCAGAAGACTCAGCATCTAAGGTAGGGAAATGATTGAGAGTTCAATAAAGGAGCTCTGAAAACCTATGGTGGCGTGTTCCTGAGCTTCTACAGGATGGCTGGTCACTGAGCATCTCCACAAGAAATGAGATCAGACAAACACACTGAGTCTGGGTTCTGAGACTGATCTAATGTCAACAAGCAATTGAGATTTCCAAGGAAGATCTGTTCTCTAATTTTGCTTTATAAAATGGTAAAATTATGTTATTCCTATTCATAGATTTTCTTTTGATATAGTATGACCAAAATTTTGGAAAATTTTAAGATAATCGCCACATTGAATGGCTAATGGCTACTCAAAGATTCTGCTCTCATGAGATTTCAAAGCACAACGCTTCATGCAATGAGATCCTGTGGCATTCCCTTTGCTATTTCAACCAACTCTTTACTCTCATGGTTGCGGCTTCTGCTAATTGCAATATGAATTTTTCTCTTGAACTGGTCCCACTTTGGGATACGTTAGGGAAAAGGTTATAGCTTGTTACATAGTGCTTATTCTAAGTAACATCCAATAATGTCTAAGGCTGCCTCTGGAAACTTGACTCCATTTTTCATCAAACAATTTATTTTGATAAAATACAAAAAACTGTCCCAATGATTCATGTTACTCATTACTTTTATAAATTATTCAACAAAGAAATAACAAATAACCTAGGAAATATAAACTAAATTGAACTAAACACATCAAAATAAATGAATAGTTCATCCTTGATTTTATTGTGTTTATTCAATTGCTGCTTAATTAGAAAAATGCCATTATTTAGAATACAGATCCCTATCACTGTAAAATCCATGAGCCTCTCCTATAAAACTATTATTAACTTTAGAATCAGTGATTGTTTCCCTCAAGCCAACGATAATGAAGACTAAATTGGTATTTCAATAAAATTAAAAGTTGGGAAACCTAAGTTATAAACTTCAGAGAGGTGGGGGCTCACCAATAATATGCAAATAATTTTTAGATTCTTTAGCATTTGTTTAGCTCCTCTTGAAACCATTCTGATTTTACTTTGGTTATTTAACAGCAGATGACAAAAATTCAATTTAGTAGATAAAATCCTGAAAAAAAAAATTAGCTCTGAGTTCCATTTCTGCCTGAGACTACAGAAACACATAACTCAATACCAAGCTTTTTGACATCCATACTACTGTGCAGGCTTGAGGTCCGTCATAACTTCCAGGAATACAGCCAAAGAGAAGCATAGAATCAAATCAGTCCCACCCACTTTTATAGCACTTGATTCATTAGGCCAGTCATATGAGTGTGGCGATTACCCATCAGCCATCTGTCCACTTCATGCTGCAACTTTTAATGCCTGTTTTGATCTGCACATGTGATATGAGAAAGAAGCAATGACCATATTTGTTAAATTCATAGTAAATTTACTAAGTGCCACCTTATAAGGAGATCTGCTAAGAGAAATTTAGAGTCCCCAAATTCCCATCCTTAGTAATAGGAGTGGAATCTGAGCATAGTAGGGTGGTTGAGCTTTTCATCTTTATTTTTCTGTGAGCATTTTCATGGCAGCTGAGAAATTATTTGAGAAATTTCATGGCAACTGAGAAATATATATATATATATATACACACACACACACATACACACACATACACACACATACATACATACATATATTTCACATAGAAAACCTCAGTATAGCCATCTCCATGTTTGGGGACAATCTTTGTGATGAATGCACAAGAATTGGTCCCTAAACTCTGAAGTATGTTAGCCAACACATACTACTGTAGTTATGACAAACACCTAAAATTTGGAGTCCTGTACAATCTCAGTGAAGCCAATATGAAAAAACTGTCACTCATTACCATATCTAGGGTCAAAGGAAAAACAAAATATAATCTAAGGCAATGAATTCAACAGCCATCTAGCTAAATACCTATTCATAGCGCACAGATAACATGTGATTCTATATAACTTCAGATGTTCTTTCCCTCATCGGGCTTGGGCTTGGGGCTAGGGGTGAAAGAAAGAGGAGGTGGGTGATTTCACTATCTTCTTTAGCTTTTGTTTGTTTCTTCTCTGTCACAGAGGCAACAACAAACAACACAAAATTATTTGAGTGAGCCAGTTTGGCTTTCATGCCTGCCATAACCAGTCAGAGGCATCGTGGTACAGAGATAGCCAAATGCTCATTGTTTAAACATGGCCCAGTTTCCTGGAGTCCACGTTCTAATTAGGGGTTTTCTCTTTGAATTTTAAAAGGCAAAAAGTGAAGACACAAACTCCTAATACATATAATTAAGACAAGCAGCCTTAACCTTGTAGGTTTTTAGAGGCTCTTACTGTCACTCTCAACACAGGTCTCCCGCAGAGAGCGTAATTACAGTTTTGCTGCACTTCATACTGTCTGCTCCACACTGTTTGTTATTAAAAGAAGACTGTCATATCCTGCTCCCCTCTGCATATAATGTCTCTCCCTGACACCGCTTACCTTTTATCTAGTCTTTTAAGTGTGAAGGGGGGGGGGGGGGAAGGAAGGCAGGAGAACTACAGTCTTGATAAATTCTAACAAGTTAGAATGAATCGAGTATTTCCCCCCACCCACCAAAAGGACCCTTGTCTCCCAATTTGACACGCTTGCATTCTACACCTGCCGCTGCCTTTTCTTTCCTATGCCTATAAACCAAGCTAAAAGAAAAAGCAAAGTCACAGAACCCTAACTCCCTAAGCTTCAACAGTGGGAAATCCTCTTTCTAATTAAATAGCATAGCTTAACCCATTATGCCTGCAGACTACATTTGTAACACCAAGGTGGCAGCCAAATCCCCTCTACTGCTTCCCAATAAGGGCTTTGAGCAGCAGTTGGGTAGGCAAGTGCGTTCTGTCTCCAGAGAGGCTCCATGTGCCCCGTAAAACGAAGGACTTGGCATTTATTGAAGTTCTATGATGACATATTTTCAGTCGTGTAAATAGAATGACCGAAAATGGATTTCCCAGATTTGTCACCTTCGGTGTTAAGTCACTTTGCAGTGTGGTTAGGATTATTTCTTAACTGGCTCTGCATGTCTCACAAGCTGTGACATCTCATTATGTGTTGTAACCTGCTCCAACAGTCTGCATTAAAAAAGATGGCTCTGTGGGCTTAGTATTTCTTTTTTACTATCACTTTCTAATCAGTTAAAGCAATAACATATCTGAGAACAAAACACTCAGTGGTATAATGCTTAAAGACAGAAAGAAATGGAACAACAAATGAAAACACCTAATAACACCTCTTCCATTTGATAAAATAAGGTATTTGCCAGCAATAATGAAAATACTCATTTAAATCCTCTTTAATTTTGTAATAATATACAAAAACCTCAAGTATATATTTTAATATATAAAATTAAAATGACAATATAAACTACAGAAGACCTATTGAATGGAAGAATTACCGGGCAGTTTAAAAAAAATAAAAAAACAGATATATTTTTATTTGAACTTAAATTTTTTAAAGAATTTTATATATAAGTACTGTATTTACATCATTTCTGCCTCTCCTCCATTTTCTCCTCCATCTGCCTCTCAAATCTATGACCATTTAATTTTAAATTGTTATTGTTATATACATAACACATACATATTTGTGTTCACACACACACACACACACACACACACACACACACACACACACACACAGTCCACTGAATCTTTCAGCAGTAGAAAAGCCAGCCAGCAGGGAGGGACCATTTGGCTCAGTCCCAGACTGATTGCCCCATGTCCCACAACCAAACACATGGTGCCTCCAGCACCAGATATGCACGGTCTAATTTTGTCATGCAACCATAGCAGTATCAACAGACTATAGAGGGTGGGAAGACGACAGCCTTACAGAGTGAGTGACTTGCAGGGTGGTAGATCACTCCTGACACTGCAGTGTTCGTATAACGATACTGTAGCCCTGGAAGTACCTTCTTCAACACACGCAGGTGCCTTCATGTCAACTCTAGTTGCTGCTTCTTTTCCTTTACTGGCAGTAGACTGTTTTCAAGCAATGTACTCTGATTAGTTTCCTCTTCCCCTGACACTTTGAAGTTCCTCCCCGTCCCCTCCTATCTAAAGCCGTACTTCTCTGTCTCTCATTATAAAATACATAGGCGTCTAACAAGTCATAATAAAATACAATAAGATAAACAAAAACAAACTGAAAAATGACAAAACAATCAAACAAACAAACCAAAAACTGAGCCAAAGGGGGGAAGGGAATCACAAGAAATGCACACAGACGCAGAGACTCAAGCGTTTGTACACACAGGAATCCCATAAAAACCCCAAACCAGAACCCACAATACATATGCAAAAAGACCTTTTTTTTTCCCTTTCTAATTGCTGTTATCACTGTTCTTAAAGACATTTTTAAAAATCTGTAAGCTTCCAAGGTTAGCATATGTTGAAACTGTTTTACAGATCCACTGTCGATTCCAGTGTCAACTGGCTTTTACTTTCAGTAGCTGTGTGTGAGACACTAAAAAAAAAAAATTAGCAAGCTCCATGGAAGCACAAAACAGACGCCATAATCTGTATCAAGTACTGACTTGGAAGAACAGTTCTAGGTACAGTGGCAAGGATGGAACCCAATACCTTACTACTGTAACCCAACGTCATTCTTCATGAGCCAGTCCACCTCCCCCCCCGGGGGGCGTGTCCGAGGAGCTCATGTTTGCATTGCTCTGACAGGTCTAAGGCTAAGGAAAAGCCGGTTGCATTTTCTCCTGCCATATCTAGCTTCAGTGGCAACCTGACAGGCTGGTCTGACTTGTCACTGTGGCTAGCCAGACCACTGCCTTCCCACTGGCTCTTCTATGTGATCCTGATAGGACCTTTGGCTGGGTCAGTAATTATGATTTCCACCCTGAAGGGAGAGATGTACACTGTACCTTTTGGCTAGATGGTTGCCTACCTCGGAGATGAATTTCATTTTTTTTTTTTTAACCTATATTGCTTAGTGAGTGATTCCTTCTTCCAGCCCTATAATAAACTGTTGTTTGGTCTTTGAAGACATCAAGTGGCATACAAGCGCCAAACTGGATTCCTGACAAGTTTTTTCCTCTTTAGATATTCTGGCTCTACACAGATCTTGTCATATGTTCATTTGAGTGACCCACACAGACACCTGTGTCTACTCTGCCCTTCTCTTACCCTGTGCTGAGTGTTTAGCATCTTAGAAACACCATTTGTAAGTTGATCTACATCACTCACATCCACAGTTTCTTCAACTTTGTAAGGATTGTTCAGCAAAGGCACAGAAGTGTCATACCAGCCATGATGTTCCTGCTACATAGATTTTCTTCATGATCTGTGAACACAGCTTCATGGGCCCAAAGAATTGAATGTCAAACAGCATTGCAAACAGTATATTTTGTATATTCAGCTCTCTCCTCTCTCTCCTCTCTCTCTCTCTCTCTCTCTCTCTCTCTCTCTCTGTCTCTCTCTCTCTCTCTCCCCCTCCATCACTTCCTCCCTCCCTTCCTCCCTCCCTCTCTCCCTATCCTGTCTTGTCCTTCAGTTCCCAGCACTCATGAGGATCTCAGCTGTTGATGTGCAAGTGTGTCTGATGACTCATTTCCTCAGGTTATACAGTCTTCTGGTCAGATGAAGTGAGCAATTACGTTGCTCAGTGGCTCTGCACCCGGAGGACTCAGACTGATTCCATCTGGCCCTATGTCCCACAGCCTCACAGGCCAGTGTGCGATGTGTTCTTTCATTGCTCAATGAAAAGTCTTCCAAAATTCAAGCAATTTATACTCACAGTCTCTGTGGTTATCATAGTTTGCTACGTGGGGCCATTGTTAAGGCTGCATGTTAATCATGGACTTTTCCCGTCTACTGTGTTTAAGATCTGCCTTGAAAAATATCTTCTAGGACTTCCTTGCTCTCTCTCTCCACTCATGGTTCTATTCTGTCCATGGGTTCTAAAATTTTTGAGCCCAGATTATCAGTGGTACACATATAATTTGCACCTCCTTCTCTTCCACCTTACCAATACTGAGAAACACAAAACACTTCCGTCTCATTTTTCCTTTTTTCTTACTTTTCCTGTCAAATCAGAAGCCAATATAAAGGATGATTTCCACATATCCTTCCTTACCTATAAGTCTTTTTTATTTTTATTTATTTCATTTGATGTGTGTGTGTATGTATGTTTGCCTGCCTGCATGCATGTGCACAGCATTGTGCAGTGTCTATGGAAGTCAGAAGAGGACTGTATTGAATCCCATGGACCTAAAGTAACAAATAGTTGTGAGACACTGTATGGGTACTGGGAACTGAACCTGTGTCCTCTGAAATAGAAGCTAGTGCTCTTAACTGCTGAGCCATCTTCCTAGCCTCCTGTAATTCTTTTACGAGTCAGTTTCTTTCTGGGAAGACAGTTGAGTCTTGGTTGCATATATTATCACTCAGCAAAATCAACCATTGCCACAGCCTACTTATGATCCCATCCTATACATGCTAACTCCAGATGTCAGTGTGTTTTCTAGACCATCATTCATTTGGCATATACTTCTGCATACAGGTTGCAGATGTCATTCATCAAAGAGGCACGCAACCCACTAATACATAGAAGAGAATGGGCACCTGAAATTTCATCCAATCACACTCTGTTCTCTGTTGGTTTAGCATTGGTTGCAATTCTTATAATCCATTATAGTAAGCATGCAAGTGTCACTATAGCAAGAAGACACAATACCCCATATCACACGGGGAAGGTAGCCACACTGGAATTGCCCCACAGATGTTCCACCCTCTGGCAAACCTGCCTGTTTTCTGTTTTGTCACCTAGAGAAATATCCATGCATATGCTTCACCAAGACTTACCTTAGGATACAGAAAAGTATCAGGAGCTACATGTGGATTGGTAGCCCAGGTAGAGATAATCACTTTGATTGAGCCACAAACAATAGATACAAAATAGTCAAGTAGATGAAGGACTACATAATCTTTATGGGTTAAAATTAGTCTGTAACACCAATACCTTAAAGAGAGCAAAGGCACTCATTTACATCCCACCATAAGCACTATTCTCTTGATATATGAGAATGATGAATGGGTTTAAGAAAAACTAAATGATAGATAACCACATAGAGTTTTAAGCAATTATCTAGCAGAGGTATGTAGGAGGATCAGAGATGGAAAAGACTGGTAGATGGATAGTAAAAGAGTATCATAATATGGAGGAGTGGGGTGACATTAGCCGAAGATGCATCCCCACTACCCATTCAGATCTTGGGTCAAAGCTTTTTACTTGGATGTACCCTTTAGAATCCCTGGATCCAATCCCAAGTCTTAAAATTTGCACATGCTTTTATGTGATTCACTGTGGTTGTAGTGAGTTGATAATATTATATTCTTTCTAGTGTGAGGACCCAGAAAGCTCTCCAACATCAAGTGAAAATTAAAATGAAATGTAATGGTCATATGGCAATCTTGTCCTTTTCCGTGGAAAATGTGTCATTGTCCCCTAAAGAAAACCTTCTATACATTAGAGAAAATGAATCTAATAATCTGCTATATCTACTTCTTTTTTCTCCTTTGTTTTCTTATCCATTTCATATAGAGTATGGCGTGTGAAAATATGAAATAAAGGAGTTTATAGAAAAACAATACTCATCTAGGAGCAAGTTGGGGATGTCTGCTCATTTCTGCTCCCAGCCTGCCTCAGACTTGATTGGCAACTACAGCAGAGTGGTTGTCCTCAGTTTCACTTGCATGGACTTTCCACACCTGTCTCTGTTTCTGCCACAGGATAGCTGACATGTTGCCATGTCCAGGGCATGAAGTGAGAACAAGTTTTATATGTCCACCATGTTCTTATGCTTTCAGCTCTGTTCCCTCATCATCACTATAGCTGCACCAGGCTCTCAGCATTATCTCCACCTTTGCAGATAAAGTGAAACAATTTACAAAGACACAGGATCTTCCTTAAGATACTCCTGTTTAAGAAACTAGGCGTCCAGATTGCAAGGTTTGGTCTCTTCCCACTTGATGATCTTATCTCTTGGACAAAACCTTCAAGGGACTGGAACACGGTTAGGAAAGTCATAAGAATGAGTCATAGTCTCATATTGTGAATGCTTAGTCACCAGAAAGTAGAACCGTTTGAAAAGATTAGAAGGATGAAGGTTAGAAGGATGAAGGGGTGCGGCCTTGTTGAAGGAATTATGTCACCGGGGGTGAGCTTTGAGGTTTCAAAAGTTCATACAAGACTTCTAGATATTCATTCTCTCTCTCTCTCTCTCTCTCTCTCTCTCTCTCTCTCTCTCTCTCTCTGTCTCTCTCTCTCTCCCCCCTCCCCCCGTGGTTCAAGATGTAAAGTTATCAACTATTGCCCCAGCACCTCTGTCTGGATGCTGTCTTGTATGCCACCATGCTCTCCATCATGATGACAATGGACTCTGAAACTGTAAACAAGTCCCGAGTTACATGCTTTCTTTTATAAGACTTGCCTTGGGCATGGTGTCTCCACAGCAATAGAATACTAAGACAGAATATATTTTATTTCGTTAACTAGCATATAAAGTGTTAAATATCATTTTTAAACATTGTGCATTTTAGTAATTCTCTTTTGCCCATCTCCCTGCTCCCCTTGCTTCTTTCTCATAACCTGCTTAACTCTGTCATCTATTGTTTACTCTGTGTCCTTTTCCCCCATCCCATCCTTTTACATCACCGAATATCATCCTCTCTTAGACAACTCTCTGAGTTTTAGGCTTTACTCACATTTGTTTATACTATGGTTTAATATTATACTCTGCAGAACCATTCGTTTTACTGCAAATTTCAGAATTTCATATTTTCTTTACATCTGAGTAAAATTCCATTTACACATACACTTCTATGTACACACACACACACACACACACGTAGAGAAATATTTGCTTCATTTCTTGGAGCTTGGTTTACTCATGTTAGTGTAAGAAAGAGGTGGAGTTAATTTAGAAGGAAAAAAAATGAAAAATGGCAAATCTAATGGGATACAAGAAGAGGAACGTGAAGGGTGAAGCCTAGCAGAGGCCCAGTGCTCTAGATCCACAGCACTTTTTAAAAAGCTTTTTATTGATTTTTTTGTGAATTTCACATCATGCACCCCAGTCCCACTCATCTCCCCATTCCTTCCTATCACCCCTCTACCATTACAACCTCCCCCCAAAAAGAAAATAAAAATTAAAAAAGAAAAGAAAAAGAACAACAAAAATCTCACCACAGAAGCTGCACTGTGTCATGGTGTATCACACATGCACTCTTTTGTCCACAAGTCGTTACTTATAAGTGTTCATTTCAATGAGTCATTGGTCTGGTTTGAAGCTTCCAGCTTCTGCTGAACTATCAATACTGGATCCTCATAGGGACTCCTCTTAGATATCCTGTTTTTGCCCCACATCATGGAGATCCTGCAACTTTGGATCTGCAGGACAGGTCCTTTTATGCACTCCAGTAGTTCATAGGTGGGGTCAATGTGGGGGTAGGCCCACTCAAGACCCTGGATCTGGGCCTGAATGGTAGCTGAGATGGCCAGGCTGCGTGCTCTCCCATACTCACACCTCCTGGGCTAGCTCACCCAACTGCCACAGCCAGCTAGGGACAGGGTCAGCTCTCCCAAATCTCATGCTCTCTGAGGCAGCTCACTAGCATTCCTGCCACCAGAGTCAGTTCTACTGTGCTTCCAAGGCCAGGTGCAAGGTCTGGTCTCCAGAGTGCTACAGCCAATGAGGAGAGGGACCAGCTTTCCCACCTGCCTCAGGTAGTGAGGGAGTGTGGCAAAGAACACATTTCTCCAGCACCTATGCCACCTCAGGACAGATGAGGGACAGAGCCTGCTCTCCTGTGTTCATACTTTCTGGGCTGGCTCACCCACATCCATACCACCAGGACTAGCTCTTCTGTACTGTCTAGGCAAGATGATAGCTGCTCTCCTGCTCATGCTGAGTGCTGCAGCTGACAAGCAGTGGGGTCTTTTCTCCTGAGTGCCTCAGCAAGTGAGGAGCAAGGACAGCTCTTCACCAACCTTGGACATCAACATGGTCCCAGGCAGCAACCCAGATCAGGGATTTCTACATGGCCTTCAGTCATAATGTGAGCCATGGACATCAACATAGACCCCCACTGCTGCATGGCCATGTACCCAGACATGGCCCTCAGCAGCAGCACTGGCCATGACCTCACCGTGATCCATAGTTCTTCTTAAGTTCAAGCCCACAATATCCATCTCACCATCAATGAGATTCAACTCTTCCCACATGTTGCTTTTGTTCTGCTGTCAGACATCTGTGAGGTTCAGACACTCCCACCCACCCCCAGCGCCCACCTTATTATGTTTCCTGCCTGCCAATACTTTTTGCTTCCCCAAGGTCTCAGCTTCCTGAATTTGCCTTTCTCTTCATCATACCTACCTATCTCATGGCTTTTCTCCATTTACCTGTTAAATAACATACCTAGCTGCAATCAAACAATAAATAATAAAGCTAAAGTTCAATAAAGAGCTCCAGCTTCAGAGCTCTGGAAAGTGTCTAACATATGGTAAATACTGCTCTTGATAGGACCTAATAGTAGATGTGAGTTTATTTCTGCAATTTTTCAAGGCTGATTTAAATTTCTAGATGATTTGGTTCCTTTATTAATACCAGAGATCAACAATTTCCCCAAAGTCTCTATTTATTGCAATATAATACTGAAATAAGTTAAAACTCAATATATATCATCTTTCTGCTTAATTCTCATCACTCCAAGCTATAGTGTTATTAGGTACAAAGTTGTCTAAATTAAGTAAAAAAATCTGTTTTCAACTGCCTTGAAGCTGCATAATACAGATCTTCATTATCCAGGCTTGACTTAGCTCTTTTCCTAATCACACTGGTAAAACAGTTTAGTTGAGTTGGGAATCATATTTCTTTCTTTCACTTTTTCTTTCTTTTTTCATTTATTTATTTATTCACTTAACAGCCTGATCTCAGCCCCCCTTCCACCTCCTCTCCCAATCTAACCCTTATAAATCCCTCCCCCGATTAACCCCTCAGAGAAGGGGAAGCCCCATTTGGGTGTTACCTTGCCCTGGGACATCCAGTCCCAGCAGGACTAAGCACATCCTCTCCCACTGAGGCCCCACCAGGCCGTCCAGTTAGAGGAAGGGGTTCCACTGGCAGGCTACAGAGTCAGAGACAGCCCCTGTTCCAGTGGTTACGGGACCCACATGAAGACCAAGCTGCATATCTCCTCCAAATGTGTAGGCTTCCCTGAATGGTCTTTGGTTTGTGGCTCACTCTCTGTGAACCCCCATGAGCCCAGGTTAGTTGAGTCTATAAGTCTTCTTATGGTGTTCTTGACCACTCCAGCTTGCTCAGTTTTTATCCCCCACTCTTCCACAAGACCAGGCTCTGCCTGTTTGGCTGTAGGTCTCTGCATCTTTTTCCATCCACTGCTTGATGAAGCCTCTCTCTCTCTCTCTCTCTCTCTCTCTCTCTCTCTCTCTCTCTCTCTCTCTTTTTGGTTTTTCGAGACAGGGTTTCTCTGTATAGCCCTGGCTGTGCTAGAACTCACTCTGTAGACCAGGCTGGTGAACTCAGAAATCCACCTGCCTCTGCCTCCCAAGTGCTGGGATTAAAGGAATGCGCCACCACTGCCCGGCTTGATGAAGCCTCTCAAGAGACAGTTATGCTAGGTTCCTGTCTGCAAGCATGGCAGAGTATCATTAATGATGTCAAGGATGGGTTCTTTCCTATGGGGTGGGTCTCAAGTTGGTACAGGCATCGGTTGGCCATTCCCCCAGTCTCTGCTCCATCTCTAGCCCTGCACATCTTGTAGGCAGGACTAATTTTAGTTTGAAGGTTTTGCGGGTGGGTTTACTTCCCTCCACTGGAATTCCCCAGTCTCCCTATCCTCCCACCCCTGGTAGAGTACATGTCTAGTATGTATCTTGGGTATTGGAATAATAGCAGCTAACATAACAAATGCCAAAGTAAATGCTATGGGATTTTTTGTTTTGTTTTGTTGTTTGTTTGTTTCACAAAACCCCCACAATTAGTATTCTCTATTAGGAGGAGCCTTTCCTCTAAGCAGAAATTTAAGAGTACAGTTTTCTTCAAGTTGTATCTTGAACATCCTCACATTTGGCTCAACTCATCTTATATGCAAATGTCTGGAGAAGGAGTAGTTAAGCCCTTCCCTAATCAAGAAGCTGTTTGCAATTGATACCTGATTTGAGAGGGAAGAGCAATTTCATTCAGTGGGAGCATCAACCACACTCCAGAATAGGCCCCATGCTCAGAAGTAATCAGCCAACCCAAATTGACCTTATGGCTTTTTGTGTGTGCTTTTTGTTTTGTTTTGTTTGTCTGATTGTCTGTTTTGTTGTTGTTGTTGTTGTTGTTGTTGTTGTTGTTGTTATTCCCTAGGGATTTTTTGAGAGATAGCAAGAGATAGATAGATGATAGAAAGATAGATAGATAGATAGAGACAGAGACAGAGAGAAAACCTAAAATTGAGTAGGTAGGGAAGTAGGGAGGATCTTTGAGGAAGTAGGAGAGGGGAAAGTATATGATCAGAATACATTGTATGTAAATTTTTCAAATAAAAATGTTTTTAATGGTCTGTGATAGGCTTGGGATTCAGTTCAGCTGACAGAATGCATGTTGGTACAAAGTCCCTGGGTCCAATATTCAGCATAAACTGGGCATAGGAATATACAGATAATTCCAGTTTTCAGGAGGTGGAGGCCAGAGAATCAGTTTGGATTCATCCTCACAATGAACTTTAGTGCATAGAGAACATTTCTAGCTACTGGGAAGAATAACTGCTAGCTATTATTCAATTTCATTATCAATAGTTGAATACTACCCAATTGTTTTATATTTAAGTCAGAAAGTAGCTAAGCTATAACAATATCTAAGGCCTTCCTTTGGGATACTTACCATCCATCCCTTGTATTCTGAATGACATCCTGCCTCATGTCACATGCCTAGTCAGCTCTTATAGAAATTTGCGATTGTGAATACCATTTCATGATTGCCCTTACCATGAGTTCTTTCAGTATAAAATACATTTTACTAACATTTACTGATAGTTTGCTTTCCACAGAAGTAATTAGTAGGGCTTTTCTGTTTTTGAGAAGTACCAAAGTGTAAATAGTTTTCTGGGTTATACTGCCTTTCTTTATATGAAGTCTCAAAGCAACTATACACACATATAAATGAACACAGTGATGTGTCTGTAAAATTTAAGGTACTGACCTGGATTTGTCCCATAGACTATAATTTTTAGACATTTGTTCTATGAGTGAAGATTACTGTTTTACTTTTGAGCCTCTTTGGTTTATCCTGTTGTGACATATTAAGAGACCCTGTCTTAAGAAATAAGGTAGATGGCTGCTGACCAATGACACCTGAGGTACACTTATGGCCTTCACACACACACACACACATACACACACAATCATGGCCAATGGCTTGATATGGTGGAATATGCCTGTAATGTATTGGAGGGAGGGGGATAAGGCACAAAGAGAATTAGTTCAAGGTTAGCTTAGGCAATATTGTGAGATCCCTTCACCAAAAAGGCAAAAAGACTTTTGGGGGCGTTGAGGGGGGGTGGAGGTTGTGTTACAAAGAGTAGGTGAAAATATTGCAATTTAATATGGAAAATACTGTCTCCCTCATGTCTGGTTTGTGAAACTTGTATGAGCCCAACATGTCCTGGGCAGCTGACGCTTCTCTTCTGTATACCACTGAGTACCATTTGTGCCATTCTTTAAGCACAGCACAATTTCCTTTCTGTGTTTTTGTTTCTGTGATCAGCCTTTATCGTGACTTATAAGCATATTTATGTGTTTACACCAGGCGTCTCAACACTTCAATCTCAGCTTGTTTCTTGCTGCGGATGATGATGTTTGGAGGATGGGTAGAAACTGAATCTAAGGGAATGATTCTCAAAGCCTTCCTTAGAAAAAAAAGGCAGAAAGCAGTCTGACTACAAATAAGAACCTGGTTCCACTTGGCTCCTGTGTTTCTTTCTTCTGACTTAAAACACTGTCTGATGGATAGTGGGCATGAATGAGCAGGAGAAAGTGAGGAAGCAGATTGTACACAAGCTTTTGTCGATCTCTGATTCCTGACTATGGCTTCCTTGCTTGGATGAACTAGCCTCAGACAAAAGAGAGTCGAAATAACCTTTCTTTTCATTCAGTTGTTTCTGTCGGGGGTTTCATTACAGTGAGACAAGTAACCCACCAATGGTGATGAAAATTACTCATTCTCTGTATCTAAACATAAATAATTTTTATAAAAGCATAACACATTATTAAGAGGATTAGGAGAATGGAGAAGAGGTTTAAAAGAGTTCAACAAAAGAAAAAATTGACTTAACTTTGTGCCTTCAGCTATCTCACCATGCAGTTAACAATGTGCTAAGTTTATCCTTAGCGAAAACTATAACAAGGGGTCTTCAGAGCACAAAAGCTTTTCCTATTGAGCCAGGTCAGTAGTGCCCTCTACTACCTTGCCTTCCATCTGGAACAGCACCATTAGTTTTGTCATCCCCAAAGGCACTATTTTGACACATCTCATTAATTTTTACAGGATCGTGACCCATAAGAATAAATGATCTATGCTTCAATGTCTAAGTATGCACATAAAGAGAATAGTGCTTAACTTAAGTGCTATATGGATAATCTGGGGCCCAAGAAAAACTATGTATGTTCAAAGAATAGACATTTCTTGAAGCATGTATTAAGATTTCAAGCAAATACAGTGTAGCCTCAGACACTCCAAATCTATACAGAAGAAGTTCACAAGAGTATTCCTTGCCACACATCCCTGATGGTTTCTTATGCATGGTGTCCTCAATACACCCCCTTTCATGCTGATGTAGTCATTTGTTGTAACTGGATCTATCTGAGGATGGGAGCACAAGGAAAAGATGGCTAAAAATGTAGTCATCTCCCTAGTAAAATCATGATACACTGAAAGAGTTCAAAACTTAGTATATTATAAAGCTAGTTGTGTGACAAAACTAAGTAAATGTTCATGAAGGAGAAATGAAACCAGACCACAATGACTTTATGACTGCCCAATACCAAAACTGACGAAAGAAAACCTAAGGATATTCGGCAATCACATTGTAGTTCTAAATTATTAACTTTTTCATTCAAATGGATTATTTTTAACAGAATGTTGGCAAATAGGCAAACCAAAACTGACACTCTTTCTAAATCATATCTTTGCTTAGTGCGGTCAAGATAAACGTGAAATAAGGAATGGTGAGAAGGCTCAGCAGGGAAAATCCCACCAAGAGGTGACCAAGCTTAATGACCTGTATTCAATCCCTGACATCACATGGTAAAAGGAAAAAACGGAGTTCTCCTCTGACCTCCACACAATGTATTATGCACACCCATGCGCATACATGCACATACAACCATATACACAATAAATAAATGTAATAAAATTTGTTAAAGTAAAATCATAAAAACAAACATTATTTGCACTTTGACCAGTTGTTAGTATTAGTATTATGTCCCGTCCACTGCCAAAAAGAACTTCGTTGAAAGCAGCAGTAACCTATGAGTTTAGAGAGCAACTTGATACTATGCCCATTTGGAAAAATAATAGTTCTAGGTTCTACCCTAGGGTTGATGATCTACCGTCATAGTTTGGGTTTCATTGCTGTGAAGAGACACCATGACCAAGGCAATTTTTATAAAAGGCAACATTTAATTGGGGCTGGCTTATAGTTTCAGAAGTTCAGTCCATTATCATGACAGAAAGCATGGTAGCATCCAGGTGCTGGAGAAGAAGCTGAGAGTTCTACATCTTGTTCCAAAGGTAGGCAGAGGTAGACTCTCCTGCAGGTAGCCAGGAGGATACTCTCTTCCACAGTGGGCAGAGCTTGAGCATAGGAGTTTTCAAAGCCTGCCTATACAGTGACATTCTTCCTCTGACAAGATAAATCTCCTTCAATAGGGCCACATCACCTAATTGTGCTACTTTCTGTGGGCCAAGCATACTCAAACCACTCCATTCCCTGGCCCCCACAGACTTATTCAAATACATGAGTCTATGGAGAACTTACCTAGCCATAGTATAATGAAAAACATATTTTGTCCAACTTCAAAAGTCTCCAAAGTCTTATCACAGTCTCAAAAATGTTTCAAAGTTCAGAGTTCAAAGTCTCTTCTGAGATTCCTGCAATTTCTTAACTGCAATCCCCTATAAAATACTAATTAACTAATTAAAAAACAGATTTGGGGGCCCTGTTAATTAAGGTCAAAGCCTACCATTGTCCAGACAGCTCTCTTGAGCTTAGCACAAAATGGAGGACTCCCTTTACCAGAGCGGTTTAGGCTTTGTTGACCTTGTCTGGGGAGCCTGAAACTCCCACACCCTCTACTTGAAGAATGTCATGGAGCCTTGGTGAGATTACAAGTTCAACTTCTTTCTCCCTGTAAGAACCTAGCCAGCAGCTGGGCAGTGGTGGCGCACGCCTATGATCCTAGCACTTGAGAGGCAGAGGCAGGTGGATTTCTGAGTTCAAGGCCAGTCTGGTCTACAGAATGAGTTCTAGCACAGCCAGGGCTACATAGAGAAAACACAGCAACAACAAAAAAAGAACCTGGCCAGCAAGCACCAGGAATTCCTGGAATACCTCTCCATGTTAATGAGACATTATTTTCTACCCTAAGCTATAGTCAATAGCACTTACCCACCCTAGGAATCCTTACTCCCTTCCCCCAAACTATATAGCCCTTGATAGTGTCCAAATAAAGTTGAACTGCCTCTCTCTCCGAAGCTGATTCCAGTAGTGATTTCATCATATCCATGAGCTGATGGAACCCTGTTCTTTGAATTTGTTCCCTTTGTCCTTGTGGGCTGGTGGGAGAAGGGAGGACCACATAGATCACATATTTCCAACATAACAGGATATACATTACCATTCCAAAATATTATAGTGAGGAAATACTGGCCCAAACCAAGACCAAAACCCAGCTGTACAAACTTCAAACTTTGCATCTCTAAGTCTGATACACAACTCCTTTCAGCTTTGTTGACTGCAACAATTCTTACTCTTGGGCTGGTTCTATTTCTACTCCCTGCTAGCAAGCTTTTCTAGGCAGATATTCCACAGCTCTGGCATCTCTAACATCTTGGGATATCCAAGATAACTTCAACTTCACAGCTTAATGTTCCAACATCTGGGATCCACATATGATCTTGGGCTCCTCCAAAGGGATTGGGTCACTTTTCCAGTTCTACCCTTTGTAGTATTCTTGTAAGACTCTGACGAGCCCTAGCTACTGGGGACCCTCTGAAGCAAGAGGAATTTATTCTTCCAGCATGCTAGGGTTGTCCTGCACCTGAAGGAGAGGTGGCAACCCCAGTTGGCCTATTCAGCAAGTTTTTATACAGTTTCCAGGGGCAGAATAGAGCATCAGCAACTAGGCACAATATGATTGGCAGAACAGTGAGCCCTGAAAACTGATTGGTCTTTAGGGAATGAGGTAGTAGGGGCTTAATCAGCCTCTCCCTTATGGCCTATGTGCTCCACCGACCTCTTCCTTCTGGGAAAGGAGGGGTGCCTACATGCTCTACCAACCTCTTCTTTCTGGGAAGAGAGGGGTCTTCATGTTCTAGGGCCCGGTGGAGTCTTTAGTTAGCTGACCTCTTCACTCTGAGCTCTGGTAAACTCTACTCCACTGTTGCTGCTATTCTTGGGGGTCATCCCATAGTACTGGCATCTCCAATACACTTGGTTCCTCTGCTGCAACTGGGCTTCAACAATAGCCCAGTTCATAGGTTTCTTTCATGGGAGGCTCCCAAGCCTCAACTTCTTTGCAAGATCCCTCTAGTCCTAGGCCATCAGCTGCATCTGAGGCTCCACCAATGGCCTTCCCTGGCTTCTCACAGTGCCAAGTCTCAGCTGCTCTCCATGGCCCCTTCATGCCTTCAAAACCAGTAAAACTTGGGTGACATTGCCACATCCAGCTGCCAGCACAAGGTCTATCTCTGGAACACAGCTTCTTTGTGCTCTCAGAAAACATTTCCCAGGAGATTTCATCTCAGTGGTGCTGGTCTCTTCTTAATCGTTGCTATGTTGTTGTTGTTGTTGTTGTTGTTGTTGTTGTTGTTGTTGTTGTTGTTGTTGTTTGAGACAGGGTTTCTCTTTGTAGCCCTGGCTGTCCTGAAACTCACTCTGTAGACCAGGCTGGCCTTGAACTCAGAAATCTGCCCTGCCTGCTGGGATTAAAGGCGTGTACCACCACTGCCAGGCATTGCTAATTTTTTAAGTCCAGTTAACCAGCAGCAACTGTTCCAGTAACCCCTTCTATTATTGACTCTAAAGCCAGACCCATAGGACCAAAGTTGCTGAATTCTGCTGCTCAGGCTGAAACGTGCCCCGTTGTATTATGTCATTACCAGATTTCTGTTTTCCAACTCCTTCACTGCCTAAGCTTGGATGTCCTGGAACTTGCTCTGTAAACTGACCTTGAACTCAGAGGTCTGCATGCCTCTGTCTCTTAAATGCTGGGATTAAAGGCTTGCACCACCACACCTGGACCAAGGCCTCTCTTTACCTTTTCAGAAAATATTTAAGTTTAAGATTGCAGTTCATGCCAGATATAGACAAGTTGACAACTGGGAATATCCATCACAATCCATTCCTTGTAAATTTGACATATTACACATATTCTTATGTCTAAATGAAACCAATAACAGGTAATAATAATGCTTAACATGATTTAACTATTCCTTATTCAACTGTAAATGCATAAACAATAAGTTTATCTGTGTGGGATCTTGCCCTAAAATTAGCACTCCCTTAAGTCTATTTAATATCCTTAAAAACAGGAGTTAACTTCATTGCACTTCCTGATGCCCCTTTACTCTTTGAGCCATGTATTTTTTAATGATTTTTCTAAGCTTGCTATGCTTGATCAAAATGTTCCTCATAACAGTGAACCACAGGACAAAGTCTAAACAAGGCTTTTTTTGAGACTTCTTTTGCCAATGCTAATTGCTGTGAAGAGACACCATGACCAAGGCAACTCTTACAAAGGACAACATTTAACTGGGGCTAGCTTATAGTTTCAGTTTTAGTCCATTATCATCATGGCAGGAAAGCATGGCAGGGTCCTTCTCTGAGGACTAAGGGCAGTTGATGACTGGTAGGGAGAGACGGTTTTCTTCTGGAATGTGGTCCCTGATAGGTTGTCCATGCTCCAGTGGATAGTCCTATACCCAAACACTTACTCTCAACACTATCTAGATTCAGAAGGTTAAAATAAAAATGAATGAAGTTGGGAAAAACTTGGTAAATTGATCCAGATAGAAGATGTAGGGGAAGGAGAAGGAAATATATTTGATCAGGACACATTGTACACATGAGTGAAATTCTCAAAAATCAATAATATAGCTATAAATTATTATACATTGAGTACTGATTAAATGTCAAGTGTTTTGCCCATTGTTTACATAATAGCATTATTGCAATTTATTTTCAGATTATCTAAAGCAGAAAGCTTAGTGTCACATGCCTGACTTGTTTAAGAACAATCAGATAATCAGAAGACACAGTCTATCATTTTCAGAATATCTTCTCAGAAATTCTTTGACTGCCACTCAGGAAACAACCTCATTCTTCCAAAAGAATAGCAGTGTGTGTGTGTGTGTGTGTGTGTGTGTGTGTGTGTGTGCGCGCGCGCGCCACCTCATGCCCAACAGGAGATGAGCAGCAGAAAATGAACTCAACAGTGTCATTGGAGGTTCTTTTTCTCATGTCATGTCCCAGCTTTTTTCTTATTTGCTTTCTTTTATTTTTTAATTTATATTATTTACATTTATATTTATTTTATACTCTTCAAGTCCTTGTGGTTTTGTGTTTTCATGGGATTACTGAGTGTGCAAACTGTGTCATTGTGTCTGTAGCTGTTTGGGGTGCATCTTTTCCTTGTCTTTTGTCCTATTCTGATTAGTTTGGCTTTGTTTTTTCACTATATTATATTCTATTGTTGTCCTTTAGATGCATATTTTCTAAAGAGAGAGAAAAAAAGGAATCTGGTGCAGATAGAAGGGAACTTGGGGGGGGCTGGAAGGAGCAAGGGAATGGGGGACATAATCAGAAGATATTGAATATAAAATTTTTTTCAATAAAAATGTATCATTCTGATTGTCGAGCTCTGCGATACATTAGAAAGCTCTGAAGATGACTTACTGCTTTTGTGAGTACATGCTCCCTCGGGATGCACTCCTTTAGAGCACAAAGACTTTTTGATGATATTTGATGAAGAGGACACCTAATAAGAAGTCTAGAAGTTTGGAAGATACTAATCAACAAAGCCATGGGAGACCAGAGCCACCCACACATCCAATATGATATCAAGAACCTTGTGGGAAACAGGAAAAAAAAAAAAAAAAAGAGTGCTTTAACTCCTAAAACTTTATGTATGCCATCAACTTCTACATTCAACATAAAAGTAACAGACCAATAAGGATCTGGAAACCACAAGGTTCATTGCAGTCTATTGTGATGTAAGTACTTTAACTCTCTTGTAGGTAAAATTGACACAAGACAGGCTCCAAACTACAAAAAACATGTTGCTTTTCAACCAACTATATCCTAACTCGCTTTTCAGTATAAATATGCAAACACCAGATCAAGGTCATTTGGTGTGAGCTGACAGAAAGCCAGAAGTCAAATAAAAAAGTAGGCAAATCATGATGAGGATAAGACAGCTATAGAGCCACCAGTGAGTGGAAAAGAAAAATTGATAATGACCCTGTCGGCCCTGCATCAGCTGCATCAAGTTGCTGGCATGCCCAGCTGAAAGATGCTGAGGTCTAGGACCAGACTGACCAAAACATAACTATAATTAAATCAGATCATTTTCTGATAGTTTTCTTCTGATCTTCTAATGCAGAGGCTCCTGCCTTTAAGCATAGATACAACAAGGTAAAAGTAGGGTCTAATGTAATTCAGGTTCAAGCAATAATTATCCAGTATGATTTGTTCATCTGCTAGACAATTATGTATCCCCATAATATAGAACAATATGGTATATCAAAAAAAAAAAAAAAAACAGAGGAATTAACCCTGTTTTTAAATCCTGGTGTTACACTAAGTAAATTGTTATTAATACTCATTTGAGTTCAGTTTGTGTATTTACAAAATTACAAATTTATAAGAAAACTCTATAAAGTTTTGTGAAGAAATAAATGAGAAAATGCACATGAAAATGGGGCATATGTCTAGGGACCCAGAATTGTGTAAATAAAACTGTATTATTCACTGAAATTACATGTGCAGAATTACAGTAACATTTTGAAGGATTCCAGCCCTTATAGGAAACAAAACTTGTTAAATAAACTTAACAAAGTCTCAGAAAAAAATCCCTCTCCATCCAAAATCCGTTAACTGAGAATCTGGAGCTTAAAAAGATCCAGGGGGACCTTTATGTACATGTGGAAACTATAAGAAAATCCTAAAGCAATGAGGTTGTATTTTACATTTAGAAAGTACCAGGATATTCTGAGACTCTCTTGAGATGACAATTATTGCTCTGAAATACCCTCTTTCACAGAGTGAAGATGATGCTTTGCATGTTGTGAAGATTCATTAAGATAGGTCTACAGAAAGCCTACATAACTCTTACTCTCGTGGGAGAAACTATCTTTTTGATATCTTCATATTTGTTACCAATACCAGAGTGTTTTGCACATAATATCCAATGAACTTATTCAATAAATGTATTACAGAGTTTTATGGTGATAACAAATACATTTTGTAACAACAGCAACAAAGCAAAGTAGCGGTTGGGCTATCAGAAGTTTAGATAGCAGCAGAGAGAATGGAACGTCATTTGCCAAAGAATATACAATTATCATCCTACAGAAAGTATATAAACTTTTAAAAGTTTTTACAGGATAAGCAAACACATAAAGAGAGAAGGTTGACAAGTGGATATCTGGGCTCAGTAGATAGAGGAGGGTAGAGAATAATTAGTGATTGCAGACTTTCCTTTATATGTGATGAGAAGAACTAGATACGATGTTGGTGGCGGTGGAACACTGTGAATATACTAAAAATCACTAGATTATACACTTGAAGGTGAATTGTGTAATACATGGATGATATCTCAATAAAGAACAAAAAAAAGAATGCTGAAACAAAAAAAGCACTTTCAGATAAAATGTGCACACTCATTTAGCTAGAAAATGTTTCTTTGATGTCTTATGAAATAAAATACAAAGGCAGGACTTAGATTACAAGATAAATGGGTCATAGGGAATTAATTATCACCAGTCTTTTGTGGGCTTACATCAGGTACTGGGCTCATTCCATTCCCAGTTGTAAGCCCCGTGACTCTTGGCAGATTCAAATTACACAACAAACACCATTCAATTCTTCACATGTCCAAGATTCAAGGAGCAGAGAAAATTGAGGTTAGATACATAAAATTATTGGAATGAACAAAATTATCTTAATGAGAAGATACTCTAAAGACCATCGGTGTCACTAACAAAGAAGGAGCACCTGTGGTGTGCTGGGGACGGTAGGACAGGCTTCGGAGAGAAGCTGCTGACAAGGAACCAATGACAGACTTCCTAGTGAGTTAATAAAAACTTGGCATCAAAAGGCAAATAGTAAATAAATAAAAATAACACAGACTGTTCTGGAACCTGCAAACTACCTCACTCTTTCTGGAAAATAAGAAAGAATGGTGGCAGGGATTAAACGGGAAAGACAGACAGGGACGGCTTCATGCCTTACAGATTTTACCTTTGAGGCTATGGGCAGCATGCAAAGATTCTGAGTAAGAGAGTAATACGGTTGCATCTCCCTTAAGACAGGCCATAGACAGAAGTGAGAAGGGTGAATTGGGGGAGAAGCAAGAGAGGAACAAGTGGAGAGAGACGAGAGGGTCACCAGGAAGGATGGGAACTGATGCCGTACTGTATTGAAATGGTGGCTCGAATAAGATCAGAGCAGTCAAGATGAAGCAAAAAGAATGAGTCAAAGAAAATAGAAGAGATAGCCGGGCAGTGGTGGTGCATGCCTTTAATCCCAGCACCTGGGAGGCAGAGGCAGGTGGATTTCTGAGTTCGAGGCCAGCCTGGTCTACAGAGTGAGTTCCGGGACAGCCAGGGCTACACAGAGAAACCCTGTCTCAAAAAACCAAAAAAAAAAAGAAAGAAAATAGAACATATATAGATTCTGAAGAATGGTTAAATGTGATGATCCTTTTAACCAGTGAAAGAGCCTCCAAAGGGTTACAACTACACACAATTTCAGTACAGCTGAGAAACAGGTTTCATTATTGGACAGTGCTGGCATTCACAGAGGTAGGCAATAGAACTATCAGGCACACTTGAAGGAGAAACAAATTGACTTGTTTGAGGGTGCTGACACTGAATGGTGCAGTGTTCTTTTAACCTAAAAATAACTTGAAATTGTGGGTGAAATGCTCCTTTCCTCAGGCTAGCATCCATAGAATGCTCTTATGAACCTACAGCCAGAGCTGGGGGGATAGCTCAGCTGGTAAACTGTATGCCTTGAGAGCCCAAGGACCTAAGTTCAATCCCCACATCCGTGTTTTAAAAACCAAAAATCTAGGCAGAGTGTTACAGCTCTAGAGAGGCAGAGACGGGCAGATCTTGGTGATCTCTGAGTAGCAAGGCAGCTTGGCAAGCTCCAGGCCAGTGAGAATTCCTGTCTTTAAAAATGGTAGATGCTGGCCATGGTGGCGCACGCCTTTAATCCCAGCACTCAGGAGGCAGAGGCAGGTGGATTTCTGAGTTCGAGGCCAGCCTGGTCTACAGCGTGAGTTCCAGGACAGCCAGGGCTACACAGAGAAACCCTGTCTGGGGGGTGGGGGGGGTGGGGGGGTGGGGAAATGGTAGATGACACCTGAGGAACAATACCTGGGATTGTCCTCAGACCTCCACATGGCACACCAGTACACACATGCATGTACATACACACACACACACACACACACACACACACACACACCAAGAATATGGGATCATAGCAATGGTTTAATCTCTCTCCATAGTCTCATAAGCAAACCATAAACAAAGGCAGACTTGGTCATAGAACTGTGTTAATCCAGTCTAAAAAATTAACAATAACCAGCTGTACTATTTGTTGAGTATTTGGGTGTTATGGGAATCTGGAGAAGAGGTTAAGCACAAGCATCACAGAAGCAGAAAACAAGTGAGAAGACAGAGAAGAGACTGTAAAGGAGATCCTGAGACTTAGAGACGCAGCCCTCCATCTTCAGCCATTTAATCTCTTTGCTAACCCTGTTTAAGAAAGTTCTCAGAGATACCTTCTGGAACCACCAGAGAGCTTTTAAAAATGGAGCTTTGTCTCCTTGCTGAAAATTCTAGTTTAATGGTTATGAAATGCAAAGCCACTATCCTAGAATCAAGTAGCATCATGTTACTAGATTATCAGTCCTGACTACACTACCTAAAATACCACCATGCTTAGGTCCTACCTTGCAGAGATTATCAAGAGAGGCCTTGACACCAGGTGTTTGCAGGAGCCACGGCTGATTGAAATACAAAGCCTGAGTTGAAAACCACACCAACCTTCCAAAATAGAGCCTCTCAATTTTCTCCACTGCCTTCAAAACCACTTTACCCAAGCTCACTATCAACAGGACTTCTTTCTATAATTATTTAGCTAATTTAGACTCCAGGAGTGTGTTAGACATTCGTACCGTCTTTCCCGTCTTCTCTGTCACTGTGACTGGCAGTTGTTAAGGACAGGTAGGATAAAAGCATCTTCTTTCCAGCAGCAGACCTTTTCTGACCACTGCTTTTCCAGGTCCCACTTATTTTGTATCTGTGTAAATGAATGGTTGTAAAAACAAAAACACTCTATGAAATTGGAGAGGAACATGGGAAAGGAGCGAAGGGTGTGGGGAGGGGGCAAAAGCCCCATGTGACATGGGAGTGGAAAGGATACCAGGGGGATGACACACAACGAACGGAGGAGGGACAATAAAAGCCAATTTATTTGAAAAATGCCAAAATGAAACTTAATTATTAGTAAGCTATTAGGGGTTTTCCCAAGACAATAAAAAACTAGAGACTAAATATGATAAAGTTGAATGCTTGGACATTTTATATTATTTTAGAATAAAATAATATATTGCTAAAATAATAGGATTTATTATTTAGGATTTAGGATAACTAAACTGCTGCTAAATTAAGAAGTTATAGGACACATTTCCAAGGTTTCTAGAAGCAATAAACAATGGCATGTTTTGAAGCATCTGTAAAGGTAAAATTGCCCATCTATTGGTCCAGCTGACAGAAGCAAGAAGCCAGCCTATGGCTTAGACTGAGCAGAAAGGCATACCTATGGCTTAGACTGAGCAGTAAGGCATACGTAATAGCCCGAAGCTGACCTGTGTATGTTACCTGACTCTAAATGGAGCCAATGATTATGCTCAGATTTTCGATATGTGAAATCTAGCATATCCAGGTTCTCTACTACAGTTCTCAGTATCTCTGGAAACTCAACACGATGTGTGGCTCACAAAGTGCTCAACAGTCACTTCTGGAAATATATATTTATATATTTTAATGGCAAACGTTTTTTATGCTTAGTATGCCAAACTGAGTAAAACTTGCTTTTAAAGTTGTAGAACAGTAAATGAAAATACCCTTTGAAAACACAATGCTAAATGCAAGTGATTCCTGCCATTAACTGTAATATGACACTGCAGCAGCCCTACTGGACATCCCACAGCCAGCCGGCCTGTCAATTCCGCAAGCTTCATTAAAGGGCTAACAGATGGGCAACATATCAAAGCTGACATTTAGAAGATCTTGGGTTTGCCCTTTGGCTCTCTGCCCTCCATCCCAGAGTGTGGCCCTTAAATCCATCCCCCCAAGAGACTACAGGAAATGCTTGTGTGGTCAAACTTGTTCCGCCATTGGTCTTAGTCCAACCAAAGCTCATTAGTTTTACTTTTCCCTTTGGATTTGTGGGCTACAGTTCTATTTGTTGCATAAGGGGAGGCACTAGCAGCTTGTATTTTTCTTGAGCTTTGGCACAGAGTCAGCCATACATCCATTACGTTACTTTTATTAAGATTAAGTAGTGGTTTGCTATATGTCCATAAAGTTGGTTGTCAACCCTGTCTCGAAAAACCAAAAAAAAAGAAAGAAAGAAAAACCAAAAACCAAAAGCCAAAAAAAAAAAAAAAAAAAAGTTGGTTGTCATTTTAAACATCTATTAATTATTCTAAGGATAATAACATGCTACACATTCTCTGTCTTTCATCAAGATAAATTAAAAATGAATAGTACTTTAGCTTCAATATTAAAAATCTAGACATGCACTGTTCAATAAGGTAGCCTTGGATATATATGGCCAGCAAGCAGGTGACTGCTCTAAATTATAATACACTGTGGGTATAAAATAGACATCAAATTTCAAACACAGTATGAAATGTATTAAATATCTTACTATTTTTAATAGGTTGTATGCTTGGATGATAATATCTCTATGATCCTGAGTAATATAAACTATACATTTAAAATGCTTACTAAGTCATTTTCTTTCTAATGTGGGTGACTAGAAAACTTAAAATTACTTGTGTAACTTGCATTATATTTACACTCTACAACTCTGAGCTAGATATTCAGAGTCTTTCTGGAGAGTTCAATTCTGAATGACTCTAATTAATCTCCTTAATTTCATTAATTGCAATTCTTCTTTCAGACTAAACCAGTTAATAATCAGCAGTCATATTTCAGTGGTGACAACCTGGGAAGTCCTTTAAACACCTACACTAATGGTTTTGTTTCATGACTACTGACAGCAGAAACCAAAGCAGAAATGTTCCAGTGCTGCTCCAGCCTAGAGTGAACCCCTCGGCCCTGAGCTTCACTGCAGGTCATACACAGTAAGTGACACATAACTGTCCTGCCTTGATGTACGTGTTGAGCAAATGACACAGTACATTTTCTAGACAACATCAGGAGTTTAGAAACCTGGATTTGTTCTTTGTATTCATGAAATAGTCCCAAACTCAGTGTGCATATAATGTGAAACAGGTATTATGACCATCTATGTGTACAGTGGAGATGTTTAAAATGGGTGACCGCGACACTGATGTGTACTGACTGGTTTCTTTCATTGCCAATTTCACTAAATCTGAAATGCCTTAAGAAACACTTGTAGGTATGTCTGGAAGGTGTTTTCAGAAAGATTTAACTGAGGAGGAAAAATCTGCCCTAACTGTGGTCATGACCATTCTGTGCACTGGAGACCTAGACTGAGGAAAAAGAGTACAGGCACACAGCAAGCTGATCGCCAGCTGTCACATCTCTCTGCTTTCTGATGCCATGATGCCTCCTGTATCTTCTGCCATGCTTTCCACATCATGGTGTCCTATACCCTGGAACTACTAGCCAGAGCAAAGTCTTGATTCCTTCAGTGGCTTCTTGTCTGGAATTTCGTTACAGCAATAAAAAAAGGTATTCCCAACACAGAAAAAATTACATTAAGGAAACTGTATGATGGAAAATAAAACAAAGTAAAATACAAATGCTGGAAAGGGTGTGGGAAAGAGAGCCCTTCGTTCACTGTTGGTGCAAACTGGTACAGCCACTAGGGGAAAGCAGTCTGGAGGATTACCAGAAAGCCTAAAATAAATCTACCAGACGGCCCAGATATACTACTCCTTAGCATGTGTCCAAAGGACTTGATATCCTAATTTACAAACCCTTGCTCAGTCATGCTCACTGCTGCTCTATTTACAATAGCTGGGAAAAGGAAAGAACCTAAATGTCTTACAATGATGAATGGATAATGAAAATGAGGTACATCCACACCATGGAATACTATCCAGTTGTAAAGAAAAAATAACAGGTTAAAATTTGCAACCAAATGGATGGAGCTAGAAACTATTACACTGAATGAGGTAACTCAGACCCAGAAAGACAAACACTGCTTCTTCTCTCTTATTTATGGATCCTAACTTAGAATATTCAGATGTGTGTATTACCTAGAATAACATCAGCTACTAGGAAATTTAAAAGGGGCCATAGATGGGGGCAGGAGGAATTCTAAACAAAGGAACTGCTTGTTGGACACCAGTACTAGGAGTGGGGAAATGGGAGAGATGGGGAGCGATTACCTGTGCAGTGGAGAGAAAGCAGCACAGAGGGAGAAAGATGGAGCTGGAACAATAGCATTAAGGATGTTTGAAAAAGCCACAAGGAATCACACTGATTTATGATTACTTAAAATTATTCCTCTATATCTAATCTATATCTACATCTATATCTATCAGATAGATAGATAGATAGATAGATAGATAGATAGATAGATAGATAAGATAGATAGAAAAATGATAGACTGGTAAATGATAGATGATCGATGATAGATAATTGATAGAGAGATGATAGATAGGTAGGTAGATAGATAGATAGATAGATAGATAGATAGATAGACAGACAGAGATGGATCAATGGATGATATATTGCTTGTTTGTTTTCTTGTTTTTCTGTTTGTCTGTCTGTTTGTTTAATTTGGTTATACCACTTGTGGTGACAATGTTTCCCCAAGAGCCACAGACTATCTAACAAAAAAGCCCAGTGGCACTCATGGGAAACTTCCTTTCAAATTATTGGTCAGGGGAATCCAATAGACCCTCAAAACAATGTATCCTAATGCTGTTGCCTTTGGTTGCCTCTCTGAAATTGAAGGTAAGAGCTTATTGCTGAAGACACAATGGACTCCAAAGGATTTGAGGGAACTGAACTGGAACTGACCTAGAAGCTCCTCCCCAAGGACTAGCTTTCGTGCTACCTGAAGGAGCAATATAAGCTACCAAGGGAGAGAGGCAACCAATAGTCCCACCTATAAACGCCTATAAACAACAGTGTCTAGAATGACAAGCTATACCAACAGGGCAATACTGGAATTTATATTCTAGGAACAACCAATAAGCATTTAAATGAATTTAAGGCTTGCTCAATAGGAAAGAACTCATACCTGGTACAGTAAACAGAGCCCACTACCCTTGGCTGGTGAGGTTATTGGTCCTAGAAGAGAGCCAATTATTGCCACTTCACTAAGCTAATGTAATTTCTAACTGTATTCTAAATACTTCTGATTGTATACACAGATAAGTTAGGCTCTTGCCCTTCACCAAAGGTTCTTTTTGCAGTAGACAGAGACCATTACAGAAAGCTACAAATGGTCAAAATGCAGTAGGGTACCCAACTGGTACAACTGTGATGCAACCCTTATACCTAAGGCTCTAGGAATATCATGGAAGATGGAGGGTGAGGAGGAAAGACTGAGGAGACATCTGCTGCCGGATAATTTCTTCTGTATATGATTATGATTCCACACATGTATATATACGTAATTTAAAATGAAATAAATACTTAAATTTTCTAAATAAATAAAACACTTAAGTAAAATTAAAAAAAAAAACACTTCAATTCATCACCACTAGTTTTACTTATTGAACTAAAATGCAAGTATCTTAGCAAAACACGTTTACATAAAATAAGAATGCTGCTCTGATTTAGACCAAATCTAAGGGAGGGTAAGTTTATGATTAACCCGTTTGGCAAGACAGAAAGCTCATGAGGACCAAAGAAAGAGTATAATTCTGGATAATCTCTTTACGTTGGAGATGGAGAGAAGGGAAGTACACTTTGAAGCTGTGGCAGAACACACAAAAAGAAACAGTCTTTTCTGTCAGACTGGCATGTAATAAGAAATTTCACATGACATAATTCAGTGGATTTAATACTACAAAGATACTGTACTTAGAAAAACTTACAGATAGGTATTTTCTTTATTTCGTTTTATGATTTGTTTGTTAAGAAACAAGGTCCGAGGTAGTCCAAGCTGGCCTTGAACTCCTGATGCCCTACCTCCAACTCTAGAGTTCTATGGTTGCATAGGACTCCAGACAAGTGCTTCAATGGCTGTTTGTGGGCTGCTGGAGACAAGCCCAGAGACTTGCGCATGCTAAGTGTATTAGTCAGAGTTCTCCAGAGTCACAGAACTTATGGGTAGTCTCTATATAGTAAGGGAATTTGTTGATGACTTACAGTCTATAGTCCAACTCCTCAACAATGGTCAGCAGCAGCTGTGAATGAAAGTCCAAGGATCTAGAAGTTGCTCAGTCCCACAAGGCACACAGACAAAGAAGAGAGAATCTTCCTTCTTCCAATGTCCTTATGTAGGTCTCCAGCAGAAGGTGTGGCCCAAATCAAAGGTGTGTACCAGCATGTCTGGATCTGGGACTTGCTTTGCCCAGGCTGACCTTGAACTCAGAGATCTCCTTGCCTCAGTTTCCTGGAATTAAGGATGTGCACTACTTTGCCTGGGGCTAAGCATGAAAACATGGTCACTATGCCTCAAGATCTCCATGCCAAGATCCAGATCAGAAACTTGTATCTTCCAGCTTCAAGATCTGGATCGCATGTGAGCCTTCTAATTCTGGATTGTAGCTCACTCCAGAAATAGTCAAGCTGACAATCAGGAATAGCCACTACACTAAGCAAACACTCTACCAACTGCGCTGCAGCCTCAGCCCAAGACATCCACTTTTTTAAAAAAAGAAATTCTCAAAGATGGAAATAAAATGGCAGCTAAAGACTTGAGTTGCATGCATGCTTAGAAGTACTAATTAATTTCAGTTTATCTTTAACCTTACCACTTCCCAGACAAACAAACCAAAGCATTGCATTTATATGGGTCAAATTATAAACTGTCATGAAAGAACCAGAACTAGAAGTAAACTAATTCCCAGTTTCCTTTCACTAATTTCTCAGTTGATTCTTTTTCCACAATCTCAGCAGTAATTCTACATGGTAGGATTTTAATAGACTTAACAAAAGTTCTTAAACCAAGATCAACATTCTGTAAAGTTAATAAATTAATATAACTATTTTTAATTAAAAAATAATCAGAGGATGCTCAGAGGTAGCTCAGGGAGTCAAGGAGTTGCTGACAAGTCTGACTTGGTCTACCCATGAAACTCATATGTGGAAGAAGAGAAGCAAATCCTGCAAGTTGGCCTCTGACCTCCAAGTGTGTAATGTGACACCCCCTATGAATAAATAAATGTGAAGAATGTAATAAAAATGAACTGAGCTATAATAATGTTCTAAAGTTTCCTTTTTCAATATATCAGTGACATTTTTTCCTCATCAGGAATCACGTTCCTTTCAAATCTACATAGTTTAGCACTCTGTGAATGTTCCTAGTTTCTCAACTACCACCTCACCCATCATGATTTGGACACGTTTTCACCACTGCAAGCAATGCCACGCTGCAGATCTTTGGCTTATATTTTTCTGCACATACAGAGATTTCATGAGGAGAAATTCCTAGAGGTAGAATTTCTGAGTCAAATACTATTACATTTCTTAGAGCTTTTGACAGATATTGTAAAAATTACCCTGCACATTGCTGGGGTCAGTTTATATCCCTACCATGAATAAACAAAAGGATTTTCCCATATCCTCAACAAGAACGAATGGCATCAACTCTCTAATCATGCCTTACAGGAAATGAGAAACATATCTCAATTTTAATTTTGTTTTTTCATAAATAAACCCTGGGGAATTTTTTACCTTAATTTTATCTTTATTCCTCATATCCCCACTAAGTGGTTTTTCTGATGCCATCTGTGAGAAGGAAATCCATCATAACAAGGTCCCCTGCTTTGAGACTTCGGAGGGATAATGAATAGTCACATGACTTCAGAGATTAGTAAACAGAATGCCGTTCTGACTAAACCATGAGCCTCATCATCCCCTAGCTTTTCAGCCAGAATTCAGAATTCATTATCCCATTTTAATTTGGCCTCTAAGAAAAATACTAAAAATTTTCAATATTACCTAACTCAACATTTCTTTCTATGCTCATTATTTTTTTCTCTATATGCCAAGCAAGAGTTTTCTATACACTTAGACTTGAAAAGAACACATCAAAATATGAAGGCGCTCATCCTATATGTCTTAAAAACAAAGTGTGAGAGGCTTAGCTTTTGAAAGATTAAATGCATTCCATTAACAACCTTTAATTTCCTTTTAAAGTTTTCTCCCCTTTCAAAAATATTCCATGACAATTCTGCCAATAGCTCTGGAATGAAGGGAAAAAAATGATCCTAAGATGTTAGTACAGTTGAAGAAGCGATTTTTTTTTTTGACAGAGATGTGATAGCTCATAACTTGGAATTAACGCTAAGGATTAAAGTGAATGTGTGTCAGTGCATAGAACATAAACATGAGCCACAAAGAGAAAATAATTATCAAATTACAAGAAATTGGAAAATGTACAGCATCATGGAACTCAAAGACTTGATGGCAATCTCAAAAGGTTTCAGATTCGGCCTCTTACCAATACAAGGCTTAAATCTTTTCCACAGGAACCTAATATGCATTCACCAGCATTTAAAGCACACAGTGGTAGGAGTACATCGCCTTCGGGCACAGCCACCATAATGAGCAGTGGGTCCTTTCTCGTGAAATCTGTCTTCTTTTTGTTGGTATTTATCCTCCTTACACACTGACACCACCTGAGAAGTCTGACTTGGTTAATTTTATATTCATTCCTAAATTCTACCAATTTCACTTTCTACCATATGGGAAGAAAAATGAAATATTTGCTACCCAGGTTGTCATTCCAGCTAGTGCTTATTGTTGTAATCTAGCCTAGCTACAGAGACCAAGAAAAGTCTACACTGCCTCACTGCCCCAAACCATCAGTACCATCGTGGAAGAAAGCTCACAGGTCAAGACACTGTGGGGTTGCCTACAGACCACTAAAGGCTACCTGTTGCAGGTTCCTTGTTATGTAGAAAAGTAAATATCACCAGCCTTGAGGACATGAATTGAGTAGTTCTGAGGTTTGTACTTGAATAGAACCATTTTTAATGTACAGATTTTATGGTTGTACTAAACAGTCTGATATTTGATAACACCTCGTGTTTTGTTGTAAAGAAAATATGTCTTTGCAAACTAGATGTCTACACTGGAGATCTCTCATTTTTCATGTTGGCTGGCCTGGAAAACATGTGGAATATTCTCATTGTTTAAACCACAACACAGCCAGACAGTCAGTTGGGGCTGGAACACACTAAGTTCTGAGGAAAAGCCACTGCATGTGACTGATTCAGTTTCTGGCCAATTTCTTCCTGCTCTTATCATATCGTTCTTCATCTCACCTTACCTCCAAGTTCACATTAAATTAAGATTTCTAAAACCTGTGGGGGCTGATAGAACAACCCAATTTGTTTTCTTGTCCTTTTTGTATGGTTTGGCCTATCAAAATGTCAGTTTAAATTACGAGAAGACATAGTTTACTCTCAAAAATAAAAAAGCACTACATTTCAGTTTTTCCAGAATCAACAAATTTGAACCTCATATTGCAATGCAATTTAAAGATAATAATCTACCTAATCTTTGTAGTCCAATAACAATCATACACACACACACACATACACACACACACACACACACACACACACACACACACCTCTTTAAAACTCTGACCTATTTTCTTAGCTTTTCTTAATGGGTAATGCTATTATTGTAAAAGAATGTCTAAAGGTGATTTCATCTGAATCTGTCCTTGATTTATACTCAACTTTATCTTTTAAAGATGAGCTATATTGTACCATCATAGGATTATGACATAATCAATCACATTTCTAAGTTAGTAGTGTTGATTACATACTGTTTACTGATCTACAGATTGTGGGACCTGAGAGAATGGAGCCAATAAATGAGGCAGATATAATCACATACAATAGCCTACTTTATTCAGAGCATCAGCCAATTTATCCCCTGAGGGTTAAGGGAATCACATGAGTAAAATGTACAATCACAAGGGCAAGCTGCACGTGGCAGACAATAACATGATTTTCCCTAGAGACATAAATAAATAACAATAGCCAGTTGTAATGAATAATCTGAAGTAAACTCACTCCTATCTGCTACACCTAGGAGGTGAACAAAAAGCACATTCCATGAACAATTTCATGGTTTTGAAGACACTGAAGTCACAAGACTTTGTATTGTTTTCTTGGAACTTTCTCACAAGCACTCAGAATTCTCACAGGAATTCATTCTTTGACCATGTTCTTACACACACCTGCTATCTATTTTAAAGAAACCTTAAAGGCAGACATAAACTAGTAAAGTCTCTTTAGCAAGAGTTTAAACTTGGATTTTGACTTTCATGAGATTTGGGGCAAACTACCTAACTACTTAACTACCCCACTCATACTCATAACTAGCAAAGATGGAATGATTATACTTACCTGATAGCTTTAGTATAAGGGTAAGCTTAAGTTATATATAAATGTATATAAATATATATTTATTTATATATTTAATATATATAAATATATATACTGATTAAATTTATGAAAACATATATATTATACACACATACATAAACACACATATGTGTGTATATATATAATCATATACACACATATCTATGTATATATACATACATATACATACATATACACATATATACCATGTTCATATGCATGTGCATGTATATATATATAATCACTACCAGCTAAACTTTCAAACATGATCAGCTATTATTATTTCTAAAAAGCCACTGAGATCCTGTGCCGCCCTTACCACTACGAATTGTTTGGAAATTCATCAACCCTTGTTGTGCTTCAAAACTATTGAATATCTGAAAAATCTGAACAATGAGTGCAATTATGAGTATAAATTCTTGATATATTTACATAATTTAAAAAATCTTTGACATGCTAGCAAGAGGTTTGAACAAGACAGGATAAAGGAGAAGACGTGAAGTCCCCTAATATTGGTGGTATGTTTTAGTTTTCATTCTCCCAGTAGGTCATGCTGACACACATATTGTAATGTTAATTTCTTTGGAAATGCTAAAAATAAAGGAAGTTGGAAATGGATAACAACAGGGAAAGTTTACCTAACTATCATTACAGGCAACTTGAGATTAATCTCACTGGGAATTTTGAAAAGCAGTGTGAACTGCATACACCAGCTGATACTAGGCCCCTGACACACATACAGCAAAGGACTGCCTGGTCTGGCCTCAGTGAGAGAAGATGCACCTAACCCTGGAGAGACTTCAGGCCCCAGGGAGTAGGGAGGTCTGGTAGGGTGGGGGTGGGGACATCCTCTTGGAGACAGGGGATGAGGAACTATTGGAGGGTGGACTGAGAGGGGGATGATGACTGGACTGTAAAAAAAGATAAAGGATAATTTTTTTAAAATAAGAAAGAAGCAAAGAAAAGCAATGTGAAGCATAGTTTCAAGCTATTCCATTCATGAGGGAGAAGGAGAAATATATATTTTTTTCATATTCATATTTTATTTATACTATACCTCCTGGGCTCAAATTGAGGGCTACTCTCAGATTTTCTTAATTATCTGTTACTTCTGATTATGGTCAGAGACCCAACTGTTCCTATATTTCTGGGGAAAAAGAAATCCAACTTTTTTGAGATGCAAATAAGAGATGGAAGCATGTGTGTGCCCACTGCACACTTAGAAAGATACAGAGGAATGTAGACGTGGTCTATGCCTCAGAGCACCAAAGACTGACTCAAAACAGAAGAACAGACACTAAAAACCTGCCATGCCTCATGACAGGGTAAGTGTCAAAGGTTAAAAATGTTACAGGAGAGGAATGTGAGCAAAGTGGAAAAAAAAAAAAACACTGGAATTTCTAGTGGATTAGGAATGGGAGCAACTTTACCCAAACAATGCAGGACATTTGGTTTGAAACATTTAATACACAAAACTCAGCAAAGTTCACCTTGATGTTCTGTAGCAAAACAAAACAAAAAATACTCTAGGTAGTTCCTTTGGCAAAGCCACATGGAAACACCCATTGCCTTTGGGTATGCTGTTACCCTGTCTGGCCTTTATCACAGAATATTCCTCAAAGCCTGTCCATGCATGTTGTCATGACAGACACACTTCTCAGCCTCTGAGGGAGGAAGTAGTCCAGTGTTGAGCTCCTTTTCAAGGCACATCTCTCCTCTCAGATTCTTCCAGATTCTACAAATCCTTTAATACTTAAACCTTAGCTCACTAGCGTGACATTCTCGGCACACCTCTGACCTGATATACACAATTCGTCCAGTGTTAACCTCTTCTGCAGTAGAACTCTGGATTATCAGCTGAAGCCCAGAGTCTAGGCTGCAGTAAACCTAAAGTAGCAGAGAACATAGAACACTTGACCTGTCATTTCCTGACCTGTTCATCAAATCTTAAACACCCAGTTTTCTCTCACTTTCATCTGGAAGACTTACAAGAGCAAGTAAACCAGAAGTTGAGATCCCTGTTTTCTTATATTTTTGGTTGTGAGCCCAGCTTTTAATGGCTGAGCTACCTCTACAGCCTCAGATCCCTTTTTCCATAGCTTGCCATTTACTCTTTCTAGGCTAAGGAGGTGAAAACCATAGGCTAGATTGTCCTGGTACAATTGTCACTGAATATCCATCGCCTGATCACCCAAACATCTCTATCTACCTGTTCCTATTCCTGGCTAGCTCATCCCAGCTGAGCACTAGGAAAATCTTTAGACAGGAGACTCATGTACCGTTGGCCTTACACATCATCAGTAGTAACCTTCTCAGTTCCCCCCACGTTAGGACTACTATAGGGGTTTATGGAATAGTAGCAAAGAGTAATGTTAGTTGTTGGGCTTCTTTCAGGAATACTGGGACATTTAAGAATTTACTACTTTTTTAGTAAGAACTATGGGCTTGCTTTCCATTGAACAATACCTCCGGGACATTGTTGTCACTTATTGCATTGAGTTTTCATTTTTCATAAATACATTTTATTTTACTATCATAAAGTCAGAACATCTTTAGATGGGAAAATTCTTATTTTAAAAACTGGCTGTTTACATATGAATTTAACAAAGATCTCTACTTAAAGTCTATTTGAAATTAATTTGAGGATATTCTACAAGAAAGAAATCAGTTACTACTGATTTCTATGTCTTTCTCTAAAAACCAATTTTATATTTCCTTTATAATTTATTTTTATTTAATTTTTTCATATATTTTACTATCCTTCAACGCTTTCCAGATACTGTCCCTACCCAACATTCCTCTCTCTCTTTCTCCAGTAAAAGGTTAAAAAACAAAGAAAGGAAGAAAGAAAATATAAGCAAACTAATTCAAAACAAACAAAAGAAAAAACCAACAAACAAAAGAAAAGCAAACCAAAAAACATGCAGTCCATTCTATGCTGGCCAGCTTCTCCTAAGCACTGGAATGTGGCTGAAATACCCAACGATGATGATCCAATGGAACGAATGTTCTCTTTCTCAGCAGGGATCAATTATAAACAGTGTCTTCGTTAGGGGTGGAAATTTGTGTCCACTTCCTCCCTCCATGTTGGGATTTTGTGTTTTGAGCCTGTGAAGGCCATGTGTGTGGTGTCATAGTCTCTTCATACAGTTAGATAGAAGAAAGCTTCAGCCCTTGTATCAATGTCACTCAACTACAAAACTCAAAAGTTACAATAGCACCTGCCTGTAAGATACACTGTTGCAATGGTGCAATGTCCTGCCTGTAACCACTTTTATTTCAGATTTAAGGCCCACGCCATGAGATGGAACCCAAACCACTCTAAAGTGGCCAAGAACTTCAGACTAGATAGGTCATAAACCCCACGAGGAAAGTTATTACTACTAATTCTGCTAAAGTAAAACAACAATAAAATGACCCTTAATGGTATGCTGTTATACCACATAGATAAAAGCATCATTAACCTCTCATGAGAGAAACTTCTTGCAGGATATGATAATTAACACAGAGACCCACAACTGGACAATGTTAAAAGAATGTGAAACTTTCAAGTACTCAAACCTAAGTGAAAAATCTTTACACACACACACACACACACACACACACACACACACACACATCAAGGGGTCAGCAGTCTATGGAGAAGAGCAGGCAGAAAGATTGTAAGAGCCAAAGGTGGTGGATAACTTCAAAGAAACAATGTCTTGTGGACATAAGGGCTTCATTTATCTTTACATTTTCTACAGTGAATTAATTTTCAGATACATGGAATTGGAACGAGCAGCCTTAGAAATACAGCTAAATAATTTTGAATGTCTCATTACTGTTAAAATAAGTTATCAAGCTACTAATAGTACTATAAACTTAAAAATAAATCACTGTCAGTAACGAGAAAAATGTTTACTGAATTACTTTTAAGCACACACAGTAACAATAATTCACAGGCATTCTACAGTGATTATGGAATGAAGGAAAGAAGGGAGGAGTAAATAAATTAAAATGTTAAATTTTGTTTTCATACTGAGCTAACTAATATATACTAGTAATGTATATGTAATATATACTATATAATATATACTATAGATATACTATATCATATATACTATTGATATATTACAAAGGAAAATGGTAGCCCCTTACCATAGCTTACTTGGTTCTGATTTCTAGACACACACAACAGTTCTCTATGGGAAAACCAAAGTGGCTTACAAGAGAAAGCTCTTGAAAGAGCCTCAGGTAGAACTTCCTTTCCATTTCTCACAGATTCCATCATGCCCTAGCATGCATAAGGCCACCCAAAAGCTTACTCTTGCTTACTCAGCCTGGCCACTTCAGGCACATGATTCAGGCCCCTACTCTACATCTCCCTACCCAGCCACATCATTCCATTTTGAATCCAAGAACACGACTCTCCAAGTATATTCTCAAATAGGCTGTGCATTTCTTCTCTGCCTGGCAAAGTCTCATTTCTCTATAAAACCTAGGCTTCATGAAGGGATAGTTGAACTTCGGCCATTTATTATTTATTAGCCATGGTATAGTAATAAATATTTAATAAGAGCCTCTGCTGATATCGTGGTGGGAAACCTACCCTGGCCAATTTTATAACTTGGAGTCAGAAGATGCACTCAATCTGCTCTTTAGGATCAATGAGAGCCATATTCAGCATTTAATAATCTTGTAAGAATAAATGGTCCACAGTTCTGTAATACTATCTCAGGACTTTGTTGTGTTCGTAGGAAGAGACGGCGTGGTAGAAGCAGCACTGAGCCAAAATAGAAGTAAGTTTTAGCTTTACCTTGTCATTAAACAGCCACAGTAAATGACAAAATCATGGTAAGTAATTGTTGAATATTCCTAAGCTTGTGATTTTATGCAGCCCTCAAATGGCCATGCTGTCTCTCATAACACAGTATGACTTCTATACACTTTGAATGTAACAGGTTGTTCATAAATAGTTGCTGATTTAGTCACCCAGGTTACACTATAGTTCTCTTGAGTATAAGATGAGTGGATAGAACAGCACAAATTATGGAATTGTATTTGATATGTGAACTTTTCTGACAAGATGTAAACAAATGTCTGTTCATCCCAGATAGGGCACCAATGACAAGCCAAAAAAAAAAAAAAAAAATTATTCCACCCAAATCTAGTTTAATGGAGGTCATTAGGTTACTTACAGGAATATAAATATGGAGATACTTTCAAGAGCAGAGATAACTCAAAGGCAGCTGCACCACTAAAAATAAAAAAAATTAGCCCAACCTAGTAAGAGTGATAACTTACAAAAGCTGCATGCATGAAGTTGCCTTCACAGTATGTCAGCAGCTTAGCTGGAGATAGAGCCTGCTCTTCCCAGCAATTAGTGCAGAGGGAAGTAAGTGCTTGTAAGCCTTAAAAGTAAGACCTTGTAAGTCTTGTGCCTTTCAGGAGCATCCTGAGATGTGCAAGTTGTACTTAGTTCCTAAGTCTTAAGGAAGCTCTCTCTAAGACAGAGTGTTACAATGGAGAGGAAATAGCTATGCAACAGTATCAGGATAAAATATAAAGAGAATCTGGTGACTAATTTGAAGAATAATTTCTTGTATGAATAAAGATATCTCTTCCAGACCAGCAATAGCCTAAATGGGAGAGTCTATGTCAAGTTATACAAAACTCTAGCTCCTTCCCTTCCCTGTAGGTGCCACCTTAAATTAGGTGTCAAGGCAGCTTCACTTGTGCTCCCTTCATGCCTTGATTTACTGAAGATAGGAGATAAGGCGATGTTCCTAGTTCAGCTTTTGCAATGCTTTAAGAGTGCAGTAAGAAGAGCCTTGTGCATACCTGCTAGGACCGTGAAGTCACGTCCAGCAGCACGAATGGTGTTCAGCCTGCAGGATGTCTCCAGGTGGAAGGACTTGGGAAGAAGGACCCAATGGGCAGAGTTGTTGGAGGACTAGCTCCCTCAGGAAAAGACTACTTTGCCTTAATTCAAATGAGAGAGATGTCACGGTGACATGTGAAGAGTCTGGCAAGCCTCTCTCACGCATCTTTCAGAGCGACTAGGGCTCTTAGACATCACGGTTGTATAGTTCAGCCAGTAGGAGCAATGCAGAGATAAAGGAAGGAACCAGGTTTTCTATGGTACCTGCCCCAGTGGGGACCAAACCTGGGATCTCTTGCAAAGATTCCTAAGATGGACAATGTGACTCCCTGACTCGAGAGAGAAGGAACTGAGAATAATGTTCCAAACAACTCACTGCAGGAAGCACCTTCTCTTAAAGGAATCATAGTCACAGTGGGGATCCAGGGAGGAGAGTCAGCCCCCAAACCCTAGGATAATAAGTTAGCTTTGAACATCTACTATGCCAAACTCAAGCCATGCCAATCAGATCTATACAGCATCCTCCACCCTCTCCCTCTTCAACACACTACAGTGCAGAAGGAGCCAGCAACCTTCGCATCCATGCATGGGCATGCACCCTGCAGGCTTCTAATCCTTGGACAGGTCCTCACTGTCAATGGCAAAAATGCCAAGAAGACAATGAGTTTAGATGACTATATTGGACTGGACTCTTCAAACCATTAAATGACTGGAGGACTGACTACTTAGTACCTGAGAACAAAAAATAATGTAAAAACCTTGAGATTGGCTCAAAATGTAACTCAAGAGTCGGGAGGAAAAGGATTATGTGGAATGTGTTAACTAGACAGTGGAAAAGACCCAAGTTGCTTCAGGAACTTATAAAAAGCCAGAGCTTTAACTATAATGATTGCAGACTTACCAGAAACCCACTGGCTTCCAACCCTGAAAGTCCCTGAATGTTTCCATAATCACTTTAAAATGTCTAGAATACTGATTCATCTACCCCATTAAATTGTCTCAAACCAAACAGCGAAATTTTCAAGAAGAGCCCAAACTGTTCTTTAACAGTACCATTCCTCTATTTTGCCCAATTAATTTGTTTGCATTGAAAATGAGTATTATATTTCTACTGCCCTTGGATTTATAAGCAGGCTTGAAACCAGGATATGACATTCTGCCTCTGACATTCCTTATAAAATTTCCTTTGTGAGAGGGAAAATATGTGCAGAATTCCAGAAATGGTTAGAACCCAACCCATTTTGGAGCCTGTTTCCCTGGCATCTGTGATTATTCTGGTGGTGACCACGGGAGTAAAATTAGGCTGCAAAATGATGTCGGTAGAGGGCTTGCCTCATGAATCTGCAGTCTCTCAGAAGACGAGTCATCTTCCGCAGCAGGTCTGGTCTTGAGAAGAGAGACTCGTTATTGCAGCTGTGACCATTTGTCATGGTGGGAACAGCCTGCTCTCAGCACAGAAATGGCACAAGCAAAGACTACCAGCTGCCTGTCCCCTGGGAAGGCAAGACACCGTAAGTTGACACAGTTGATAAAGATGTATTCCAAGAAATATGAACCCACCTATTATTTGTTCTGGGACTAGCAGCCAAAACCAATAGCCAAAACGGGATGTGACACAGGCAGGCTGGCGGGCGCTCCTCATTGCTCACCGAGCCAATTATGTCTTCTCACATGACAAGCAGCCATTCATTTTCAACCCCTGACCTACATTTCACATACCTGCGTCTTAGATGAAAAGAAACACTAGCTGTCATAAGAGTACTGTGACAGCCTGCCACACAAGGAGGAACCCTTTTAGACTCCCAGTGAACAATGTTGGCTTGAGTCTGCAAAACTTTTATAAGGTGGGAAGATGAGGTAGGAGAAAAGGTATAAATGTCCTTCTTGTCTTAAGATATTTATTATAGCAACAGTCTATTCACAGAGAAAGAGAGACAGAGGGAGAGAGAGAGAGAGAGAGAGAGAGAGAGAGAGAGAGAGAGAGTTATAGAAATTATCGTCTAGCAATCATGTGTCCCCATGCTATCCTGTGGACCTGAGCACCATATCCTCATCCTCCACTCATCTCTTAAGTGGCACTGATCATTTGATTAAAACACACACACACACACACACACACACACACACACACACACCTCCAAGGGAAAGAGCAACCATATGGCTGACATAATCTAAAGCCAGGGAACAGGGGTCAAAGAACGCTGCAGATGAAACCTTAGGGTGGAGTGTGGGTTTGGCACATTATTGCTAATGGTGCTTGCACTGGCTGACAGTGGTTTGAATGTCTAGTCAGTGATTCCCTGGGTGCCCTCAGGAAGAAGAGAGAACATGCCCAATATGCCTCCAAGTGCAGCTGTTTCAAGCTAAAGAGCCCAACTCTGTGAGGACCCACAGTGTGCCAGACTAAAATTATAATGAGGATGTATTCTCAAAAAACAGCATACTCTCCCCCCCACCCCATCCCCAAAAGGTCTGGAGAGATGGCTCAGTGGTTTAGAGCACTGACCGTTCTTCCAGAGGTCCTGAGTTCAGTTCCCAGCAACCACATGGTGGCTCACAACCATCTGTAATGGGATCCAATTCCCTCTTCTGGTGTATCTGAAGACAGCTACAGTGTATTCATATACATAAAATAAAAAATAATTCAAAAAAAAAAAATCAGGCTCCAAATGCATGAAATTGGCTCAAGTCATAGCCAGCTTCTAGATGTATGTCAAAGATCAAGGAGAGGTTAATTTAATTTTTTTTGAGGCAACAGAATAAAGAAATAGGTTTTAAATGATATACTTTACCTAACTATAGGTAATGTCCATAAATGTCTGTATCTAGTGGCATCATTTCCAATAGCATTTCTAGGCATAAGAAAATCATAAGGAACAAGAGGTATGTTGTTCCGTGTAGGTAAGGCTTAGTGTGATAGTCATGCCTATAACACCAACCCTTGGCAGGTAGAAGATGACAGATCAGGAGTTCAATGCCATCCTCCATAGAGTATGCAGTTCAAAGCTAGCCTTGACTGCAGAAATCCCATCTCAAAAAGACCCAAAACAAAACCAACATAGACTCTCGATATCTATTTGCACTCAATGAAGCATTCAGTTCTAAATAGGGAACTGCTAAATATGCTAAAGCATATTAGCATTCCAAGTTCTCAGGGCCTAAGCTGTAAATAGGGCTGCTGCTGCCATGTCAGGGGTTGCAGGGGAAGCAGTTATATTTCAAATAGACAAGTTTGGCTGAGCCAAATTCCAATACCACCCTTGATATACTTAATCAAGGTGGCCAAGTTTTGAAGAAAGAATTCTAATTCTGACTGTGTCCTCGGTCTCTAATCTAATGTGTAGCCTTAAGCAAGCAATGAATACTTGGTGCCTCTCAGTTAGGAGACAATGACGCCTATGTATGAAAATGAGAACCAAAGAAGAGGGCAGAGTTGAATTTAAAATGCATAATTAAAGTATTTTATTATAAATACTAAAACACATTTGCACAAAAAAGTTTTGAGCTAACATTCTAATTGCTACCTAAATTGAATATTACCATTAAAACACACACAAAAACACACACACACACACACACACCACACACACACACACACACACACACACACACACACACACACCACTCAGCCCTACACAGTCACAAACTTGGTGATGATGCTTAGCTAACTTCCTCTGGAGTGTTGATAAAAAGAAACTGGATTTTCTATCCAGTAACTCTCATAGTTAAAGAAAACTAAGAGGAATAAACCCAACAGGTCTCTTAAAATTGACAAATATGACTTTCACTGGTCGTTACATTTAATATCTTATGATCCCAGGAAACGAAACGAGGAAAATAGTTCACAAGGGTTTGAGACTTGTTTGTATCCTTTATCTTTACTTCTTGATCAAAGGAAAGGAAATGAATTTGAGAGGGAGTAGGGAGGGGTTGGAGAGAGACAGGGCAAAATGCTGGAATTACATTTTAAGTAAAGTTAAAATAACTTTTAAAAAATAAAGAAAGAAGCCAGGGGCTGGAGAGATGGCTCAGCGGTTAAGAGCACTGACTGCTCTTCCAGAGGTCCTGAGTTCAATTCCCAGCAACCACGTGGTGGCTACGACCATCTGTAATGGGATCTGATGCCCTCTTCTGGTGTGTCTGAAGACAGCTACACTGTGTACTCATATACATAAAATAAATAAATTCTTTAAAATAAAATAAAATAAATAAGGGATCCAAGAATGGAGAGCTGGGAGTCTCCTTTTTTAAATTTCAGAATTAGTTCACTCTTTCCAGCTGAAAAGGAGGAAGGACAGGAACTTCTGCTGTGATCCAGAAAGCACAATTTCCCACTCAGAGATAACAAAAGGCAGTCACAGAGGGGCTTAAGATTTTGGTGGCTTTACCTTTTTAAAATCTTTTCATATTTACTGTTCTTTGTCTTTTAAATCTATTTATAGTTTTGTTTTGTTTTGTTTTGTTTAATTTGAGGCTTTTGTACTTGACTATACTGTATTGGCTCCTATCTATTCCCTCCATCCCTCCTGTCCCTACAATCACTCATTCTCAAATTTATGACTTATTCTTTTATATGCTTGTTATATTTTATGTACACAGACACACACATGCACGCACACACATGCGCACACACATGCACACTTAGTGGTGCACGCCTGTGATCCCAACACTAGAGTAGTAAATGCAAGAGCACCAGCAGTTCACAAACAGCCTAAGCTATTGAAGGGAGGAATAAAATAGCAAAATGGAGTTTCTAATTCTAGGTATTCAAAACATAGTGCACAGGTAAGCCTACTCTGATCTTTTTAGGTAAGCATTGGGTACCTAGAAGTTCTTATTTTAGGATAACAAATCCAAATCCACTAGAATCAAAACCTCCCATGTGGAAGCAGTTGGTCAAAATGTTTTACAACCGATGCTTTAGCAATGGTGATCCAGTGATTAGAGTATATCTCGTGAAGACCAGCTTCCCTGTTTGCAGTCTTGGGACACACATGTGAGAATGTTCTAACAATTCTGTGAACAGACAGCTTGACTCCTTCACCTTTTGTATGGTGGGACCCACCTTGCTCTATAGCACACTCCCATGGTACAAAATACCAGTTTGTTGTGAAATGATTTATTACCTAGTTATTCTAGGTACGGCAGAGTAGCTATAAGTGGGCATCAGCATGCGCTCTACTCCAGAAAGACACAGGAAAGGCAGAGAGGACAAGTTTATCAGGGTAGAGGCTATAATAGCAGCTCTTTGCCAATATTAGTAAGAGATGAGCATAAAGAACCCAAAGGAAACAAAAGAAAAACCACACACACACACACACACACACACAAGCATGCACACACACCAGAATTCTGTCCATAACAGAATGAAATTATGTAAACTGCAGAAATGTTGTAAAGCAGCAAGTTTTCAGTCAAGATTATTATAACTCAAAGTATCATTGTAAAGCTACTACACAAGCATGAAACAGAAAAACAGTGAGCAATTAGACAATAATTGATTCCCAAATACAATGTCAGACAGAAACGTCAGCTTGAGCAGGAAGAGAAACTACATCTTAACCAAAACCATCTGATGGCTGAACTCTGGGTGCCTTGTAAACAGGGTTCTCCCAGTGCCTGACTGCAATTTTGGTGGTTTAAATGAAGGCTGGAATTGTTCTCAACAAATGAAACGTATATATGATGTTTTCATTTTGAAAATTGTTTCTTAGATATTGAAAGACCTTGTAGATGTGGACATTACTCACACACACACTTATCCATACCTTGGAGACATATATTTACTTTCCAATGATTCAAAATATGATCACTATTATGGAAATTTTTATTTTATAGTTTATAAATGTTGACATCTTTTTTCTTTAACATTTTTGAGTTCTTATCTCAGACAACAGAAAAATCTGATTTCCCTATAGTAGATTTTAATCTGCAGGATTCACCAACGTCTCCTTCAGCCCAGGGGAGTAAAAGATACATAATAACTGGAAAAAAAATGATAAATGGGTTTACTAAATAGATAGACTAATTCCAAGCCCATCATTTATTAGTTTTACCTAACTTTTTTTTTTTTTTTTTTTTGGTTTTTCAAGACAGAGTTTCTGTGTATAGCCCTGGCTGTCCTGGAACTCACTCTGTAGACCAGGCTGGCCTTGAACTCAGAAATCTGCCTGCCTCTGCCTCCCAAGTGCTGGGATTAAAGGCATGTGCCACCACTGCCCGGCTAGTTTTATCTAATTTTTAAACAAGAGTTATCATCAAAATAATACAAGTAATGGACTAATGAAGACAGACTTAGAAGCCAAGTGTGGTAGCCTATACTTTAGAACCCAAGCCCATGGGAGGCTAAGGAAAGAACATAGTATGTTGGAGATTAGCCTGGGCTAGCCTGGGTTAACCTGGGCAATTCTAGTTGATCTAGAACTATTGATCAAAACTTGCTTTCAAAAATAAACAAAATAAATCTACTTAGACTTCATGGGTAGTTCAAATTTCATGCTTTCTCTTTCCCAGCATCAGCCAGACCCTTTTCTTTAATTGTATAGCAATGTTTGAGACAGGGTCTCACGATATAACCCAGGCTAGCCTCAGAGATCCACCTGCCTCTGTCTCCCAAGTGCTTGGATAATAGGTGTATACCACCAAGTCCTTATAACTTAATGAATAAATAAAGCCAGGAGATAGGAAGCAAACTTATGAAGTATTATTTGAAGAAAACATAAATGATTGGATAAAAATAGGTTTCAATCGTGAGTTTCCCCTGGTGTGATCCAACATTGCCATCTTTGATATACAAATTTAATCGAAAGCACTCAAAGGATCGGACAAATGTGTTAGAGCTACACATGAAGTTCTTGGGCCTTAAGCATGAGGTATGAAAAGAGGCTTGAGTAACTGAGGCAAATGCTTGTGCTTCTACATCAGGGCCGCAACTCTTCCCATTCTATTCCCTCATCCACAATAAGCCCCACTGTTGCTGGGTCTTCAGAGGACATCTTGGACCTCTGCCTAAGTAATACCGGTAATATCAGCTCCTATGATGACTTAAGCTTGGCTGCAGAAATTAACACTATAAAAGGGACTAAGCCATGTCAATCAACATCTCACTTCTGTTTCATTCTGGGGGATGGATTCAAAAGGACTGTGCTTGTGTCCTAGAGCTTTCAGAATCACTTATGCACACACACACATGTGTACACACGTACACCACATATCACACACAAAGCACACATATTGCACATACATCACACAAGCACATGTCACACACATACTATACAGCATACAAATGTCACACATCACATCTACCACACATCACATACATATTATGCACACACACCAGACATCACACATCTCCACATATCACACATCATACATCTTACAAGCATATCATATACATATCGCACATGTGTAACCTTTTATATACATCATGCATCGCATATAACACACGGTGATCTGGCTCACCCTTTGAAAGCTAAGGTTCTTTACACCAAGTCTGCACAACCTGCTCTCTTCTCCCAGGACATTCCTCCATGTTCATGCAAGCAAGCTTCCAGAAAACACAATATAAAAATAAGATCTCACTTGAGACCATATCCATATACAAGAAGAATCAAACGTTAAGTATTAACACTGCATTTTCCTCAAGCATTTTCATGAGCATTAGACTTAGATTTGGATTGCATTTAGGGAGTCCATGACAGGACCAATCATTTGATGACAGAGACAGGAAGGGATATATAAAGGCAAAAATATTAATAGTTGAAGATCATCCCAGCAAATGAAACCCAGAAGCCAGCTGCCATTGTGGTTTCCTGGGAAGTCTGGGCAACAGGCAAGAACCCCTGATTACAGAGAGCTGAAACAGAAGGAAGACCTAGACATAAATTTGTCTAGTCTAGATTCTTCTGAAACTCCATCTTTGACACAAATAATTATTTTTTTTCAGTGAAATTCCATACAGAGGTTTCTTTTCATAGATTGATTATTGGTGTTCCCTGTGGCTGGCTCTGTTTCATTTTTAGCCAATCATAACATCAGTCTCCATGATACTAAACAAGCAGCCAATTCAGCCTTAATCAAAGTGTAGGAGAGCTAGACACATGTTTTTTGTACTGAACACAAACAACAACTGACGGGACTTCATGCCAGGATTAATGGGAATGACCAGATGTCTTACTATTGTGTAAATGTTAAGTGCCAATTGAACTTAGGAGTGTTGGCTGTCACGTTGCATACACTCTTAAAGGAGAGCTTATATTTTTTTCGTATGACTGGGCCATAACCTCAACAAAGGCCTCAGACATGCACAAGCAAATGCATGTGCATACATGCACTGAAAATGACAGAGAAGGAGTATGTGAGGAGGATCATGTCAGATAGGAGGGAGTGAATTCACCCACATGATAATCTTTAAAGATTTATTTATACTCTCTCTCTCTCTCTCTCACACACACACACACACACACACACACACACACGCGCGCGCGCGCGCGGGCATGAAGGATGCCAGAAGAGGGTGTGAATCCTTGGAAAAGGAGTTACAGATAGCTGTGTGCCTCCCGATGGGGGTGCTGGGAACCGAACCCACATCCTTTGCAGGAGTACTAAGAGTTGTCACAAGTCCTGAGCCATCTCTGTAGCTCTTAATCTGCTTGAGTTTTAATTCCATAAAAATGTGTCCAATATCCCTGTGTGTAACCAGTGCAAGCCCTTCCTGTCTTTTCCTTGATCTATCCTCAACCTGAGGGTGATTCTTTCATGTTTTTTTACCTGATGGCTTGAGAATATGGGAGAAATTGCTGGGAGATTAATATCCAAAGGGAGAAAATAACTAGAGTTTTCCACCTCTTTCCCTGTCTCCTATCATAGTTCAAGAAGGTCCAGCCCCTGCCAGGTCACCCTTCATTTCTGAGATCTGCTTCCCAGCTGGAGTATATCTTACCTACTAAGAGGTCTGGAATCATCACATCTCTGGCTGTGCGCAGAATCATACACAGAATAGTGCAAAGGTCTCTGGGAATATCTGAGGCTTATTAAGGAGCTGGCCAGGTGCTGAGCAGTGAGCAGCACTCCTCTCTTCTCTGGGTCAAGTCTTCCAGCTAGTAACAAAAAGAAGTACTGTAGCTTAATCCTTGCCCCCAACAAGACACAGAAAAACTAGAATGGCACAAGAAAAATGATGCACAGATTTATTCATAAAGGCCCATATTTTTATTACCTATGTGCCCATAACCTTGACAATGTATAGAATAAAACCTATTTTTAAGTGATTCATCAAAACCAACATCCATTTTTTTTCCTAGTGACTCTTATAAGGCAAAGCACCTGAATAAAGTGACCTAGAGGGAGCACTTCCCCAAATCAGCCAGTCTCCTTCCCTCACCCCCACCCTGCATATTTACATATACACTCAATATCATACAGTGAGTCTCTCATTGATTGTTTACAGCCAGGAAGAGAACAATAAGTTCTTCAAATGGCTCTATAATTAATAATTTGGAGTTAGTAGATTTTCAGCTTTTAATACTCTCATTTACTCATTTTGCCCATTGATTGATCTAAAAATATGACTTCATATTTTTTCTTAATATTTAGTTTTCTCAGAACACTTTCATAAATAACATTCCAATATTCCCTTAGAATTAATGTTGATGGAGGTGGGAAAGTAGACCATCAAAGGAAAAGAGGCTTTACCAAAGGAGGAGAAAACCATACCACGAAAGAAAGCAAATGGATGAATAGCTCCAATATTAACTTGTTGAGCATCTCTACTGTGCTCACTTTGAGTCATGTACAGAACACACAAGCTCAGAACAGATATCCACTCCCCTTAAGCTGTCCATGTCTATGAAGAGCTGTCTGATTGGACTTCAGGCTCATTTAACAGGAAGGGATGATTGGATGACAAGATATAGTAAAACAGGATTTTAGACAATTGAAAAGATAAGTTAGTGAAAAGGTATGAACAAAACAATCAAGATCTAAGGGACATGGTGAAAGACAAAAGACTGTGAATCATAAGCATAGAAGAATTTCGCATAAAAGACATAGAAAACATTTTCAAGACAGAAAAACGTCCAAATCTAGAGTGTGATATGCAGGTCCAGGGATAGGAGGAATTTAGAACCCCAAATAGACAATACCAGAAAAGAAACTCCCTATGTTATAGTATAGTTAAGACACCAAGTATATTGAAGAAAGAGTGTTGAAAAACACAGAACAGAACAGCAAGACATAGCCTAAGGGCAAGCCCATCAAAATAACACCAAATTCTCAATAGAACCCAAAGGACTCCAGATCCATATATCACAGCAATGCTTATATATCAATGTTTATCGCAGCCCTATTCACAACAGTTAAGTTGTAGACCCCACCTACATGTTCATCAAAGGAGGAATGACTAAAAAACAAATCAGCTGTATATCCACAATGGAATTTTTTGAGCTATAAAAAATGAAGATCTGTCATTTGTATGAAAACGGATGTAACTGAAGATATCATATTAAGTGAATTAATCCATCTGCAAAAGATAAATATATGTTTTCTCTCATTTATAGTTCCTAGATGCCATACTAATAAAAAAAAGTAGGTATGTGTTGTGAGAAATATTAAAAAGAGAACCGCATCCAGCAGGCTGCAGAGCCAGCTCCTGCCTGGTGCATCTCACTCTGTGGTCCCTCTGCCCGCCATCTCTCCAGCAAGGGGACCCAAGTTTCTTGCTACCATGCTGCACCCCACGGTCCCCAGGGTCACTCATCTCAACACCCAATTACCCGGTAGAATTAAAACTCTTAATCACATAGTTAACCGATCAGATTTATGCATCAATAAAAAAAAAATTTACAAAATGCCTATACAATCATTTCAGAGCCAATTGATAATGATAAAAGCTGCCCAACTAGATTAGACAACTTACCCCAAAATTCTAACCTTTATGATAACATAACCATCGGTGGGGCTACGCCAATTCAGGTCCACAGCCATCTTCCTCCTCGCCTCCCCAGACGCCCCACCTGTGCAACTCTTAGCTCCGCCTCCCTGTTCCCTGCCCAATCACAGGGCTCCTGTTGCCTTAATGTAATTGGACAGGGAAAATCCTGTAACAGGTATGAGGATGTGAGAGTAGATGTGAAACCGACTTGGGAGTCAAATGCAGGTATTAACAGGGGTATTAGCAGGGATATTAACAGGGAGGACAGAAGGGTGAGAAGAAAAAGCTATGGTGGGCGTATACTGCATGTAAAAACATACTTGTATGAAAATGTCCTTATGCAGCACAGTACCAAATACAATGAATATAGAAAATGAAAAATTCAAATAACAATGAAAATAAATAGGGCTACTAGAAGAGGCAATCCTTCACACACAAGAGGATAAACTAGGAAAGAGGAAAACAGAGAACTCAGGAAATGAGGCCTGGGACGTGGGGAGCAGGAGCGAGGAAAAGAGCAGGACTGCAGACCACGGCTAGGGAATAACAGGTCCAATGTGGATCAAGTCTAAGATGTCAGCATCCTATCTCAAAATTAAAAAAAAAAAATTAAAAAATAAGGAAAGGCTGGGGATGATACTAAAGAGATTACATTAGTTATCTGCTAAAATTTGTAGAGTATTAGTACTCTACAGATAACTACTAATACTTGTACAGAATGTGGGATGCCCTCATCTCTATCCCTGGTACAAGGTCAGGGAGGGGAGAGGAAGAGAGACAGACAGACACAGAGAGACAGAGACAGAGACAGACAGAGAGAGAGGAGGAGGAGGGAGGGAGAGAACATGGGAAAAAGGAAGCCTTAATATACCCAAAAAAGCATTTTAACCTTTTTTGTTATGGGTTTTATTCATGAGTGTTTTTGCCTGTACCTATGTATGAGCACCATGTGCATGCTTGTTACCAATGGAGGTAAAAAGAGGGTCTTAGAGCCCCTGAAACTGAGTGACAGATGGAAAGCTGTCAGGTGTGTTCTAGGAACTGAACTCGAGTTCCCTGAAAGAGCAGCAAATGCTTCTAACCACAGAGCCATCTCTCCAGCCTCCACAAACATTTTAGAAATTATTTCCACGATTGAGGGAGAATTTGACCTAAAGTATTATGACAGCATAAAAATCAGGAGCAAAAATGGTAATAAAATAAAATTTCAAGAACGAAATGACTTTAAAATGATTATGGTACAGTAGCCAGCTCATCCTGGAGTGGTTAAATAGTCACAAAAATTTCACTCTGTACTGGACTAGTCTAGCTGCCATATAGCCATCCTGAGAGGTGGCTCAGCATGGAAATAGACTGAGTATGATTGAAACAAAGAATTGAAACCAGTTAAAGCCTGTTCCTGCATGATGTTAAGTCAAAACATCTCCACCTCCTTGTCTCTCTTCAATCAATGACTTTACAAATGTTCCCACTCCTTCTCCATTCCTGTAGTCTACAGAGAATGTTGAGAATGTGTGTCAGATAAAGTATTCTACTGCTAAGTCAGTTAATTACCTAACTAAAGAGAAAAAATATATATATATGAAAATATGACAGTATTTGCCCCTAAGTTCATGTAAAAGTATCCCTAGAAGTAATTTGATACTAAAACCTATTTTGAAATTATATGCTAAATTTTTGAATTAAGCTTTTAATCCCAGCACTAGGGAGGCAGAGGCAGGCAGATCTACACTGTGGTCTACAGAGTGAGTTCCAGGACAGTCATTGCTACATAGAAACCCTGTCTTGAAAACAATTTTTTGAATTAAAATAGACGCTTCAGTTTCCAGCAGAAAATTTATAATGTAGTATATTAGAAAATACAAGCTACATATATGATTAAAACTAGCAAATCATGTTTGTAAGATATGTATAGTTACCCTATAAACTCTCAGGAATAGCGTATGAGGTTTGTTTATGATGGAATTTTCTGGTGGGTGATCAATTAAAGTAGAGAAATCAGTATAACAACCAAGAAAAATCATACGGTGATTCTCCTTAGAATCATTTCCTTTTCTTCATATTTTTGTCTTTTTTCATTATTTTTACTTTTTCTCACTTATTACTATTATTATTATTTTACTTATTCCCTTTACATCCCATTCACGGCCCCCTCCCCCATTCCCCCTCCTCTTCTCAGTGAGCAGGTTGGAGCCACCCTGGGTATCTCCCCACCCTGGTGCTTCAAGTCTCTGTGAGGCTAGGCGCTTCCTCTCCCACTGAAGCCAGACTAGGTAGCCCAGCTAGAAGAACATATGCCACATGCAGGCAAAAGCTTTTGGATAGTCCAGCTCCAGTTGTTTGGGACCCACATGAAGACCAAGCTGCACATCTGCTACAGGCACTGGGAGGGGACAGTGAATGGGGTATAAACAATAATATATGTGGGGATGCCTAGGGCCAGGCCCTGTATGTCCTTTGCTGGTGGTTCAGTCTCTGAGAACCTCAAGGGTCCAGGTTAGTTGATTCTGTAGGTCTTCCCGTGGAGCTCCTATCCCCTTAGGGGCTGCAATCCTTCTTCCTGGTCTCCCATAGAGTCCCCAAGCTCCATCCACTGTTTGGCTGTGGATGTTTGCATCTGTCTGAGTCAGCTGCTGAGTGACGCATCTCAGAGGACAGCCATGCTAGACTCCTGCCTGCAAGCATAACAGAGTATCATTAATAGTGTCAGGGATTGGTGCTTGTCCATGGGATGGGTCTTGAGTTGGGCCTTCATTTTTACCTGTGTGCAAGCCTGCAATGCATCATCAGGAGCAGTTCATGGTGAGCATGGAGAAGTACAGCCTACAGAACGGAATTTAGAGTCCAAAAGCCTGCTCACTCATTTTTTGTTTCTCCATCTACAAATTCTTTCAAAAATCCTTCCTGGTTATCTCTCACTTCCCTAGAGCTTCCTAATTTTTCCTAGCAAACGAAAAGTCTCCAGAAATTTAATAGAAAGAGAAGACAAACTAGAAGTCTCATCAAAGTAAGACTGAGTATCTTCCTGACATTCCACTAAAAGAACAATGACATCTTGAGAAGCTAAAAGGTTTCCCGTACTCGTTCATTTTTTTTTAATAAGCCTGTAATTGGGCCATTTGGCTTTAACTGTTTCTTTGATTTAGAGATGCAGATTTGTTATAATTGGTATTTAAAAATTTATGTCAAAGAGAATTTTATTAAGAATCATAGCTAATATTTGTGATTGTATATAAGAAATATGTTCTGCTAATCTTGAATTTTCTTCTACAGAACTTTACTATTTAAGATGTAGCAAGTAGGGTTAAAACATTTTTAGAAGATAGTTTAAACTGCCACAAAAAAAGGAAGAAAAGATCTCCAATTTTTCCCAGAAACTCTATTAGAAAACCACAGCAACCAAGTAAACCTGCAATGGATTTGCATATCTTCACTCAGAAAGTACTTCTAAGTGCACCAAATAGGGAGTAATCTTATTTGAAAATTCAAGATACTGTAAAAGACTAATAAAAAAGAATGTTAGTTATTATCCTTGACAGAGCTGTATACATATATTCATGTGTGTGTGTGTTTATATCATACCTGAATAGAATTACTCTGCTCATAAAAATGCAGTATGTTTTTTAAAGAAATATTCAGATACTCAATTCTGGGGTAAATATCTTGAGATTAGCGTCAAAGCTAAAGGAATGTATCAGAGCAATTTCATAGGAAAAGCTGTTCTTAAACAAAATCAGTTGAAAGGAAATAATGTGTTTATTGGAAATTTAAATACATGATCTTTGAATATGAAATGAGAAGACTAAAGTTGGTCTTTGATTTCCACCCACCACTGAGGCAGCAAGCAGGTGAGTCCTCCTTTGGCCTTTCCTGCCAACTGCCTGCCAGAAAGAATAAGGGTGACCTGGCTGGACAGCCATACTGCTTCTGAAATGATATTTGATAAAATTCTAAAATGTTCTAGAGACTCTAGAAGAAATGCACCTCATTTCTTGATATTGCCCAATCTTTTTAATTCTGCTGGTCTCTGAGATACTTCTGTTTATCAATACATGGAAGTTACTGACATGCTTACATGTGCATTGGTAGTAGCCTACTAGAAATTGTTTTGTCATATATTCTTGGGTATTTCCTAAGTCTTTAGAAGGAAGATATCAAGAATCAAGGGTCTTTCTACAAAATGGGTTTAAGAGGGATGGATTTAGCATGCTTACAGAATCCTGTATTAGAAGCTTGGGAAACCATAGTTTGTAGACATCAGAGAAGAAGCATTGACAAACCTGGGAGGATGACTCTCAGCATGCACCAGCTCACTTCTTATAGGCAGTTTTCAGGCAAGAAGACAGACAGAGCCAAGCATCTTCTAATTCAGGGAAGCGGGCACAGAAGATAGAGAGGGGGAGAAAGATAGAGTGTAGAACATAATATCCCAGAGGAAAGAAACACACAAGAAAAAACCCTAGAGCTTTACCATGGAATCCACATGACATTACTGGCTGAATCCTGAGTTGGGTATACTTGACAGGAAATAACCCAAGCTAGAGAAGGAACCACAAGAAAGAAGTCGGAAAAAATCTCTGGAGCTCAAAGAGGGCCAGAAATAGTTCGGGTTTCCCACCAGCAAGTGGTGAATAACAAAATGATGAAGGGCATTAAGCTAAAATCCTCACAAGGATATTGCATTCCTAAGCACTACATAATCAACATGCCACAAACTAGTGGCAACATGAAAAGCTTACAGTTGTGCAAGAAAACAAGGCATCGTGATACCCTGACTAGACCAGGAAAGAGAGTAACATCCACTCTTCGCCAAAACCATGAAAGTAGAAGGTATTTCAAGGAAATAAAATATCTACCTAATCGTTCTTTACCAAAAAAAGATCTTCAAACAGAAGAAAAAACAGAAAATGAATAAAATTCATTGTCAACAGAACTTCCCTCACCAAGGTTAAAGGAAGTTCCTTGGGCAGAACCTAGATGATTAGCAGGTGGAAAGTTAAGCCTCAGAACAAACTGAATGCTGGGAGAAATGGTAAATACATGGGAGGGTGGTTTTGGCTTTTTGGGTATTTTTTGTTTGTTTGGTTGGTTTTTAGATCTCTTTCAAAAATATCTTCAGAATATAAATGGCTATTAAAGCAAAAATAAGTATAATGTAGTATGATATTTATGGTGTATATGCAAGTAAAATCCATAGCTAAAGAGCTAAGAAACAGACATTGAGTGTTATAAAGTTCATATATTGTATAGGAAGAATTATCATATTTGAAGGTTGGCTGCAGTAAGTCAAATATATATTTCCCAATCCAGAAAAATAAAAATAAGAAAATAAGGAGGTATAAACTATCACTATAAATAAAATGGGATTAAAATTAGCCCATGAGTCCTCTCCACTGCTACGAGGAAGGAGGAGGACCAGGAAAAAAAAGTAGTAAGGAACAGTGAGGATTGCTTTTTAAAGAACAGCAAACCAGTGGATTTAAACCTAACCAAATATACAATTGCACTAATGCATATCCAAAGATTCTATGTAACAGACAAAGATCTTAGAGTCTCAAAAATAAAACAAAAAATAAAAGGATGGATGAATAAATAATAAAGGTCATAGATTAAAGGGGACTGTCACCAAATCTGATGACCTTAGTTGGTTCCCTGGGACACCCATGGTAGAAGGAGAAAACTGGCTCTCACTAGCTGTCCTCTGACTCTACACTGACATACACATACATACACAAACACAAGCACAAATGATAACAGAAGCCACGTTCAGTTTCCAGCACCCACATTAGGCAGCTCACAACTTCCTGTAAGTCCAGCTACAGGGGATCTGATACCCTCCTCTGGCCTTTGTGGGCACCAATTTATTTTCACATTCACATATCCTCACACAAACACAGATGCATAACTAAAAATTTTTTAACTACATAAAAGATTAAAGATATATTTATCATGGCAGCACTTATCACAAGAAACTCTGAGTGGCATTATTAATATCAGACAAAGTACATGAGAACAAGGAAAATTATCAGGAAAAGAGTCTTTTATTGGAATCATTAATTCAACAAGAAGGCTAAAATAATTCTAGGTGTCTGTGTACCTGTTAGGAACTGACTTGTACCCCCAAATTCATATGGTGAAATCATGTAATGCATTTGTGTGATTTCAATGACCAAACTAGTAAGAAGATGATTAGGGTCTAGGGTCATAGGGATTGAACACTTAAGTGCTGGCCGTTATTCTGCATTGTTTGATATGGAAGCCTGAGCAGAATACCTAATAAAAGAATCACAAGGTTGCAATTCGTCAAACTGGCTGGATTAAGAGTCTTGCATAACTTCCTTTGTAGAATAGCTGTTAGTTTCACTCTCTTCAGCTTCAATTAACCACAGTTATGAGCTGAAAATATTAAATGGAATTTTTCAGAAGTAAACTATATGTCATTTGAGTGGTATCATGAAATCTCATACTGCCCTACTCTGCCCTTTCCAGACAGGAGTCCCTCTGCCCAGTAGGCCTATACTGCACTTGCACCCACTATATAATCACTCCGTCACCATATTGAGTTTCTTGATTATTAGATTAACTGTTGGAAGTTGCATTCCTTTTAACATATTAGGTTTGTTTTCTTGACAGTGGCTCAAAATCACACGGTAGTGGTGCTAGAAGTTTAGAGATGCCAAAGAAAGGCCATAAAATCATAAAATGCATCCTTTTAAGGGCAGCAGGTCTCAACCTGTGGGCTGCGAACCCTTTGCTGGGTTGAACATGCCTCTACAGGGATCACCTATCAGATACCCTGCAGATCAGATATTTACATTACGATTTTGTAACAATAGCAAGATTACAGTTAAGAAGTAACGGTGAGCCGGGCAGTGGTGGTGAGCCAGGCAGCGGTGGCGCACGCCTTTAATCCCAGCACTCGGGAGGCAGAGGCAGGCGGATTTCTGAGTTCGAGGCCAGCCTGGTCTACGTAGTGAGTTCCAGGACAGCCAGGGCTACACAGAGAAAGCCTGTCTCGGACCCCCCCCCCCGAAAAAAAAAAGTAACAAGGAAAGTAATCTTATTGTTAGAGGTCACCACTCAATGAGGAACTGTACTAAAGGTTTGTAGCCTTAGGAAGGTTGAGAACCACAATTTTAAGAGAAAAGGTTAACGTTTCCTAAAAGTATACATGGGAGTAATAAGATGGCTCAACAGGTAAAGACACTCACAGTCATGGCTGACGACCCGAGTTCAACACCTGGAACCTCTGCATTCACCTCCCTTCGTGTGTCATGCACTGACATAGGACCCAAGCAGGCAGTGCTCACACATAAACACAGTGTGAAGATATGGCTCAGCACTTCTGCTCTTGCAGAGGACTTATTTGATTTCCAGAACCCACGTGCCAGTTAACAACCTTCTGTCCCTCCAGTTCCAGAGGCTCTTACTACATCCTTGGGCCTCTATGGTACCAGGCACAAACGTGGTACATATCCACTATCCCACAAAACCACTCACAAAAGCAAAATAAACCTTTAGAAGTTATTTTTAAAATGCATGCATGATGAAAGGAAAGCATAGTGTGTGTGTGTGTGTGTGTGTGTGTGTGTGTGTTTCTCAAAAGTTTTAGTCATTTAATAGAAATGTCTACGAAACACAGAGGACACGTTGAGAGGTTATTAGTCTTGAAGACTGACACTTCTCAATAGAAGTCACACGTTCTGAAAGGCAGAAAAAACTTGATCAACACCATCAACTAACTTGATGAAATGACACAGAACACACAAACCTCTGAAGAACACCTCAAAGGTTCATGAACTCAATATATATACTAAGTCTAAGTAAATACAGAAGTGAGAATACACTAAGTATGCTCTCTTTCTACAAAATACTTAAACCGGAAGCCAACAAAGAGGTACTTGGAAATATTCTTCAAATAATTGAAAATGAATTATACTTCTAAGTAGAATAACTCACAGGAAACAAGAAATAATAAGAGAAAACAGAAAAAGTCTGTACTGAATGAAAATGAAAAAAAAAAATGTTAAAATATATTGTTGGGTGTGTCTTTAATCTCAGCTCTCTGGAGGCAGAGGCCAGCAGTGAATTCAAGGCCAGCTCCATCCAGGCTAGCAGAGCTACACAATGAGACTCTGTGAAAAGAAAGAGGAGAGAGGGAGAGAAAAGTGAAGGAGAATTTAGTGGAGAAATTATAATAAATGCTTACATTTGAGAAAAGAAATCTCAAATTATCCAAGTTCCCATTTCTTTAATTTTTCTTCATTTATGGACAATAGATTCTTTTCTTATACATCTTGATATCTTAATTACAGTTCTCCCCTCCATCCCCCTCAGTCCTTTCCCACCTCCCATCTCTTCCAGGTCCATCTCTGCCCTGTCTCTCATTAGAAAAGAACAGGATTCTAGGAGATGACAGCCATACACAACAAAATAAAATGTTATAAAACCAAAACCACCATATCAAGGCTGGACAAGTTAACCAGCCCAAGTAAACACAAGAATGAGAAATCTACTTGTTCATATAATCAAAAACTCCATAATATACTACACTATATGCAGAGGACCTGATGCAGACCTGTGTAGACTCAGTCCTTGCTGCTTCAGTCTCTGTCTGTTTACATAACCTTTTTCAGTTGATTCAGAGGGCCTTGTTCTCCTGATGTCCTTTGTTGGGGTCTGAGAGTAGCTACACAAACCACTCAGACACCGATCTCAGTCAAACAGGACTGGCTTATTGAACGCACATCCCAAACCTGATCAATCACGGATGCAGTCCAGACTAGGGAGCTGAACTCTGACACACAACTAGAATACTATAGAGCTTTTCAAGCCTGAAGCCCACAAACATGTGTGCCAAGTTATTCCACTGATCAAGATTTAGGAATAGGATATTTCCTCAGGAACATGTCTTTCTTGTATGTTTGTCCTGTTCTCACTGATTGAGATACTCAACTATGGCAGGGGACTTGTGTTGCCTAACGTTCATGCCTTAACTTGCTAACCCTGATGCACATGTCTCTGTCTAGTAGCATACCAATTCCCAGGGAGGTCTTGGGAACTTAAACTTTATTCAACCCCTACTCAAAATGGAAGTTTTACTCCAAATGGCTTCTTATATTCATGCAGGTGTCTTTCTTATGTTGGGGACCATCGTAGGGGCAGCTAATAAAGGCAAATAAAGACAAAAGCTCATACATAAGTGCATGAAGTGCTGCTGGGCAGTTGCTTCAAGTCCAACCGTATGGTGGCTAACTGTACAAAGCAGTTCTAACTGACTTTTATTGTGTTTGGTTTCCAAAAACCCCAAAGCACAGAGCATTACAGAATAGACAGTCAACTGGAGTATGAGAAAATTTCATAGAAACAGCACATAAGAAAGTTTCCTTATAACATTAGTAACAGAAAAAAATAGCAGGCTAGACAGGCAACTGTTGCCTAGGCCTTAGCATCTGTCATCACTTCTGGCTCGTACACTCTTCCCACTTCCCCCTCCATGGTTGGCTGAGCTCTAAGGAAAGGGATTTGATGGAGATCTCCTATTTAGAACCTTGTGGTCCAAGATCTCTCTCTCTCATCTGTAATGTCAGGCTGTGGGTCGCTATATTTGTTCCCATCTGCTACAAGAGGAAACCTCTCTGGTGATGGCTAAATAAGGTACTGATCTATGAGTGTAGCAGAATATTATTAGGACTCATTTTATTGTTACAGTTTTTTGGACCAATGTTATTTGTTTTTACCCTAGATGTCTGGGCTATCCAGTCTCTGGTTCCTGGACACCCAGTGTCTGGTATTGGTTCCATCTTATGGAATGAGACTTAAGTCGAATTAGACACCAGTTGGCTATTCCCACAAGTTCTGTGCCACCATTGTCCTAGCATATCTTGTAGACAGGACCTACTGTTGATCAAAGGTATTGAGGCTGGGTTGGTGTTTCTCTTTTGGAAGCCTGCAGGGCACTTATCCACACCAAGAACACTAGAGTATAGGGGTGAAGGTTCCAAATAGGCTCTGGCTCAGCTTCTCCATATTCAGTGAGTTTCAATGAGTTGAGTAGATGTTGTCCTCAGCAATCGGACCCTGCAGTCAGTTTGCATAGAGCAACCCATTGTCTTAGCAACAGCCTGAGTTGTTTCAAGATTGCCATGGAACCCCTTTGGCCAACAACTTAATTGAATGCAACCCAGTTCCAGTTCTGTAAGACTCGTTTGGTGACAAGATATGGCCAGTCGGGACTCCATCAACTCCATTATTAGAAGATCTCATTAGGACCACCTTCATGTGTTTTGTGGATTTTCTACTACACTAGGTTCCCATAGCATCTTTCAAATGCCTCCAATTCTAGCTATCTGTCCCTGCATTCTCTCCTTTAATCCTATCTCCCCTCCCCCTCCCCAACTGATCCTCTGATTTGTGTCCCACTCAGCACCAGTCCACCCATAAAATCCATTCTATTTCCCCTCCCAAGGAGATCCATCAATAGTTCCCATAGTTCCTTCCTCTATATCTAATCTGAGTCTATGGATTGTTATTTGTTTATAATTTATTTAACGGCTAATAGCCACATAAAAGAGAATACTCAACATATTAGTCTTTCTGAGTCTATGTTCCCTCACCCAGGATGGTCTTTTCTTAGTTCCTTTTGCCTGCAAATTTCATGTCATTTTTTATTAAGAAAATCTTTTTATTAAAAGAAATAAAAAGTAAACAGAATAAAGGGATCAGTAACACTCAACAGCATCGAAATCATAAAAATAAAAACTCAACATTCAGAAAATATATTCTAGGAGGAAAATTATGAGAACAACAAGTCTGTAGGTAGATGAAATAGGAAAAGAAAAGAAAAACAAGTCATCTGTACTGAAATTTAAAGGGGACAACACTAGAGCTCTACTGATATTTCAAGGAAATTCCTGAAGAGTTTAGAACATAGATGGTGGGCAGATTTCACTCACAGGTAGCAAGGAACAATACTATTTTGTATGTTTGTTATTTTGAGACAGGGTTTCTCTGTGCAGCCCTGGCTGTCCTGGAACTCTTTCTGTAGACCAGGCTGGCCTTGAACTCGCAGAGATCCACCTGCCTCTCCCTCTAGAATACTGGGATTAAGCATATGTGCCACCATGCCCAGAAGCAATGTGTAGGAAACAATATTATAATCATACCGATACTCATAACAAGAAGTATGTGGCCTGCAGTGAAACGTGCTTGCCACCAAGCCTGACTGCCTGAGTTCAATCCTCCAGACCCTCATAGGGAACGCACTTCCACAAGCATGTCCCTGTGCCTGCCCTGGCATGCATGTGGCCACCTCCATCCTACTCAGAAAATAAAGTAAACTGCAATTTTTAAACCTTTAAAGAAGCAATCAGTTCCTCATTATATACCCAGAAGTCTCCAGTGCCATTTATGTATATATATTCACTTAATTATCATAATCGTAATTAAGTAGAAGAAATGAGAATTGTATTGACTTGAGGAAATGGCCATGGCTGAGATAAGCTAAAGGTTGAAAGGTCCCCAGTGATGAAGTTATTCACACTAGGTGTCATTGACCAATATTGTCAATGATTCAGTATTCGGCCAGTTTGAATAGATTCCTCAGCTATCTCAACAAACACTTACTGAATATCCACTCTATTCTAGGTTCTGGGATCATAGAGATGAGTGAATTGGTCTTGAAATATGTATATACAATCTACACTGATGTCATTGGAGTTATACTCCTTTGCCCTTAGAACTTTATAATCTAGTTAGTTGTGTACCAATGTGTGTGTATATAAATCAATCCAAAAGCAACAAAGAGTAGGCTAAAATCGTGACTTAAACTGAGCATTTGGCTCTTCTTGTCTAGAATACACATCTATGGACTGAATCACAGATGGAAAGCATTTTAAACATTCTTCTATACAAATTTTTTTCTCATTATTTTCTCTAAAAAAAAGCAGTATAGCAACTATTTACATAATACTTGCATAGTTGTGTCAAGTACTATAATCACTTAGAAATGACTTAGGGTATTTGAGGTTATGTATGTAGATTATGTTACAACATAACATTTTATATAAGGGACTGGAACATGAACTGTACTACACACCTCCTGGAGCCAATCTAATGATACCAAGCGGCAATCAGATGCAAGTCCCAGGCAGCAGATTTGTGACATTGTTTCATGGAGGAAATTACCTCAATTTTCAAAGAGCCATGTTTTCATAAGTGAAGGAAGAAGAGACAGTACACCGGCTAGTGGTAACAGGGGGGAAACTCAAGTGTGAATAAATGCACAAAGGTTGACTATGGACAAATACAGTGAAAGAAGAAGCCAAACATGCAGACTAGGTAAGAAGTACACAAAGCTGCAGCACAAAAATTATCTAACTTATTCTATTTTATTTATGTAGATAGAGTGAGAGGGATTGCATGAGACACCCCAAACAATATAAGAGAAGGGTTCAAAAATCATTTGATATGCAGGTAATCTGTTGGAACACAAAATGTCAGAGGGGAAAAAACGAATTAGACTTTATGTGATTCATCCTTGTTCATTTTTTAAAGCCAAAACCTTACTACAGCAGTTAATAAACATTTATTGCTGCTTCCACCAAAGATCAGCAAATTGCACTAGAAACAGGCATCTTATGCAAGGAATAGCACAATTGTCGATACTCTTGTAGGCCAATGAAGTGCTTGCTGTGTTCAAATGACAAGTTGTCAGTTCTTCGGTGTGTCCATAGAATATTCCCATTGCAAATTATCAGCAAATTAGTAACTGTTCTCCTTGACAGGAGCACACAGTCCAGGAGTCCATCCTTCCCTTTGTGCTGGGCTCAAATCACCTCAGTGCAAAGTCCCTCTACTCTCCTGGACCCTTGTAACAACCCTGACTGCCAATTAAACAGCTTCCTTCTCTGGCGCTAAGTTTGGACATAGGTATCAAGTTTATGCCTGATGAGACTAATTAACTCTTTTGCACAGACATGAAGTTATCAGTCCTAAAATGGAAGAAAAAGAAAAGAGAATAAAATCCCAGGAGTGAATCTGAAATGGCTCCTGTCTCTATTGAACATTCAGAAGATCCCCGCTGAAAGAACGGTCTACCACAAATGGAAGGTCTACGTTAACAACAGGAAACAGTCTGCAGCCACCAGCTCAGGACAGTCACCCCACATTCTAAAGTCATTTGTCGGCACCTAGTGGCCAGAAAGAAGTGAGTTCAAGGAAGACATTTTCCTTAATTGTCTGCAAGGGTTTCTTGTTAGAAATGGAAATACAAGCATGCAGCAGCAAGCCAGGCTTGTTATGTGGATGCCAGGAAACTGAACGGGGGTCTCAATGCTTGCGCAAGTGTTTTTAGCCACTGTGCAATCTTCTAAGTTTTTCTTAAAAAAACAACTTACATTTTTTGCATTAGTTGATGCAAAAATATAATTTGAAAGTATTTGTTATAGTGTGTAGAGCGAAATTTAAAGAGCTTTAAATTTTTTTCATTTTGAAGATTCACCTTCCTACTCCCACCACAACCACACAGCGAGACAGGAAAGACATGTTGATGGATAAGCAAACATCAAAACAATATAGCATATGTCTGAGGCATTTCTAGTCAGGGACTGCAAAGATGTTTGAAGATGTATGCTTTCAGATAGCAATTCTCTCACACAACATTTTAATGAAAGGTTTTATCCCTTCCCATTTTCTGTTCAGACCTTCCCCCTACCAGGCAATACAGAAGCTGTGAGCAATTCAATGAGTCTGGCATAGAAACACTGAACATGGGCAGTTTTCTTAGTTCACCCTGGGGTGAGATTTACCAGAGTGTCCTATAACTTATTGAGAAACTTACACTTAACAAGTTTTCATTATTTATTGAATTTCAGTGGATGTCCAATATTTCACTGGGCAGTCCCATCTGGAGTGGAACAAAAGACCTGCCAATAAAAAAAAAAAAAAAATTAGGTTGGCTCCTAGCAGAAGAATCAATCACGTTTATGGGTCAAAATGATATGTTTGTAGGGTAGCAAAATTAAATGGAAAAGCAAAGTCACCACATCTTGAGCATCCAAATACTTGACATATATCTGATGCTTTGTCTTTGAGAAAGCACTTAGTATTAATTACACTCATATTGACTTCAGAGTTCCAAGTCTCAGGGATGTTATCACTATGTGCCATATGGAGCCAAAGAGAAAGGCCAGGACTAAATCCTGTCGTCTCCCTAACTCTGATACCTATGGTATCTCAGAATCTACACCGGAAGAAAGAGTCCATGTGGACTCTACTAAAGACATGGAGCTGTACCTATGGATGAGTACTGTCTAAGGCCAGGAAATCAAACGATGCCCCGGTGCCCATGGCATACTTTCACACTACAGTATCCAGTTTGAGTTTTAAACTGAAAGTGTTTTGTCTCCCAAGTACTTTTTTGTTGTTTAACCAACACATCTCTGCCACCAATCTTTGTAGCCCTCTTACATCTCAGAAAGATCTTTAACAGGAGCTCAGGACAATACAAATTTGTTTGAAATGGAATTCATGTTGTCCTAGACCTCTATGGCTCCTCCCTGGTAACCACTCAGGGTGGCTTTTTAAACTGTAGAGTAGTGACAGCTGGTGTTCACAGTGTATATTGCACCTTTGGTCTACACTTCTAGTGATAATGAAGACTCATATAAGAGCTTAAGCCTACTGAACTTCCACACTGCGCATGGATTCCTATTCTGTACATGACTTTCTTGCTTTGCTGGATGAAGTCTAAAAGAGAGAAGAAACTCTTCTTTCTTTAAGTTTGCTTTTGTCGGGTGCTTTGCCACATCGATTCACAACTAGCAGAATGGATATTAGCTCTAAATACATGCAGGCAGAGGCCATCTCCTAGGCGATTCTAGATCCTGGCAGGATGGTAATGCTAACCATTATACACAGAGATGTAACAGTTAATGGGACAATCTAATGTGACAATTAAAGCCTAGTGTTAGATTTGTAAGTCACAAACTAAAACAAACAAACTCAAAGGCTTCTTTCTTCAGTATGGACCAAGAGTACAAAATCCACTGTGATCTATTTATGATACTCATGCCATCTCTCAAAAACAGACTAGAAAGTACAATGTGCTTTCTTTCAGGTCAACTGTGGGTTTTCTAAAAGAAGCTAAAGTGCATGCTGTCTCAATGTGTTAAATACAAAAGAGCCACTGAAACTTCTGTGCAGGTAACGTTAAAGATGTATTTCTAATAGCCGAGTTCTGTGATCGGACAAATGAAAAAAATCATTCTAGATTTTTCTTTTAAAATTCTTACTATTGTCATCCTTATTTTATTGGAGTCAAATAAAAGTTCAATAAAACTTTTCATTAAAATAACACAGAATGTTTTCTCTGAGATTCTAATATGTTTTAGATCTGCTTAGTTGAGCATAAATTCTGTCTTTTGTCTTTCTGGTTTTTTAAAACTACTGTCTTCACAATGTAATGGTGGAGCACTCAGTGGTGCCTTAGTTTGCTTAAGTGTGCATCCTTCATTATTGAGAATTGGTATTCTCTAGAAGAAAAGGAGACCATATGTTGATCATATGGTCATTGATGCAAATAGCTGCAAGATGAAAAAGAAAGCATCACGGATTGCATATTAGTGTCTGGATAATTTCATCATCTGGGACTTTGATCAACCTTTAGAGCTCGGTGAGTCCATGGTAAGATTCACCCTTACCACAGATGAGCAAGAACAAACTGGACTAACATTTGAGAGACAGCCATTCACCTCCCTCTCTTCTCTTCTCTTCTCTTCTCCTCTGTTTTATTCTCATAGACAGGATGGAAATTTTGAAACCACACAAACCAAAGTTCAAATCTCAGAGTCCTCAAAGCTCTGTAGTACCTGGCAGTTCATCCTGTACCTGAGATTCAATAAATTTCTTCGTGAAATGTAGAAATCCTCACCTACTTAGTGGAGTCGCTGGGATGAGAGATGCAGGGGGGTAGCTGTGATACCTTGAAACAGAAGATCAGAGCGCAGCTGAGATTACTGATAGCTGCCATCATGGCTTCATCTGTTCAGCTTTCAGTATGTATCTATCGACCACCTGTGGCAGGACTCTAGTCAAGCCCAGGAAGCGGTGAGGAAACACAAACATGTCTGTCTTTGGGGAAGGGAGGTATGCTTGCTCCTTTGAATAGCACCGTAACCAAAACTGCATCTCCCACTACTCACTAGAAGGCCTTCAGCAAGGCCACACTCTGTCCTAGCATTCAAATAAGACTTTTACAGCCTTACTTGCTTTTGTTTCATGCATATAAGTGTTTGTATGCACATATGTAAGTGTTCCGCATGCATGCCTACTAGCCCCCGGAGTTCACCAGGGGTCATCAGATCTCCTGGAACAGGAGTTTACAGAGAATTGTAAGATGATATGTAGGTGCTGGGAACCAAAGCAAGAGCAGAAAGTGCTTTTAACATCTGGGCCATCTCTCCAACCCCTAAGCAGGACCCTTACTCCACAATGAAATGTCTGTGTTCCACACATTGCATGGTTACCTTCCCCTCCCCCCTCTTTCTGTGTGTCTCCCTCTGTGTCTGTCTGTCTGTCTCCTTCTAGGTAGTCTCTGTTGTTAATTTTCTTTCTTGCTTTCTTCTGTTAATATTGCCTAGAGTCCTAACCTTGGCCCCTTTCCATTTACACTTACCATTGCCAGTAATCTATAGTATTTTTGTTAAGTATAGACTCTTTGAATAGTCTGAAGTAATATGGGTCTTCTCCTTAGAGGGAAAAATAGATGTCCTTAAAATTATACAAAAAAATCCACACATGAATTTCAGAAGTTTCATAGTTCTTGTTTCTATTTCCAAAGCCTCTCATTTTTCACAGGATTAAGGGGCAGTACAGCCTAACAATTACATGTGTCTCAGTGACCCTCAAATCCTCATTGTCCAGATAATCCATGATTCCAATAAGCCTGCTTTCAAACAATTAGCTGGACAATTACACACGAATGTCCTTCAGGTTTCTTGTAATCCATATCAGCTCATTGTCTTCCTTCTAAATCCATTCTCCTGAGAGGCAGCATCCTATTTTTAAGCCAAACAGACCTAGATTTATATCCAGCATGGACACCTCAGCAATAAGCTTAACCTTTTTGCATTTTAATTTCTCCACATATATGTGAATAGCAATATCATCATTCCATGCATGGTTATCAGGAATTTTTTTTTTTTTAAGTGCTGGGCAAACACCCAAGAATGTGCTACAGATCAGATATTCCACAAGTATTAATATAGCTGGTTCTCAGTATCAATAAAAGCAACTACATTCCCCAAGTATCTTAAGCCAAAAATTTAGAGTAGTCTCTGCACTGAAGCCAGAGGATTTTTCTGGCTAAGATACAAATCTGGTAAGGTCATAATGCCCCTTAAGTCTGCTCACTTGTGTCTCTTTGCTTCCAGCACTGTGTCTAACTTAGCATTGCACTTAAGGTCTATTATAGGTGGTGCCTTTGAAATTCCTTTGTGGTTGTACATCTCTCAAACTGCCCATAGTGTCTAACATGGTACTTGTATTGTGTATAATGATGTCTACTCTGTATATCTCTTATTGGTATTTAAACAAACACCTACCCATCTTCCAAAGCTCAGCTCAAGGACCACCTCTGCTATGACATGACAGCCAGCCTCCTGGCATGGTGTTGGTCACCGCCCCTTTCCCCCTGTCTGTGATTTCCTGCTACAGCAAAGAATCCTAATATTATGGTTATGTTAGAAAAAAGCTTACAATCATCAATAAGAAATTCTTTTATATAACAAGGAAGACAGGATAAGTGTGTGCATTACAGCTCGGATGGGAAACGTATCTTGGCAGTCAGGAGCCAAGGAAACAAAATCACACAGCACCACAAACCTCACACAGGAGATTTATTGGGAGGAAAAAACCCAGAAGGGTGGATACCACTACTTGGGAAAGAAAGAGCAGAGAATTGGGTTTATACAGGGTTTCTTGGGTATGTGTGTTGGGGAGGGGGGCAGATGTTCCAGGAAGGTCTGGGATTGAAGGGATTATGTGGTCTGATCTTGAGGCAAGCTTGGGAATTGATGGGATTTTTTTTTTCTTGGAGGCCAGGAGCTGGCCACTGTCACACCTCGGGGTGAGGAACAGCCTATACAGCCCTTAGAAAGTGGCTGGTAGAGCCTTTTAGGGCTGTTAAGAAAGTCTGGGGGCGGGACGTGGCCACTAGGACTCCTCAGGTAGGGGCCTGATCACTTGTGAGCCTTACAAAGTTTAGAAAGTGTATAAAATTTACTAAGTTTTGGAGTATCTTGCGCAGGGCAGGGACTGTCTGCCTCTTGAGTTAGCATGACTAGTCCTATATATCACAATGGCTAGGCCACTTCCTAACTCCACATGGCTAACACACACTCCCCTCTGATATTCCTGAGTTATTACTAAAAAGCCCTGGACCTTGCTGGACAATCCTTCTGGGGCCGCTTCCCCCTGCACCTACAGGTCAGCAGGTTCTCCCTCCTACACCTCCCCACATAGTCAGTCTCTTACACTCTCTTCATGGTGGAATCTTCTTGTCTCCTCGCTCCCTTCCCAGGAAGTCCCACCTCTATCTCTCTGCCCAGCCATTGGCTGCCGGTAACTTTATTAACCAGTCAAAACCAACTGGGGACAGGCTTCATTTAGTCCATAAGTCCAAACCAGAAAGACCATCTCCACCTCTTCCCTGATTCTTCTGCTCTACAAATACTCTTTCTCCTTCAACTGCAAATCTCAGCTTAAGCCTGAAGACTGCTGTAATTGATAAAGTCATAAATGTTCAGTATTAAAAAGCAGCTACTCCCAGAAGCAGTGGCTTATATTGTCAGTAGTATACAGAACCATTTGCAAAAGGCACAGCTCTACCGTGTAAAACTCAGTGTCCTGAGCAGTTCTGCTAATTCTTGAGGGACCTTGACTTAGGCCAAACCAGGATTTGTGGCTTTCATGCAGAATAGAATGTCAAGGCTAGGCAGTATGACACAGAGTCAAGGACTCGTAAATACATTTTAATATAGACTTGGAGCATGAGGGTTAAGAAAAAGGGAGAGAAACAGAAAAAAAGACACACCCAGAGGAAGGGTGTGAGCTTCTCAAAGATGAATCACACTTCACTATCTTTATAGTCATCATATGACCTTCAGTAAGTTAGAAGGTTGTTGAAGACTAATTGAGATTCCACAGATGCAGGAAGAGAGGACATCTGACTGCAAAGATAATAGTCTTGGCTGAGACCTCTCCCTCTCAAAACAATATGGAAACGAACAAGGCCTTATGCAGAGTCAAATACATTCAGGCCTTAAGCTTGGTTCATTATGATTTTTAAATTAAATATCCAATATGTAAAAGTAATATTTCTCTGTATGTTGATAACCTTTATAGCAAATACTATAAACAGTGCCGGAATTCTTGCTTTTCAGCTGGCAAAACGTTTCCATCAAACTCCAGAATTCAAGGATCCTTTTCTTCTCATGTGTCCATATTTTCCCTGCCTTTCTGTCCTGCCCCAAAGCAATCTAACATTATTAGAAGGCTGAGGCTGAAGGATCTTCAGTTCAAAACCAGCCTGAGCAACACTGTGAGATAAGAAAGACAGAAGAAAGGAAGGAAGAAAGGAAGAAGGAAAACAGGAAGGAAGGAGAGATAAAGGGGAGGAGAAACGAAATGGGGAAAAAAGAAAGAAGGAACAATAATAAAGACAATTTGATATAAAAAATTTTGCCAGGGTTGGGGAAGGGAGGGACACCCAGGAGGGCCTCCACCTGATCAGAGGAGAAGTGGAGGGGGAAGGATTATGGGAGGGGGGAAGTGGGAGGGGGCGGTGAGTGGGACGTAAGTGAATAAGTAAAAAATAAAATTTAAAAAAAGAAAAGAAAGTTTTGCTTTCTACCCTAGGATTGACAAGTTGTGTCTTACTATAGAAATAGACATGAAACCCAGGGAAGCTGTAGAGGGAACAATGACCTCATAAGGGTGTAGTTTTTTCAACACAACAGATGCTGTTCCTTAGGAAGATCACAGACTCCCCTTCCATGGAAAACTTTAGCTAACATATTCTGTTTATCCTGGGATTGAACATTGATTTATCTGGTTGGCTGCAAGGGTACCAGATATTAGAAGTTTGTCACACTTATTTGTTGGAACATTACTTATCATAGTAACTGGACATGGATGAAAGATCTATGTCGTCAACACCTATGATGAGTTATTAAATAAAATTGAATATGATTGCCTGAAAAAAGGCTCAATCTACCTTTCAACAATTTTCAAATGTATTCTAAACCTACTTTTGGGAAATTATAACTCTAGGTGCGAAACAACTAATTTAAACCTGTGTCTACGGAAAACCTGCACACAAATCTTTTAAAAACCTTTATTGAGAGCATCAAAAATTGTAAGAAAAACTCAAAGATTCTTTAATACAGGAAAGATAAAAAAAAAAAACCATAGACAAGCACTCATACATTGTAATACTATCACTATTCAGGCTCTGAACAAAAAGGACAAGAATGATCTATCAAAGCCCACAAAGACAAGGATGCTGACTGGAAACAATTGTAACGAATGTGACCTATGCTAAGAGTGGTGGGGTGGGAGTGGGTGAGTGGGTGGAGGAGCATCCACAGAGGCAAAGGGGAGGGGTGTGATGGGGGGGTTGTAGAGGGGTAACCAAAAGGAGATATCATTGGAAATGTAAATGAATAAAATGATTAATAAAAAAAGTAAAAAACATACAATGGGTAAAGAGATGATGAAGGGTTTAATAGATAAAGCAAAGGATATTTTTAATAGCAAAACTATTCCATATGACATTTTAATAAAGTATACATGACACTGTGTATATATTTGTCAAAACCACAAACAAAGATATTTAAGGAAGTCTTAGGAGCTCAAAGAATTTGCAGATAAATAACAATGATTTAATAACAATAACAACAAGCAAGAAGAGGAAAGAAAGACAATTCACAGCATTTTAAATTTGTTATACAGCCTCATTTTAAGAGAGTGGGGTTGCTGAACTGAGTATCTTTAGATATAAGTGTAGTGCATAAGGCTAAAGACAGAAGAACGACCTAAAACCATGGCGCATAGTTGGCAAATCTGACTCCCACAGGCTTAGCTGGTCATATAAACCCACTGTGCGAGTACACCGAATGTAGTTTAGCAGTTCTGAGCTCACCTTACATGTACACTAGAACTGAAGTTGAGCAAATGGAGAGCAAGTGGGGAGGTCAAGTCTCTCCCACTGGCTAAAGAAGATAACTGTGTCTCCTTAGGAATGTGACTGATACTAAGATTGGGATAGACATGAATATAAGAAGATTCAGGAGCATCTAAATGCCAGAAATTTTAAAACAATCTCAAGAAATAATGACAAACAAAAATATTGATGAGTACCAAAAACAAAGAAACAAACAAAACCTATGGGGTTATGTCAAAAAGCATAAATATCAACTAAAAGAAACCAAAACTGAATCAATATGAAAAACAAAATTAAAAAGAATTTTAAATTACTATGAATCCACCGTAGTATAAATAACTGAATGGATAGACAAATGGAAGTAGACAATTCTTCCACAAGACCTCCAGCTGAGTAATGAAAATACTCTGTGCTCAAACAGGTCGATGACTACCCACGCCTACAAGTTGGGCCTTACTTCCTCCTTGAACATCCCTAAAAGAGTAACTTCACAGTGGAGAGGCAGGGTTTTACCTCACCACGATGATAATCAGTGATAAATCATTTTGACAGTAAGGACCCCTGATGTGATTAACGAGTACATTTTATATCATTAAGCCCAAACACCTTTACTGCAGTCAATACACGAGAAAAACAGCAAGTCCCAATTCAGAGACATCCAACAAAACACTTGATGAATACTTTCTCAAACTGCTAAAGTCAAGGTATTGTCCACCATAGGCTCAGGTTTTGGAGCACTTGATCAAAAGCTGATAGTGATATGTTTGTTTGTTTGTTTTGGGGGGCGGGTTAGAAGGTATGGCATTGCTATTGGAAGTATGTTACTGAGGCAGAAGGGGACCGCTACGGAGTTTTAAAAGCCACCCACTATCCCCAGTGAGCTCTTTGCTTTCTCCTTATGGTTCAAGACACGAACCCTCAGCGCGTCCGCTTCAGCTTCTACATTTACTACTTGTTGCCAATCAACCCATCCCTCAATTTTGGAGTCTTAGAACCGTAAGCCCAAATAAACAATTCCTTCTATAAGTTACTTTGCCCGTTGTGTTTAATCACCACAACAGAAAAGTCATTAATAGTTATCAAAATCAAAGAAACTTCAGAATTAATTATGAGGTTCTTTTTAAAATACATTAGATAAGCTATATGCTATTATTGATACATTATGTATGTATGTTTACCAAGCCTATTAGTCTGACGCTGTCGCAGAAAAGGGACCAAAAAAAAAAAAACTGTCCTCACAAACAACAGTTCTTGACAAATAGTTGTCATGCAAACAACAGAAGACAGAATCTTCTGAACGCTGGAGGATAGAGAATCTGTTGAAGGGAGATGGAGAGTTGGCTTAGCAGTTAAGAACACAAGCTCAGAGGATCCAGCTTCAACTCCCAGCGCCCACATGGCAGCTCACAACCATCCATAACTCCAGTCCCAGTAGAACCAACACTTTCTTCTGCACATATAAACATGCATGCAAAAAATATATACAAAAAATAATTTTTAAAATTTAAAAACAACAACAATCTGTCAAAGGTACCAAAGAGTCAATGAAGAAAAGATTCAGCAAAAACTGGCACTGAGTCCTGTAAATTTGGTGAGTCCACCAAATATTCCCAACTTGGTCCCACCCCGTCTTGATCCACTCACCAGTTTACCCAATGAAAGAATAGCTCACCTTCTGGAGCTTTATGATCATCCTCTCGAAGATCGACCGACAGCATCGATGCGCTCGGAGGCAACTCCTCAGGCCTGGGAGTCAACAGCGGTAGCCGCCATTTTGACAGTGGATGGGGCGAGGGCTTGGGCTCGCAGGCCGCGCGGTGACTGGTACGGATGGTTCCTACCCGCGGTGACCGTCCCCGTGCTGTCGGTATTGCCCCCGTCGACCCATCTCTGCCCCGGGCTCTTCCGCTCACTCCCCACTCAGCTCCGCCCGAGCCTGCGCTCGGAACGCAGACCTGCTGAGTTCGGCCCGGCCCGAGTGCCTGCGCCCGAGTGTTCCCACGGGTTCCCGGGGACGCGGAGCCCGAGGCCGGGCTTTGGGGAGGGACACGCTGATACTCCATGGCCTGAGCCTCTGTCCGTACAGCTTGGTGTATTACTAGCCTGTTTTGTTTTTGCTCTCTCCCAGGGACACTTTGCAGAGGGGAAGAATTTGCGTCCGCCTTCTTCACTAGAAATGGCCCATGTAAGTCACTCTTAGAATAAACATGTTAGGAAATGGAGGGACGAATTTATGATGACGTTGGCATAATGGTCGCCTTAATGTATCAGCAGTGTCGGGGAGCAGAGGGTGTGAAATTAAGTTTTTATGCTTTGAAATTAGTTTAGCACATTCTATTAAATTCTGGTGCGTTTGTTTCTCCAGTTTAATATTTTCATATTTTATATGCATATAATCCAATTCAATGTAGGCATCCTTTCAACAGTTCTAAAAGTGAATTCAGTAAATATTTAGAATGTTTTAAGCCCTTTACAAAAGAAAAAGCCTTCGGTTAAACTGAGGTTTTGAAGTTAGTAGTATAGTAAGTGACTTTACAATTTCTGCAGAAGTTCTTATTCACACTCACAGACTTGACTGTAAGAACCCCGATACTATACACATCCTACCTTAGATAGTTCATGGGTAAAGGACATAAGAAATATGAAGACTTTTATTAGAAGTAACACATGATAGGGGCAGGAAAGAGGGCTAAACTGTTAGGACCACAGGCTGCTGCTGTTGCCAAGGATCCAAGCTGGATTCCTAACACCCACAAGACTGGTCACAACCTTCTGTAACTGTAGTTCTGGGGGACCAGTGCCCTCTTCTGGGCCACATCAAACCCCAGGTACACATGTGGTACACATCCCTACTTGCAGACACTTTTTAAGTAGCACATAATAGTTTTTTTTAAAGCTAGAAGAAGGTATTGTGAGAGGAAGTTTCCTCCATGCATAAGAGGAAATTGAAGTTTGAGATCATCTAATAAGAAAAATGTTTACCTTTAGTTTTGAGAGATGAGTGGAATTTGGATCATCAAAGGTTTAAATTAGAAGATCTGGCATTACATACAAACAAAAAACAGACAAAGCAACACTTTTCCCCCCTGAGTTGTTTAAATATTAGGGTGTCATTTCTGCCCATCTGAATGTATGATGTGCAAGGGACATAATATAGAAGGTGAAGTTGGATTGAGAGATAAAGGAATACTCAGGAGTCTTGAATGCTGTACTCAGTAATTTAACTTCATTCAAATTGTAATTTAATGAGAGCTGTACTCGAAAAGTTAATATGGCAGCAGTTAGTTGAGGTGGCATTCCTGTTGTGAAGTGTTTGACTGTATGACAGTAGAGACAAGTCCTATGAGGAGGTTACCAGTATGAGCCGAGTTTTGAGGTGAATTTTTATCAACCTGCCCTGAAGGGGCACGATATGAAGAGGCCTATGATTCCCTAAAAGGAGGGAGGTCAGGTGAGATAGAGTAAAATGCCGGAATTTGTGCTTTGTTTTAAATAAATAACATAGGGTGAATTTCTCAAATGATAACGATTCTTTGTTAGAATGATGGTAATACTAAATACATTTGAATTCTTCCATTTAGATGTTAAACATAAGGGTTTTCTGTTGTCTTATATGTGTTATAAATTCTGGGCAGATATTAGTAGTGAAATATACACATATAATTTATTTAATGTCCTGATTTTTTTTTTTTTTAAAAAAAAAAAAAGTCCGTATTAGCATCAAGACAAACTGAACTTGCCAGTCTTCTGGATATACCTATTTCAAACTTTAGCCCCTTTTTCCTGAAAGTCAAAAACTTTTAATAAAATTTCCCAAGTTACATGATTCTCAGTGAAGGCACAGGTCTGCTTTCCTGTAAAGTTAGAAGCTACTACAGCTGAGTTAGTGTGCTCAGATGGCATCAGTTATCCACAGATTGCTGTAACTGAAGTCCCCTTCTTTCATGTGGAAGATACATTTCAGTGTGTCTAAGCTCTGAAACATGGACTTTCATAACTCTATGTGGTAACTCACTCCTGATAATCCAGGCCAGGTGATGTCAGGATTTTTTTAATGTAAGTGGCCAGCTGTCAAAAAAGCTAAGCAAATAGACTAATGCTGATGTTATGGTGTAAGAGCAGTCATAGGCAATACGTAAGTGAATGACTATGCCTGCGTTACAGTGAAACATTATTCCCCATCAGCTGTACTGGGAAATCATCTGACAACTTCTGCATTAAATATTCTAACCTAAGTATTCTGCTAGAATCTGTCCATGCATGGAGAGCGTCCATGAATATTTACATATTCAACAATTTAACTCAGGGAAATAAATGTAAGATCAGAAAATGCACTACAAAGATATGCCAAACTTAAGGAAAGTGATCATCACCACCAAACTAAGAGGAAATAATAGTGTGGGGTTGATTAGCACCGTCTGCAGCAGGGAAGGAAAGGACTGCAAAGAAGACATTTAGATCCAAGGATAAATTCTCAAGTCTTTGGTTTAAGGATCTTACTAGTTATTCTACATTTTAGTATTTATTAAATAAGGTAGTATTTATAGATTCACTTTGTAACCTTTATTGAAAAAAAAAACCACACACTTTTATCCCAAAATAATGTTTGCTCTAATATTTGTGTTGTGGCCTAAGGTGAATTTGAAGGAAAGAATTTATCTGGGAGTGAGAGAGTGGTTACAGGAACGTGGCGAGCCAAGTGGGGCCATAGGCAACCCAAGGAAAGCCAAGGGTTTTTTAATTTAAAATACAGATGGTTGTATAATTTGTTGGATTGCTTTTTGCCCTGTGGATCAACACCAGGTAGCATCATCCGAGGTTGAACAGGCAGTTGTTGGCTAGGCATCCCCATAAAAGTGTTTGGTTAATTTGCAGAAGCAAAGCTAATCAAGAAGCAAAACTACAGTGGCCTTTGTGTGAGGTTGTGGTTTGGGCAGTCCTTCTGTGAGAGTTCATTTAATATTCTCAGAGACTTCCCTACACCTCAGCATGGCCTCCTCGGTAGGGTTTGGCATACATGAACCTCTCTTTTGATTCTGACAACTATCAGGAGTGTTTTGGGTTTTTTGTTGTTGTTGTTGTTTGTTTTTTTCAAGACAGGGTTTCTCTGTATAGGGCTGTTCTGGAACTCACTCTGTAGACCAGGCTGGCCTCAAACTCAGAAATCCGCCTGCCTCTGCCTCCCAAGTGCTGGGATTAAAGCCGTGCGCCTCCACTGCCCAATGAGTGTTTTGGTTTAATTGAAAGTACATATATTGTTTGTCACATAGTAGGTATTCCACAGAGATAGTAAAGTAGTATGTGTTTTTTTAAAAGTTGTAACAGTGGGATGAATTAACTTACTGCATAAACATGAGAAGCACCCATGTAAAAGTCCAGGTATGGCTGCACGTGCTTGTAACACCAGCACTCTGGGGGAGATGACAGAAGTTCCCTGGGTCTTAACCTCTGCAGTGTCTCCAGGCTCAGTGAGAACTATCTATAGCAATAAGGTAGAGAGCGATAGAACAGGGCTCCTGCTGTTCTCCTCTAGCCTTCTGAGTGTACCCAGGCACACACCTGTGCAATCATCATACACATACATGCACATAGACCACATGCATGTGGGCACACACATACAAAGATAAAACACAATATGAAGGTTTGTTAGAATGTATTATTTATAGCCAAAATGTCAATTTCTCTGTTATTATTAGGTGCTCTGTAACAGAGTCAGACTGGTTTCCTATCTCCCAGGATTTTGTTCTTTAGTGAAAAGAGTTATCAATCCAAGAGCCTTTTCAACTGCGGGATCTTCAGGTTCTGATGAGTCTCATGTGGCCACTGCACCTCCAGATATATGTAAGTAAAAGATTGATTGCTTTTAGTATATATATACTTGTTTCAAAACTTTATGTGATGCTTTCTCTACTAATTTTTCTCGGAGTTTTATATTTTTTTTTTTTTAAACTTTTGTTCCATTGAAAATAAAGTTCTGCCTAGAAATATCAGAAAGATAAAATATTACAAAAAATACATTAAAACAATGTTCCTTACAGGATTATATGCCAGTAAACATATTATAATTGAAATATTATGAGTTAAAAGTCTATTTGATACATTTAATCTCCAGAATATTGTAATTTGGTACACAGTATACTGTGTATTTCCTATAGGTATCACATGACTAAGAACTACAACTCACTACCTAATGACAAGAGAGAGATCATTGTATAGTCTCTTGCTACCTGAAGAAAAATGTCAAAATTCAATGTTAAGTGCATGTTGTGTTCATACTGTTGTAAAGCTAAAAAATACTAAACTGAGCCATTGGAAGTCCATTACTATCTACTCTTGGCTCCAAAACTTATGGCTGTTTTGTTTTGGTTGATTTTTTGTTTGTTTTTTTTGTTGTTGTTTTTGTTTTTAAGATTTTATTTTTATTTTTAATTATGTGTACGGAAGTGAGTCTGTGTGTGGGTGTGTGCGTGTGAGTGCAGGTACTTGCTGAGGGCAGAAGAGTGTTCAGTCCCCTGGAACTGGAGTTACAGGCGGTTGTGGGCTGCCCCACTTGAGTGCAGGCACTGAACTTAGCACTTTTTAAGATCAGTATGCACTCTTAATTACAGAATCATCTTACCAGTCCTAAAACCGATTTCATGAACTTAGTTTCTTTCTGTCATGTGACATACACAGTCTTCCTGAACCAGGTCTCTTGCTTCTGTAAACTATGTTGCTAATTACAGTTCTTTGCTATATCTTGTCAATGAAGCAAGCATTTTGTATGTTTGTTATGTATTTGTTGAATAATTTACCTGCCATCTTCAGTGCCTCTTTTAATCTGTTATTTGCAACACTATCATACTAATCATTCTAAGGTATTTTAATTACGTTACTTTCTTGATAAATATTCTTTATTATTTCTCTCAGCAGCAGTTTCTAAATTATGAGTCATTGCCCAAGGTTGTTTAAAGAGGGTGGGTAGTGGTTAGAAAGTTTTTAAAAATTATACATTGCAATGCAATTCATGCTTAAAAACCAAAGGCTTTTAAAAGCTTAACCTAATGTGTCCCAAAAGTATTAAACGTAGAATTCTTGTTCCTTCAAAACTTACTGTGGTTTAGGATCACCAGGGCATTGAAAGCCCTACAGCTTCCCTGGTTTTGATTTTTGTTGTTTAACTCCCCAGCTTATATTACCTGAAGACTAACCGTGTATGACCTGTGTTCCCTTCAGGCTCTCGAACTGTGTGGCCTGATGAAACCATGGGACCCTTTGGACCTCAGGACCAGAGATTCCAGCTTCCTGGGAATATAGGCTTCGATTGTCACCTCAGTGGGACTGCCTCACAGAAGAAAAGCCAGGCCCATAAAACGTTGCCTGATGTTCTAGCAGAGCCTCTTTCAACTGAAAGACACGAGTTTGTGATGGCACAGTATGTGAATGAGTTTCAGGTTGGTTGCTAATATTGCTGCTCTCATTAATGCTGCACTACTTTTCTATCACTGCATACATTTTATTGAGAAGGTAAAAAAAAAAGGCAGTACTTATAACCACCTTTTAAAAGATAACCAGCCACCATTCAGTTTACATGTTTAAATTATAATTTGTTAAAAGTTCTTCCACAATGCATTTCTAGTAACTACTTACGCCTAATGTGGCTACTGAATTGTTTTCTGTATTGTTAAAGACTAGGGTATCTTGTCTTTCTAAAATTCTAGTAATTCTAAAATTACTTATGGTGCAGTCATGATGGCACATGCCTATAATCCCAGTACTTGACCAGTAGGGGAAGATCTCTGTAGGTTCAAAATTAGCCTGGCCTACATTGTGCATTCAGGCCACCTGAGGCAATTATATTTCATCAGCTAAAAAGAAATCAGTATAAATGTTTGACTTTAGGGGGAAGAAAAGAAAAAAAGAACTAAAGGATTAGGAGAGGGCTTTTGTTTTTGTTTTCTTTTGTTTTTTCTTTTGGAGTATGTGTGTGTGTGTGTGTACACATGTACATGTCCACATGTTTGTGCAGGTATTCTTGCTCAAGAGGGCATGAGTGGAGACCAAAGTTGATAGAGGGTTATCTTCCTTAGTTGCTTCTTACCTTACTCTTTTAGGCAGGATCTGTCACTGTACCAGAGCTTTCTGTTCTGGCAAGGCTGGCTGGCCAGCAGGGCCTCCAACATCAGACACAGATGTATGGGCCCCATGCCTGGCACTGTAGGTGGATGCTGAGAGTCCAAACTCAGATCCTCATGTCCTGAGCCCTGGGTTATAATTGTGTAACTGAAGTTCTTGTTTTTGTTTGTTGTTTGTTTTAGCTTTTTTGAGACAGGGTTTCTATGTGTAACAGTCTTGGCTGTCCTGGAACTCACTTTGTAGATCAGGCTGGCTTCGAACTCACAGAGATTCACCTGCCTTTGCCTCCCCAAAAGGCATGTGCCACTACACCCAGCTCACCATTATTCTTGGAAATAAAATGCTACATACATTTCAGAGTTTTGGTCAAGCTCCTAAGATAAAATATTGCTACATAGTTTAACCTGAGGTTTTTTGGTTGGTTGGTTGGTTCAGTTTTTGTGATAGTAATGAGTTTTTGTTTGTTTTTAAAGGTTTGTTTTTAATTATGTGGTATATATGTTTATATTTGGGTATGTGCACATGAGTTCAGGTGTCATGTAGACAAGAGGCATCAGATCCTCTGGAGCTGGAGTTACAGGTGCTTGTGAGCTGCCTGAAGTAGATGTTAGGGACTGACCTCAGGACACCTGCAAGAGCAATATGTTCTTAACTGTTGAACCATCCTGGCAGCCCCTGCTGGTACAGATTTTTAAATAAAGCTATATTATTTGGTACACTAGTCTCTCAAAGTATGTGTTGTATTGGATGCCAAGACATTGTGATGTTGTTGACTTCCTGGATCTTTTTATATCAGATGTTTCTTGCTCAGTCCTCTCATTTCTTTGTTCTTCTTCATTGTACCAAATGCTTGATCTTTCCCACAAATTCTGTTCTTAATCTTCTCATTTTTAAGTTATTCTTTAGTTACTAGTTCATTGGCATTTTCAATTTCTAAATTTATAATTCCTAAGTCAGTATTATTTTTGATATTTGCCCAGTGGGTGTCTTTGTTTGGATATCTGGTAAGTCCCAGATTGTGTGTTTAGTACTGAAGTGGTACTTTTAGCCCCTTAAAGTTTGTCTTTATTCCTGTCTAATCAGTCATATGGATAGTGTAGCTATCCTTCTATCTTAAATTATAAGGCAACTTATAGTAGAACTTAATATTTAATTAATTATACAAGTAATATATTTGTGTAATTATATGTAATTAATATATTACTATATTTATTTTATTTATTACAGGACCATCCTTGCCTCCCCTCTCTGGCATGTTCCCTCAAACACTGTCAGAATCATATTGCCCCATTCTGTGAATTTGATCCTAAGTTATTGTAGACTTTTCAACTTTGTCAGACTTCAAGACCTGTTTCTTTTACTTGCACTTTTAGGGACATTATATTACAGCATAATGGACTAGGGAAAGAGAATAAATCTAGGTTGAAGTGTTGGCTGTAGCACTTAGTTTGTGACTTTGAGGAAGTCATTTAATCTTTCTGAGCCTTTGTTTCTTTATATGAAAAGTGAAAATAATAACAGCAATAATGGACTTGCAGCCTCCTGTTTTGTTACATTGTTTTCCTGCTGAATCCTAACCTGTATCCTACCTGGAAACACCCCCATCGGTTGCTGCTATTTCAGCTTTTCCTGAATCCTGCTAGCAAAGCAGTTTCCTCCCAGCTCTATCCCTAGAAGCTTTAATACTGTAGCAACTTCATGTTGAACTACAGATTTTATAAAGGCTACTTTTCTTCTGCTACATCTATTATATTTGAGAATAAAAGCTGGACTTTAAAATATTGTGGTTTTTTTGTTTCTTGTTTTTTGTTTTTTTTAAGCACTGTCTACTCCTCTCAAATATTATAAGATATGGCTAAATTTCAACTGGGTAGCTACCTTAACACTTTCTGTAGCCAAAGCTATATGATTCAACTTATATTATTTTTTAAATTAACATCATCCCAATTTTACAATAGTTCAATGTCACCTAAATATCACAAAAGGTAACATTGTAATGTTTTTGTTATAGCATTTCAGCCTGCTTAGCCAAATTCTGTTCCTATCAATGCCAGAATATCAGTATAAATATTTAATATTTAAATAAAGTTTAAATAAGGTTAAATTCTTAAGAAATGTGGTATGTTATTCAAAATCAGATTTTTCCTTTCATCCTGGTCTTCGTTCCCACAGGATAGTCATGTACCCATTGAGCAAGAAATTAATAGTGCGGAAACTTACTTTGAAAGTGCCAGAGTTGAGTGTGCAATCCAGACATGTCCAGAACTGCTGCGGAGAGGTATTGTACTGCCTATATTGAAATGCAAAATGTGTAATAGATAATGGTAGTAATGTTTTCGTATGCTTACTGAAGGACTCGGGGTACTTACAAGGTCATGTGTGGATATTTAATGTCTGGCTAGAAATGACTGCTTGATCTCTCACATCTGAACTTATATTCAGTAACATAGAAATAATAGCCTTTATAGTAACTTTTCCCTTAAACTTCATGTTTCTGTTCTTTGTAACTGATTTTTCTAAGTTTATATATAATAAGCAAAGGCGATTCTTTGAGAATTTCATACACTGAATTTTGATGATATCCGTCTCCATCCTCTGTCCTTGAGGCTCTCCTATCACCTACCTGCACTATCCCCAGCCCACTGTACTCCATATCTTTCTCTTTTTAAAAAATAAACTATGGCGTCTATTTGGTGCTGCCAAGAACATGGTCAGCCTACCAGGAGCCACATCCTTAAAGAAAACTGAGTCATCTTCCCCTATTTGCTGTCAACTGTCCATAGCTCTTCAGTTAGGGGTGGGGATCAGTGACCTTCTCTCTGCTTCATGTTGGAATGTTAATAGCCTTCATTTTGTGCAAGTCTTAAGAACAGAAGGTCCTGTCTTAAGCTGTCCTTCCTGAATTCTGGGAGCTGGTGTGGTGTAGGTGTCCCACTGGTGGCTGGATATTCACAGTCACTTATTCTCTGCACCTTGGCCAGAGGGCAGAAAACTCTAGTAATACATTCATTTGAAAATGATGTTAAAAGCAAAACAGCGTGATGTAGCTTAACCCTCAGGGTGGTTCGTATCGCTCTTTTAGCTCATCCAGTAGAACTGCGTTCATTTCACTCTTCAAAAGCAGTGTATGCGTGTGCTTGTAAGTCTGCCTTAGCAGAACATAGCAGCTTCATCTGAGGAAGTTATTTCTAGGGACTGGAGCTCTTTGTGTAAAGCTAATTGTTTTCTTCTTGGGATTATATTATTGTTTTTAGATTTTGAGTCACTTTTTCCAGAAGTGGCTAATAGCAAACTGATGATCCTGACTGTAACCCAGAAAACTGAAAATGACATGACTGTCTGGAGTGAAGAAGTAGAAGTTGAGAGAGAGGTGCTCTTGGAGAAGGTAACTTCTCAGTGTCCTTGTAATGTAATGTTGTCATACTCAAATGCCACTACACCAGTTGTGGTGTCACATAATTATGAAAATCCCTATTACATGCAAAGAAACTAGAAGTGGTGCTGGACCTCCTAGCTGAATTAATAATACACACTGAGGATACTTTAGATTTAGGCTGCTATCCTATTGTAGAGACAGCGGGTTTTGTTTTTGTTTTTTAAAGACACAGACACATACACAGATGTATTTTTTACACACCAGAAAAGGGCATCTGATCCCTTTATAGATGGTTGTGAGCCACCATGTGGTTGCTGGGAATTGAACTCAGGACCTCTGGACAAGCAGTCAGTGCTCTTAACCACTGAGCCATCTCTCTAGCCCCTTCAGCCTGTGTTTGTTTGTTTGTTCTTACCTGCCTTTAAGGGAACAATATAGCAGCAACTTGACTTGGATTTTCCGTGTAATCAACGTTTACAACCAAAACTATGAGTAGCTGTAATCTTATGTACTCTTTCATGCCCTGACCCAGAATAATAAATGTGTGTGTTTGTGTTGTGCTAATCATTTGCTGAAAACAGCCAACAATTTGGAAGAAACCTTACACAATGAATAACCACCGTAAATGCTGGAAATAGCACATGGATATTATTTGATAAATGAATGTTGGCTTTTCTGATTGTTTCTGGGGCAATAGGAGTCTGAATTAATCCCTTGTAAAAACTCCTTCCCTGTGTGAAGCTTTTCTGCGCCATTAAATAAACACAGAGTAAAAGCCCTTTGTGGGGAGACACAGACATGGGGACAGAAAAGACACAACAACATTCAGGCAGGAACAGATTCAGACTCATGGAGCTGACAGATGTATAGATAAGCCATAAGCTACAGGGAGACAGGTAAAGAGTTCAAATCCGGGCTCTCTGTTAAACTACCCACAGAGGAAGTCTGATTTCCTTTCCTTAACCGACACCGATACTTACTGGTAATCCTTGAGTTATCACTAATGCATGTAGCCAATGCAACTACTACCTTTTGCAGGACAGAAATTGTCTTTTCTGGTCTGTATTTGTTCTGTGTAGTATTTCAAACACTGAAGAAATAGCACCATTTTTTCAAGGGGGAAATGCTACTTTCAGGGGCTGCAGAGATGGCTCTTCCAGAGGACATGGGTTTGATACACAGTACCCACCTGGTGACTTGTAACTATAGTTCCAGGGAATCCATTGGCCTCTTATGGCTTTCATGAGCACCATACATACATATTGTCCACAGACATACATGCAGGCAAAATAGCCATACGCATGTCTTAAGTAAATGTTTCTTCAATGCCTCCTTTCTTAATAGTCTTGAAACATTTAGTTCCATTTATTCCCTTCCGAATGTTTCTAAAATCTATTACTCCAACACTGTCCCTCTCCTGCATTTCCCCTATGCCCTCTGTAACTTAGCAAGTAAATACTGAGAAGCAACCCAGTTACCTCTAAGGAATAAGTGATAACACTGAACAGTGCCATGATACCATAATGGATGCATCTTTTTTCCTGCCCTTTGCTTTTAACCTAAAGATATGTTTTGATATCTTTCTATACCATTATATGTAGGTATATTTTATTTCTTATAAAATATGCATTGTATTATGAGTAAACTAAAATTTTGAAGTTATTTCAAGATTTCTTTTGTGATTTGTAAATTGAAAATCCAACTTCGTTATTACTGATACAGCTGTGAAAATCATTGTTACATCCATTTTTATGTACCCTAATCTCCATAGACCCCTAGAGAGAATATGGCTGAATTACTATCATTTTAAATTTTGATAGGTGCTTATGATATGCCTACACCAGAAATTGACTTAGTATATGTGCTATGACCCTACCTTACCTTCTACCTTAGCATTCTTTTTATCAATCAGATAAAATGTTGAGATAGTTACTTATATACATATTTATTTAATAATTTAAAACTATATAGTAACTACCTTAAGATTGATGATGGGTAATATGAATGTTTCTGTAGGACAAGAGAGAGTATTCTTTTGTGTGATAGATTAAGAATGACTCATTTGAGTGCCTTAGCTTGCTCCAGTTGAAAAATCCCCTTACAGGTTTGCATGCAAGAGACAGTGTCGGGCATTGTGTTACTTATTAAGATTAACTAGATGGTTCTCTTCATTTGTGATAATGTAGTAAAGTTTACATATTCAGCAGTATTTTATGGTAATAGCATGTTACTCAGATGTACATAGAGCTTACTAATACATGTCATAGTGTTTTAACAGATGGGAGTATATTTATTATATCCTAATTAAAATATATAGAAAACATTCAGGCTGGTGTGATAGCCTGCACCTTTGATCCCAGTACTCAGGAGGCAGAGGCAGATGGATCTCTGGGAGTTTGGGGCTGGCCTGGTCTATATAGTGAGTTCTAGGATAGCCAGGAAAACATAGTGAGAGAGACCTTATCTAAAAACAGACATACTTTCAGATTTAAGAGAATTATAGCAGGCAATATTAACAGACATCTTATTTACATATTAAAAGCTTAATAAATGTATGGTTCTTGTCACCTAGTGAGCTACCACAGAGCTCATTCTTCTGATCTAATTTGGTATTGACTTCAATATAGTTCTTTCAGATTCCTGTGACAAGTGTGGACTTTGACTTGTACAAGCTAAATTTCTGTGGGAAAACATTTTCATTACAGTATGTTGATGAGTTTGTTGGAACCACTTGTAACATATTCTCCATGTCCAATTCTGATTTTTACCAGCAGATGTCAATGTTTATCTTTGATGAATAAAATCGTAAGACAATCTCTGGTGCTTGTAATGAGATTCTTTTAGTTAACTTTTATACATGCTTAACTATTGTTTTGTTCCTTTTAGTTTTTTAGCAATGACTTTTTTTTCACTAAGTTGGAATATGTATAATGACATACTTTTAAGACTTACAAAGATTATGAAATACAGCAACAGCTGTTAGTGTTGAGTGTGGCTGATAATACAGCATTATTTAATATATATCACCAAATTACAAGTGAATGTGGAGAGAAAATTAGTGTAGGTGCTATGCTTGTGTAGGAGTCACTCAATTTTATGTAAAACATGTAAAAATAAATAATAATAAATGCAGCTCTGGAAAAAAAAAACTTGTGGCAAGTAAACTTACAGTTTATTTGAGTAAAGTGACTTACCAGCGGCACAGCCCTCAGAAGAGGAAGTTAGAGACTTCACCCAGCCATCTGCACAGGCAGCATTTATAGGCAGAGAGCAGACAATGCTAGGACGCTAGCTCAGAGTTTGCCTTACTGAGCATGGAGTGATCAGCTGGCAGCCTGTGAGTGGACGATACTCAGTTTTGTACTCAGTTTTGTGTTATAAAACTTACTCCTAAGTGAGGCTGGACTTATGCACTTAAGTTTGTAGTGTTTTGAGAGTCAAAATAGGAAAGCAGGCCAAATTCCAGTTTCCTTATGTAACTGCCTTTCTTGGTCTCTAATGCAGATCAAGTGCTTTTTGAAAGCCGGACAAAAGACTTTGGCAGTGTAGAGAGAAGGGCTGAAGAAGGTGGAAGCAGAGCAAGGAGCAGACTAGCTGTCAAAGATACTTCTTACAGGGTCAGAATAGGGAGGACTTGGTTGTTGTGCTGGCTCAGATATACAAGGCCCCTTCTTATTGGTTGCTCTCAGTCCTCTGGCTGTTTTTGAAAACTACTATTTTAGATTTAGTTTGATTACTAATTATGACAGTAGTGTGAATAATTCCATTCTGGCTTAATCTGGTCTGCCTCATTAGTGCCAACAAGGTGGCCTCCTATAAACTTTTAACAAGTTCCAGATGTCCTCTTCATCCACTGATGATAAGAGCAAGACCTTAACTTTGATTAGAGTATATTTGTAAGCCTATGATAGAGCTGAGTTTATGTCAGCAGTACATTTAATGATTAGCAGTTATCACTAATACTCCAGAATCACAGTTATAAACAAAAGTTATGTGAATATGGCTCTTTCAAAATATTATTTTATACTTTTGCTAAAAGGAAGTTTTTCCTTTGATGTGTGCTGTTGCAAGCATCACTGATGTTGCACAGTGGGGTCATTATTAAGGAAAATAATGGTTACTCTGCATAGTTACTGAGCTACCTCCACAGTCAAGTTGGACAGTTACTCAGTGTCTAACAGGGAGATAGCATCTTTATGGATGCAGTGGACCAAGAGATGATTCATATCCCAGGCAGCTTGGCCAGGTGCTGTGAGATTTTATCACACTACTCAGAATGGCTTGACATTTAAAACCTACAAATTATATAATCATTTCTAAAATTTCCAGATTAGTGTGTTTTGAGGACGGTTGACCACAGATAACAAAAAAACATAGAAAATAAATCCTTAGATGGAGAATTTGTGTATTATAGGCATCTTGGACAATCCATCTCAGCTATAAGCTCTGCCTTACACTGTTAAAACAACCATAGACATCAAATAAATGACCAGATGTGGCTGTGTCAGTAAAGTGATTTATCCAAACAAGCAGTGAGTTTGACTTGCTCTGGGACTATAATATGCTAGTTTTTGATGTGGAATGTATTCTGCATTCCTGAGTCTTGGCCATTAGAATCAGTGTCAGCTAAATGCCAGAAGTGCTGGGTCTCTTCACTCTTGATGGACCAGAAATCCATGTTCCCCAGCCTGTGTGATCCCTGCAAATTACCTTTCAGTTCTCAAGTTTCAAATGGGTATTTCTAGGCCTGTTAGAATACTCTTGCCTCTTGCTTGCTCAGCTCAGCTTTTTGCTAAGCAACCAGAGGCTAAGCACTCAGGAGCCTGATATGTGTCTGTCTACTTCTTTACACTAGTCTGCCAGACAAATTGCAGGTGTTTCAGCAGTCCAGAATTCTTATATTTTTGCCTCCTAAACTCGGTGACATCACCACTGTCTTAGTCAGGGTTTCTATTCCTGCACAAACATCATGACCAAGAAGCAAGTTGGGGAGGAAAGGGTTTATTGAGCTTACACTTCCACATTGCTGTTCATCACCAAAGGAAGTCAGGACTGGAACTCAAGCAGGTCAAGGAGCAGGAGCTGATGTAGAGGCCATGGAGGGACGTTCCTTACTGGCTTGCTTGTTTCTCCTGGCTTGCTCAGCCTGCTTTCTTATAGAGCCCAAGACTACCAGCCCACAGATGGTACCACTCACAGGGGGACCTCCCCCCTTGATCACTAATTGAGAAAATGCCTTACCGCTGGATCTCATGGAGGCATTTTCTCAACTGAAACTCCTTTCTCTGTGATAACTCCAGCTTGTGTCAAGTTGACACACAAAACTAGCCAGTACAACCACTTTGCTTGGATTCCACTCTGTCCTAGTTTACTTTCTGTTGCTGCAGTTAGCACAAAGCCCAGCTTGGGGAGAAAACAGTTTATTTGGCTTACATGTCCTGATCACAGGTGCTCACTGAGGGAAGTCAGGGCAGGAATTTAAAGCAGGAACCTGGAGGCAGAAACTTAAGTGGACACCATGGAGAAACACTGCTCATTGACTTGCTTTCCAAGTCCTGTGCAGCCTACTTACATAGCGTGTGTAGGGGCGGCACCATCCATAATAGGCTGGATCCTCCTGCATGTAACATTAATCAAGAAAATGCCCCCACAAACTTGCCTACAGGCTAATCTGATCCTCCCAGAAGACCCTAGTGTGTGTCAAGTTGACAAAAAGTGGCATGCACTTCATGCTTTGAAAGAAGACATTTGCTCCCATTTTCTCAAAGACTAGGACTTTTGAAGCATAAATACAGTTGACTTGCATATTTTGATCAGTTTATAGTTTCAACAGGATAGAGTTTTGGTCTCTACTGCTAGTAGAGATAAGGGCATGCCCTTGGCTTTTAAACATCCGTTGTGCTTTTTGTTAGGATAGTCTAGACTTCAGCTTTCACTTCTTATAATTCTGGTTGGCAAGTACACCATAGAAATCAAGATAGTAAGACCAAAGTCCTGATCTGTACATGGGGTGTTCACATGTATACATAACACTATAAGTTTATTCCTCTGTTCCAACTACCTATGTGTTCAGATTTTTGTTGTTTTGTTTTATGTAATATGCTAGTGATTTATCCTTGGGCCTTGGGTAAGCTCCGTGATTAAACTATGTCACAGTCCCATTTTAAATGATTTTTAATTGCCTTTTCAGAAATATTTTGTGGCTATATGGATGGATAGATACATTGAAGGACACACAATAATTGAATCTTTCACAACTTCATTTATTTATAGATGTTTTGGCTACATTTATGTCTTTGCCTTATGCCCACACAGGCCAGAAGAGGAAGTCAGATTCACTAGAACTAGCATGTTAGACAGTTGTCAGCTGGCATGTGGGAGCTAAGAATCAAATTCAGGCCTTCCGGAAGAGCAGCCCTTAACCACAGAATCATCTCTTTAGCCCTGCAGTAGATAGGTTAGCTCCTTTTACTTTTTGCCTATCTATTTGTGATTTTCATTGTACAAAAAATAAGCTATAGTTTGAAATTTAGGACATATGAGTTAATAGTACAGAACTGATTTAGATACACTTTATAAAGAAATAAAAGATATTTGAAGAAAAGTACATTTAGATTTTATTACACAGGTTAAATTTGTATTAACCATGTTTTGAAGTCGTGAAAATCTGACTTTACAGTCTTAATTTGTCTTTTTTATTAGTCCGATAGTTTTCTTTGAAGCAAAAGATACTCATTTAACATTTTATTTTAAGAACTATAAACCAGCAGAGCAGTGGTGGTGCACACCTTTAATCCCAGCACTTGGGAGGCAGAGGCAGGTGGATTTCTGAGCTAGAGGCCAGCCTGGTCTACAGAGTGAGTTCCAGGAGAACCAGGGCTACACAGAGAAACCCTGTCTTGGGGGAAAAAAAAACAAACTATAAACCAATCTAAGTGCCGCTGGGTTGAGCACTGACTTCCCCCTTTTTCCCTGTAGTTCATTAATGGTGCTAAGGAAATTTGCTATGCTCTTCGTGCTGAAGGATACTGGGCTGACTTCATTGACCCATCATCTGGTTTGGCAGTAAGTAAATATATTTGAAAGCCATATTATATGTAGTAGATAGAGTTCTTATTATAAAATTATAACTGTCCTATTGGCCAAAAAAAAAAAAACCTCACTTTTTTACAACTCAAAATATTCTCCAAAGAAGTAGGATTATTATAAGTCCATTGGTTTCACTATTCTTGGAGACACATACAGCACTGTTTTTGTTAATGATACATATGTTTACTCTTTGTAAGCTAAAGCTTAGAAAGTACTGTGGTCCAGGCTAGTTTCTTAAAGGACCAAAGTATTTTGAAGTTAAGAAAATATAAAGTATAAAAGCAAAAAATTAGAAAAGTGACTTTTTGGAAGTCACAAGAAGTAGTAAATTCATTTTTTAATATTAAGATAGAAATACATACTTTCTGCTTCTCAGTCAAGTGCAGTGCCATGTAGACCAGAAGACTTTATCTTCCTTAAGTCCCCTTTCATAGAAGAGATGGAGATAAATCATAACAATTCTCTTAGCTTTCATTCATCTTTAAAGTTTGTATAATGCTATATATTCAATTCTAAGTAGCTTGAAATTTACTAAATGATTCATTTTCCATTTCCAGCATGCATAAGAACCGGGAAGGGTGTGTTAGAATAGTTTAGAGTTTGCATGTCACTTTTTATTGGCTAAAAAATACAATGATACAGACATTTGCATGTATATAAATTTTCTTACAGTATCTTTCTAATGAAAATATTGCTTCATTTCTTATTTCCTCCAGTTTTTTGGACCATATACAAACAACACACTTTTTGAAACAGATGAACGGTACCGGCATTTAGGATTCTCTGTTGATGACCTTGGCTGCTGTAAAGTGATCCGTCACAGTCTCTGGGGTACTCATGTGGTTGTAGGAAGTATCTTCACTAACGCAACAGCAGACAGCCATATCATTAGGAAGCTCAGTGGGAACTAGCAAGTGGCACTGTGATAATTGCAGCGCTGTTTGTAATGGGTTGCTCTATATAAACCCTGTCATGGACTGCAGCTTCTAAAGGATTCTTGTTTCTAGGTATTTATTTCATCATTTATGGGTTTACATCGACAGGTGACTTGGGGTTTCAAATTGCAAATGCTAGTTTATATTCTGGAGTACATGTTGAACACATCCATATTCTGGAAAATGAGATCATCAGCTTGTAACCAGGGTATATATGGTCTCTTAGTGTTAATTCTCCCCTTTATTGGGAAAACTTTAATTATTTTTTCCAAAAATAAATCATACATTTGTCTATGACAGCTTGTGGTGTTTCATTACAATAGCTTAAATATTACAGCTATTTAGCATGCTAAAGAAACTACAACATTAAATTTTAAGTTGTTTTTTAGTTCCATTGATAATTCTAGATTCACTGAAGACTTTACTCTTCTGATATTTCTTAACTACTAATCAAACTGGCCCTAGTTTATTATTTTGAAATAGTGTTATCAGGAAACCATAATAGTAAAAGTAGTACCATCTTTTATGTATAAAGTGTATCAGTTTCATTCTTAGACTAAAAACAACTCTTTACCCTTGAGATGGTTCAATATAATTTATTTTCAGATGAGTTGATACCTCAGCTCCAGTCACATCCCTAACTCCATCACTCCAGAGCTGTCTCATTCTCTTCCTCTACAGAGCTTATTCCACTGATATAAAGTCTAAATGAGTCATCTTTCCTCGCTGAGGCTTCTGCCAATAAATGATTTGTTGATGACAGTAGGAAGCGGTTGGTTATTAGGTACTATAATCCAGGGAAATGCTTCAGGTATCCATTTCATCTTACACAAGGCCACACAAACATTAACATGGAATGTTTAATATTTTTGACTAAATGTAACACAGCTAATATAAGACCCAGCACAGGAACGTAGCTGTGATTCTTTTATTTATAGATGTCTGTTCACTCTTAATGGCAAACAAGAGGTCTAGTAAGCATCTGAAGGGTTGCAGAATTTAAACTGAAAGAACTTTAGGGTTAACCAATACTAGTGCAGCATTTAATAAGCAGGAATTGTATTCCTCATGCTTCAAATTCTTTTAAAGTTTACTGAAATATATATCTTTAAATTTTTAATTAATACAGAACTGAAAATTTAACTGTAGAATGCTACACTTCAAACAGAAGTTCTTTCACTTCAAGTTTAAGGCATGTTTGTCTTTCTTGGCCTTCCATCACTTTGAACAACAGAACTCTCATACTTGAACAAAAGTGTTTTTCTCTTAGGGCTGATTCTATTATTGCTTCAAGTAGAGTGTGCCACTGTACTGCTTACACTTTGAGGGGGCCTCTTTATTTGGGGGCCTGTTCAATACAGTGTATGGTTTGTTTAGCATCACCTTGGCCTCTGGTTACTTAGAGTTGCAAACCCCTGATGGGAACAATGTTTCCAAACAGCAAAATTGTATTAAGGGACAGCACTTTCCTTTTTGAAGTCAGATGCAGCCAAGTGTAGGATTTTATCTCACAGTCCTGCCTGCACTGAGAACCACTGTTCCAAGGCGCCTTATACCCCAACTCCAGCTATATAGTTGGGTTACCCTAAGATAGTAGTTCATAATTTGCCTCCACATGCACAGATTAATCTCATTAACCCAAGGGGTTTGAGCATCAATGTTTTGTTTTGTTTTTACCTTTCAGCCTTCTGGGCATAGGGGTTGAACCATTCCTGTGTTCTAAAATATAGTAAGTGGGTGAAGGGGTATGTACAGAAGTAAGAGGGGAACGGTGTGGATCAAAGACAAATACAGAACGAGAGCTCTAGGATCTTACATTAAGATCGACCTTACCGCATCCAAAGCTGTTCAAGGACTTCTGTAGTACTTGGCCTTCCTGACTGCTGTACCCTTGCTGGTCTTTTCTCTTCCCCTGTGGTGCACAGTAATTGGCTAACTGCACACTATTTTGAACTTTATCTTTTCTCTCTCTTATAATGCATAGTCCTTGGTTAACACCATATAATTTTGCTCTATACAAAAAACAATTTTTTGAAGTTTTTGTTCTGGCTAGTCTTAAATTTTACTTTTCATATCTGAGAAATAAAACTCAATTTTGTACTAAAACAGGACTAAACTCCCTTTTCTCAGAGTTGAGAATTTTAAACTTTAGTCAGTCATCTGTCTCCCTTCCTTATGTCAGTGGTATACCGGCCTGTAAGTTATATCAGTTATAAGGACTGTATAAGGAGCGTTTTGCTCCAAATTCCTCCTGGACGTTCTAACCATCTCATACCACGTGATCACTCCAGAGAGCACATGCAGTGCTTGGTTCGTAGGTGGCTAAGGAATAGTATGGAGAGAAGCAGTGGTCTTTTCAGGGTGTGCTGGGGGCTAGCAGATAGAGGAAAGGAGTGGCTTGTCACATGTACCTTCCACCATGCACACGAATTACTTCCAAATGGATTGTAAGGCTATATGAGAAAACTTAAGGCTTTCAGGAAAAAAAAGTGAACTTAAAAATAGGCCAAAAAAAAATCTGTGAAACAATATAATAGTGCAAAGGAAATTTGATAAATTTGTATTAAAATTAAGCTTTGATCAAAACCATGAAGAACACAGCTAAGAGTTGAAGATTACACATACATGCACACACAAATTGAGCAATATACATAGCAAACAAAAAACTCATGTTCATAATAAAGAAGCCCTAAAATTGCTAAGCAAAAAAAAGGAAAAACAGTAAAAAATTTTTACAAAGAAAGATAACCAAATGGCCAATAAACATGTGATTTGTTCCACAAATCATCAGAAATATAATTAAATCCACAAGTACTGTGTTATTACATGCTCTCCAGAATGGCTAAAATGAAAAATTATACCAAATACTGACAGTTACACTCTGGAGTGAGGCATGCCCCCAGCAGAACTGTGTGTACTCTGTGACAGCTGTGTTGGTGCGTTGATTACATAAGTCCACAGCAGTTGTATAGCTGCTGAAGTAAGAGACAGCCAAATGCCCATCAACACTGAACTGAATGTGTCAGCATGGCCAACTCACATAAATGCCATGATAAGTAAAACAGTGCAGAAATGTCTGATCACTAGCAACAAAAGAGATGAAAAGGCATGAAAGAATTCCAAAGCAGCTGCTGGTGCCAGGTCAGCAATTACCCAGGAAGGGGAGGCAGTGCTGTCGGATCTGGAATGTACTGCAAAGCTTGTGTAAATGTAAAGGCTCAATGGTGGTAGTAGAACCTTTCAGAGGCAAGTCCTAGTGGAAAGAAGTTAAGTCACTGGGGGCATGGCCTCTTCATCTCTTTGCCTCTGGCCACATGAAAAAATGAACTCCCTCTGTCACTTGATCCCATGATAGTATTGCTAAAGGTCCAGAATGTATGGACCGACTGAGCTGGCTGCCGCTGCCAAGTGAACCTTTCCTCCTTACATTGATCAGCTGATGTTTTCCATAAGCAAAACCAACTAGCACAAAAGACAGAAAGGATTCTGGGATGTTGGTAATGTTCTCTGTTCTGAATTTGGGTGTCTGCTTAACTGATTTAATTATGCAAACTTACATGCACTTCTTTTGATATATATGGTGTAAGTCAAGGGTTTAAAGCGCAACCAAATCTGTTCTTTAAACAGTGATAGAAACTTTTAAAAAATTCTAGTTCCAGCAAAGGAACTTAAAACTAATCCACTTCTTCAAAAGACTCTTAAGATTTTCAATTAACTCACAGAATTTTGAAATCAAATTATGAGTTTCTTTTATGCATTGATGCTGATATTAAAATATCAAATTTGTAAAGCATTTAACATTACTTGCAATATGTCTTGTACATACTTTAATTTTTGTCTAAAACATGACTAGGGCTTGTAAATATTTTTACAAAATTCCCAAGATCCTCATAGCCCTTAGATAGTTAAATTACTCTCTGCCAGGATCCCCAATGCTGTTATCCTTGTAGATTCCCCTGGGAACAGATAGACCCGGCAGTTCCTTCTATTCTGTTAACTCTGTGAACACTGGACACGTTCACAGTCTTAACTTTAGTGCATTCATATGAAGTAACAATAATAAAAAAACACTTTGCTCTCCTGTACAATAAGATGGATTTTACTGTAGTAAGTAAAGTAATGTAGCGATAGAGTGTAAGATTGTGGTGTTCGGGTTTGCTTTGATCTCTTTGTTCAGTATAAAATGTTCTAACCACTTAACTTTGGCTTTATACAGGGTTGCATACGTTTAAGTTACTGCTTACATTGTGATTCTTTGACCCTTTATCATTACAAAAATAGTCATTAGCTTGTTAGACTCTGGTTTAAATCTCTGTCCTATTTTGTAACTGTATAGGCCATTTGGGTACAATTGTAGCTTTAGTGGTCTTGAGTGACATAAAGCCATCATTGTCACAACTTGAGAAAATACCTTTAAGGCCAATTTTGTCACTGGAAGAATGCTTCACAGAATTCATAGCACATAAATGTTTAGTAAACTTAAGGATAGTTCAGAATCATAATTCAAGATTAAGTAGGGTCAAACTGGAGCTTTGTCCTGGACCATAGTCATCTAATAGCTAGGTGTAGGAGAGCTCCCTTTAGCCTCAGGTCAGCTCGGCCAATAGGTTACAATTGTTGCATTGGAGTTTTTTCGTTGTTTTGTTGTTTCAACAAAGTTAAAATATGGTAGGTATCTCATAAATATGCTGCCTGGCTCCGGAGTAGGTACCTACTTATATTAGAAAAATCTTTTCGTTCTGAAATGTAGAATTATTCTACTGTCCTCTATTTTGCTGACTCTGTTGACCTTATATGAATGACAGTGGTCACTATTCAAACAGTTGTTATAATAAGATCATGAAAAACTTGGAGATACTGAACATTGTTTCTAAATAGTAATACTCAGTGAAACTGAAAGGTGCATCAGGGTTGAGTAACATGGAAAACAGGTGCTTTGAGCGTAAAGATCACCTCCCTGGCTCTGCACGAGTTTGGCTCAGGATTTTGCCCTTGGGTGTTCTTTGTTCCTGTCCATTGGTTGCTAGCATCTCTCCTGTGACTAAGAGCCTCAAAATTAAAATCAGCAATATTTTTAGAAGAGTGTTGTTTTCTATATTCCTATTTGACTGCAAAGGGCAGAAGTTCCATTTGTCACAGAGATATGCATTTACTTACCTTGTTTAAATTCTTTTTCAAAATTATAAACTCAAATGTCACACTCTTAATTGAAAATTGAAGGTTCATTGGGATTCAAACCGAGTTAAATTACTTGTAGGGTCACAAAGAGAAGACATGGGTCCAGCACTGAGTAAAGCAGCTGGGAAAGAGAAGAGAAGCTATGTTTATTGCTGCATAACTAAGTTGGAGTAATAAGATTTGTCCTGTATTAAGCCTGGGTAAGTTAAAAAGCCTTCCAAAGTCAAGTGGTAACTCATGAGAAATAAATTAACTCTCCCGGGACACTGGAGCACGAATTAGTGACCTGGAAGAGGCAATTAATCTTAAGGGGATGACCACTTGGCTTTTAGACTGCTCTCTATTGATAGTGTCCTTAGAATCAAGTATACATCAACCCACAGTGTAATTTTATGCAGATACCCAAACTCAACATTAATTCAAGATATTATCTCCAAGTGGCAAAAATCCTTGTAGCATATTAGAAAACAAATTTTGATAAGACTACTAATATATGCCAGGTTCCTTCTATCAAATTAGAGATAAGACAATGAAACAAAGTAACATTCAGGGTATACACATCCTGCCCTACCTCTCAGTCCTTTTGTGCATTTCAGGTTTGTTTAATCTGATAGCCACACTTCTGACACTTAGTAGCAAGAACTGACGTTAATTCCAAACATGATATGAAAATACCAGTCTTGTTATCATTTCAGATACTAGGTCATCAGGGTTGTGGGTACTTGATGTTTTGCCTCAACCCACAAAGGAAGCTATTGCAAGTCCAGAATTGCCGCTGGCTCTCAGCCTTCCTATCACGGCCTTCCAAGTCTTGGTAAAAAGTAGCCAGATGACAATGCCGAGTGCCCTTAATCCTAACAGCAAAATAGCAATCTGCCACATGTGTTGCTTAGTTTAGTAGATTAAAGTCTATACACATGTGAATGTCTCAAATCAAAAAGGAATTCTAAGTTTGACCTGGAAGTTGGTGAAGGTTTTTGTTTTAACTATTCTCTTATATGTTTACAAAGATAAGACACTGGTATATTTGACCAGTAGGTGTCACCATGTAATTACTTAGAAATTCTTCTGAGTTCCTACTTACAGTATTGAAGGCCAAAAAATAATAAGGCTCCTAATTTTATATCTAGTAGGCAGCTTTATGAATCACACATGTGAGATTTACACTATTTTGTTTAGAAAGATAGACTCTTAGCATTGCTAGTGACTCCTTGGCTTTTTTTCTCTGATGTTGTTGGCCTATATTTTAGACTTAGTTATGAAATACTATCTTCAACAGAAAGATGCCCCCTTCCCCCTGTGAACAGGCCTGGTAGTTGCTTGAAGAAAATGCATTTTTCACAGTTACTCCTACTGTTCAATATTTACACATCATGTTTCTTCTGTATAGTGTGAGTTTCTGGAAAAGAATTTCACAAGAATGTTCTGAATAACAGAAGAAATAACTCCAAAGACTGATGTGATGTGGTCTTGCTTCACCAGCAAGACATTCCAGATCTGCCAGGCAGAGAGCACTGTTTTTACTGTCAAGAGATCTGACAGATTCTTATATCTAAATTAATTCCCAATTGTTAAGCAACTACTTAGTCCTTCCTGCCCCATTTAAAAGAGAAACTATCTTTGAAATATAAAGAGGGAGTTAAGTGTAAAACTATTGGGTTTCAGAAGTGTTGTCAATATGATTTTACAGAATCATCAAGCCTCCATATAAAATTTAGAGAAATGTGCATCAAGGTTATGACAGGATATGTCAGAATTCAGTCTTCTGAGACATATTTAGATTTTAAGAACTAGGTACATAGGAATATACAATTTCTAAACTTAAGATCAATATAAGTAACAGAACTTACACTCAAATAGTTCACACTTCCCTCCTCTCTGCCCCTCCTCATGAGTGTGTGTGTGTGTGTGTGTGTGTATGTGTGTGTGTGTAGGTCAAAAGACAACCTTGGGTGCCTTTGCCTTCCTCTTTGCTTGACACATTATCTTGTTTTTCTGTTATGTAAACCAGACAAGCTGGTCTGCAACTCGTGGGGATTTTTCTATCTCTGCTTCCCATCTCTTGGAAACAGCATTGGAACTTCAGATGCCACACATGTGCGCACACTCACACACAGACACACATCCAGACACACACATACAACACGTCCTCCTGTTTACATGAGTTCGGAGAACTTAAATCTTTATGTTTGCACAGCAAACACTTTTACCCACTGAGCCATTTCTCTCCAACTCTAACCTAGATTTTTGTTGTAGTAGAGATCTATTCCAAGCTGGTGTGCATGCTAGGTCAAGATTTCACTACAAAACTCCAGCTCCTGCACAGCCCACCCCTAAAGACTTCTCAAGGCCACTGTGGCTGCTACAGGGTCATCCATTTGCATTGCACAGCCATGAGACTAGAATACAATCTTAATTAGCACACCTGCAAGGAAGATCGCCCAGCCCATTCCTGCTTCACTTGAGCAGTTTGCCTCTGTGTCACACCAAAAAAGAGAAACAGCGAGAGACTCTCTCCAATGGTGGTTTGAGCCCTACTCCAGACGAAGGTCAGGACATTTGCAGTGATAAACTATTGGCTGGGCTCAATAATGTTTACATGTTTATAGTTATATGTTTATGGCCAAAAGAAAATGCCTTTGTGATTAAAATGCATACAGAAATAATGTTACGAATCTGAAATTCCTGTTCTGTTTCCTACCTTTATTATTTTCTTGTTGTTCTGGATCATGCAAGATTTCTTAAGGAATATAATCACCTAGGTGATAAGGCTATGTTATCTTGAGCAAACATCTCAATATTCTGTTGTTCATAATATTTGGCAACAGCAAACCCTATTCTACTTCCTCCAGCCCTTGCTTGCTAGTACTGTATGCTGTGGTTTAGTGGATGCGGCCCAAAATGAATTCGTTAAAACTTAAAACCCAAGAGGATGAGAGTGAAAGGAGCAGCCTTTGAGGAAGTAATACATTCATGAGGGATAGAACCCTTTTAAAAGAGGCAGCAGGCAGTGTCCCCGCCCCCAACTGTTTTGTCCTTTTCAGCCACACAAGGACAATTTGTTCCTCCCCTCAGGCTTAGAAGCAGAGAACCTTTCCAGACAATGAACTTGTTGTACCTTGATGTTGAATTTCCCAAACATCAGAACTATGGAGCAGGGAAGGCATAAGTCTTATTTCTAAATTTCAAGAGTGAAGTATTTCAGCACTGCACTAGTGGTCACGGTGTGAATTTGAAAAGAACTGAGCCGCTTAAGCCATTTTAATTCAGAATCTTTCCTCAGCTCCACACCTCTGCCTTTTTACTTAACACCACGCAGAATTACTGACTCACTGTTTTCTCCAGCGTCCTTTATTTCTGCTCCAGGATGGAACCTATGCATGTCTAGAGGCTCTGGAAGGAGAGGAAATTGGAGCTAGCAGTAAGGGACAGGTAGGACTTGTAGAGGGAGAGAGCGTATCACAGACCTTAGGAGTCAAAGAAGGAAGGAGACTGGCTTACTTAGCATGGCGTGTGGACAGGGGAAGTGAGAAGTGAAGCGGAAAGAGGCTGAGCCTGGACTAAAGGGATTTGTAGGTCCAGAGTGATGAATGAATGCCTTGGAAAGTTTTCAAATTAAAAGGCAGACCTACACTGTGGAAGAAAGACTGCTGTTGTAATGGGGGCAGTCAGTTGGGCTGGGGGTAAAGAAGGAAATTGTGTATTCTAAGAGAAAATATGAAGCATGCGAACTTTTACCTCAACATCCCAAATACCTGCCACCTGGATAATTAAGGGACTGGAAATAGTTAATAGTCCAATAATCAGTATTTTCCTGGCTGTGACTACCCACTGAGTATTTATTTAATCTTCACCATGAGCCTACAAAACATACATTGCTAGTTCCGCACAGGCAATGAATGACAGAGCCAGGACTGGTAGCTCCTTTGGTGGTCTTATCAACACATGCTCATGTGACACATAGACTCTTCTTCTTGATGCTAATGTAGGAAACTTAAGATTATGCAACCAGTAGTTAGAGATGGGAATCTAGAATTTAGAGAATAGGACCAAGGATATGGAATTGGATGTCATGTTTAACCTGAAATTATAGAACATTGCATTACTGAATGTGAGCTTGGAAATTAAAACTTTGGTGTGGGGCATGTGGACATCAACTCCATGAAGGAAAAAATGGGATGGAGAGCGAGGCGCCACAGGCTCTGTGACTCCTTGAAGAGTCTTGATACCTGGTGTTGGATCCCTAAACACAGCATTAGATTTCAGATGGCTTCCAGAACACTAGTGAGACAGCAAAAGGAACGGAGGCAGTACCTAAGAGGTTTCAATGCTCTCCTCCCCACCACCTCCCCTGCTTCTTCTGAGTTACCTCATCAGGCAGGGCTTCCATTGGAGCACAGCAACAGTATGGTGAGATATGATTGACCGGGGACTTAGGGAGCTTGGGATTGGCACAAACACTGCATATACTTATGTGCTGGGCAATAAACTAAGATCCGCACCCTGATGATAGTTTCCAGAGTTAGATTCCAGGATTTGTCTATCGCCTCTCACCCTTCATCCTTGGTCCTGTTCCCACACTTTGGTTTTTCACTTCCTGGTAGAGAAGTGCTAGGGGAGGCATGCTCAAAACCAGATTTTCAAACCCACTGGAAAGAATATTAACAGATGTCACAAACTGCTCAGTTTATGGTTTTCTCTTGTTTTCCTCTGTAGGTATATTACTCATACTTCTCTAGAGTCACAGAATTTATGGGTAGTCCCTATATAGTAAAGGAATTGGTTAATGACTGTCTGTAGTCCAGCTCCCCAACAATGGTCAGCAGCAGTTGTGAATGTAAGTCCAAGGATCTAGCAGTTTTCAGTCCCACAAGGCAAGCAGGCGAAGAGCGAATCGTCCTTTTTCCAATGTCCTTATATAGGTCTCCAGCAGAAAGAGTGGCCCAGATTAAAGGTGTGTACCACCACACCTGGATCTGCTCTGTCCCAGGCTGACCTTGAACTCAGAGATCTCTTGCCTCAGTCTCCTGAGATTAAGGGTGTGTACTACCTTGCCGAGACCTAAGCTTTTCATGGCCACTATATCCCAAGAGCTCCATGCCAAGATTCAGGTCAGAAACTTATGTCTTGCAGCCGCAAGATCTGGATCACAGGTGAGCCTTCTAATTCTGGATTGTAGTTCACTCTAGATATAGTCAAGTTGACAATCAGGAATAGCCACTATAGTAGTAAATATTTATTTCCTCATGTACTGTACTGATTTCCATTTGATTCAAAAAAATCAGGTGGCTTATAATTTGTTTCATGCTTGTTTCAAAGGTTTCAACTTCAATTGTTTTAGAATCTGAAGTTCTCAATATAGCAGCATACTATGGAATATTTCAATGAGTTCAGATACTCAGACACATAAAAATTATAGAACTACGTAGCATCGTGGTCAAGAGACTTGGCTCTCTGCTTTGTGGTTTGCAACTTTTCTAACCCTAAGGAAGCATCTTTCTGTATCTCATAACCCACCTTGTGGGAGGTTTACTGGACAGTGACACTCATGTTCTTTGTTGCTATGCTTGTGGAAGAAGTCAGAAGAAGCATAGCATTGTTGCTATGCTTGTGGAAGAAGCTACATTATTAGATCACTGAATATATACAAATTCTATAGTGGTCTAAAAAGAATTACTAAAATATATTCATTTCTCTAAGAATATAAATACAAAGCCTTCAAGAGATAAACTCACCAAAACATCTTAGTTCTTAATTTAACCACAGCTTTGAAGGGGAAAAATATACCACCATCCCAAACAGTTCATCACACTGAAAACAAGGGAAAGGTGCACTCCCATTAGCTGTTCAAACACAGATAGTGTGCTGCTAGGAAATTAAGGGGTTCTCTGTGTCAGTTTGAACCACTCTTTGCATGCCAGAGATGCTTCTCAAAACGTTTTTATTGACATTTGAAATAGTTTCCTATTGGTAAGGTGGGAGTTACATCAACACTCAACACACAAACCCTAGACCGAACAAACCCCCATCCTCTATGTAGAACACATGCACTGTGAGAGAAATAAAGCGTTTTAAAGTATCGGTGGTTATAAAGACAAGAGCATCTGTCTGTATGGTCCAGTTATAAAAAATGTCCTGTTTGACTGCAGAGTATTTCCATCTACAGAGATTTTCCTAGGCCTGTATAAAGGTCAAACTATTATTCATATCTGTTACAATGACTATAAGTCAGTGGGAAATTCAAAAGTAATGAAAACACATTATCTGTTGTATTTACATAAATATCTCATTTAATATTTAAAAAAACAGCATGGAACAAGTTATAGCATCTGCAGTTATAGAAGGCAGAGTTAAAACTCAGAAAACAGTAAATTGCTTGAGGTCACAAGGCCTTTGAGTAATGAACTAGGAATCTAAACTCATTTTTTTATGTGAAAGTCACATTCATTCAATACTGCCCCAGAAAACCAGTGATGAAACTTCTCACTGCAAGAAATAGCCTTTGGGTTATTTTGTTAGGAGGGGGCTGATGATTGCAAGAGATGTGATCTAAATTGATTTTAATAATTGATTTTTTTTTTTCAGTGTCCTGGAAGCCATGAGAAGAGACTTGCTAGTATAAGCCTGTCTGGTAGAAGTCTTGGCATGTTGTACTGATTTCAGAAATTCAAAGTTCAAGGGCCTTGAGTCCTGGTTTAAAAATAAATAAAAAGCATTTTTAGACACATCAATAAAGTTTAAATGAGATTAAACTCTAGCTGTACATCAGTTATAGGGCACTTACCTGATATGTGCAATTCCCCAGGTTCAATCCCCAGCACCAGAAGAATGAATGAATTGAATGAGTAAATGAGTGAATGTCTTAATATTACAGTCCTCAGCATGAATCTCATGGAGGCCAGCTCCCGCTTTATACAATTTGAAAATCAAAGATATTATAAATCCTTTAAACTGTATGATCTGTACTACGATCAAGTGCAGGAGTAACAAAATCTACTAGAGGGAGGAATGGTTCTCTGGTTATCCTCAGTCAAATACACCATCGGTCCAGGATCCAGTCTTCATCAATCTCATGGTCACTAATGGACTCTGCTGCTGGCTACATCCTATTAAAAGAGAAGAAGATAGCATGAAGGTGTCTTGGTTACTTTTCTACCATTGTGATAAGACCATTACCAAGGCATATTATTGAAGAAGGAGTTTATTGGATGCTTACAAATTTAGTGAGTCCATGACTATCATGGCGGGGAGCCATGGCAGCAAGCAGATAGGCATGGCACTGGATTAGTAGCCAAAAGCTTAAATCGACCCACAGACAGGAAACAGAGAGATAAGATAGAGTTAACTGGGAATGATACAAGTCATTTTGAAATCTCAACAAGGCCTCAGCACCTCCTCTGAGAAAACCACACCTAATCCTTCCCAAACAGTTCCACCAACTAGGGACCAAACATTCAAATATTTGAGCCCCTGGAGGCACTCTCATTCAAACTACCACAAAAGAAACACTGCCTGCTCCCAGAAAGCATCCTAACAGTGACACATAACACTAACCTCACATTTGGGTTTTTGGGTTGTTTGGTTTTTGTTTTTGTTTTGACAAGCACTAGTCAACACCCATATATCAACTCATAGCTGCTCTGCACAGTGCAACAAAGAGCATAAAAAGTAAGTGATGGTTAACTAGATCCACTACAATCGTGGTTTCTCTTAAATGTCTTCTAAGGTAAATCTGTAACAGTTTTTCTGATATTCTATACTCTAACCTTCCTGAGATAAATCCACTTGCTTTGGTGGACAAATGTTTTTGCACAGTGCTAAGTATAAATGAGAGTTATGAAGCACCCAATCACTTTACTTTTTGGGTGGAGCCTGAGCTGCAAGGCCTGGAGTCATCTTTGATGTGCCCTTCTTTCTCACTCCCCTGAGGTTGCCCATCAGTGCTGTATCCTATTTATTTTGCATCCCAAATACAGTTTAAACCAGGACTGCCCCTGCCACTGCCTTATGGCAGGTCCTCATAATTTCTTAGCAGGACCACACCTTAACAGAACAGCCTCTGTTCTGCTCTCCATCTTCAGAGTTGTCCTCCTCCCAAGGCCATTTTTCTATTGGTGGTGTCCTGGCTTTTAAAACTCTGAATGTTTGTGAGAGGAAAGTAATTGAAGGCACCTCCTTATGCGGGCACTGTTTTATTTACGTTATGTATAATTGTTCTTACCCTATTTATGTATGTATCGGAATATGTTCATAACAAAACATTTTATATGGAGAGGTTAAAATATAAATAGACATAGAAATTCTAAAATGATCTGCTGAAGGTAGCGGGTAGTCAGATGCATGAACGTATCATTCTGATACAAACTATAGCAGAAAAGCTACCAGTATTACAGGAAGAACGAAAGAATGACAGCCTTCTGAGACCCAGGAGACACTGGCAAGTGAAGCATCTGTAAGTGGGAGTCAGAAGATTAGAGAAACAGCAACCAGTTTGTTTTGAAGTAGAAAGCCAGCATTTACAAGGGAGTCTGAGGAGCAGAAGAGCAGATGAACAGAGGGCTGCTGCTGGGCAGGTCTGGGAAGGTGCAATGACAGCCCCTGGGAGCTCCCTATCCCTCTGAGTGCAATGGGTCTTGCCTTCTTTTCTTTTTCTTTTTCTTTTGCCTTCTAATAGTCCCTAAATTCCTCTAAGTATAGGAATTTAATCAGAAAACTACCTCATAATTCTCCTGCAAATGCAGTTCTGAGAAATCTCTCCCATTTTCAGAAGACATTGCCCAGAGTGGGCTCAGTAGACAATAACCGGTCCACACCGTGTGCCCAGGGCACAACTAGCTATTTCAGATCCACAGCTGTTCAGGATTGAGAGCAACTTCCCAAATCGCATCTGATTTTGTTTCATTCAAAACCTTTCCATAGCTGTCTTTTGCCTCAAGGTTTACAATCTCAGACAGTATAAACAAATAAAATTCCTACATTTGTTAGCTCTCCTTTGGAGGGGAACTTCCAGTGCTCCACTGAGCCTGTTAGAAATAACCACACTAAATGTTGACATTTAGAGGGATCAGCATGGCATATAAGGCTCTTTACCTATGCACCTTTTCAATCTTACCTCTGGTAGCCCACAGATCATCCTGCCTACAGGTGTTCCCGATTTAATTAATCTTGGCTCATTTTTCCCTTGGCATGTCTACTCTCCTTCACATGGAATGCCCCTCCATCCTCATCCATCAGCTAGTCTCTAATTCACAAATCATCATTTCCTCTTAGGACAGTACTTGATATTAAGCAAGGTTGCAAAACTGTGGCTTCTATGAATTGGGAGACATGCCAAGTACATAGCACCCATGATCCCTTCCTCCCATATATCCATGCTGTAGCTACTCAAAGGTACAGTTAGTTGATAGTTTTAATTTTGTTGTTCTTTTCCTAGCACACAGTTTCATGCCTCAGTGTAATTTTTCCAAAACCAAGGGGCTGGCAGAAACTGTATCCATGACATTAAGGAATTTTCTTTTTTAGGTGTGCTAGCTAGTTTTCTGTCAACTTGTCACAAGCTAGAGTCCTTTGGGAAGAGGAAACCTCAATTGAGAAAATGCCCCTACCAGATTGGTTTGTAGGAAAGCCTCTGGTGTGTTTTCTTAACTAGTAATTGATGTGAGAGGAAATAGCCCATTGTGTGTGGTGCTAGCCTCTGAAGGTCATCCCGGCATGTATATATTTATGTATGTATATATACAGAGCATCGAAGGAGGACCAAACCAGTTAACAACGGTCTTCATGGCCTCTGCATCAGATTCTGCCACCAGATTCCTGCTCTGTGTTCCTGCCCCAACTTCCATGGGTGATGGAACTGTATGCTAAAATAAACCCTTTCTTTCCCAAGTTGCTTTTGGTCGTGGTGTTTTATCACAGCAATTGAAACTCTAAGTAAGACAGTGAAATATGAAACAGCATTTTAAAAAAATGGCAAAATGGACTAGAGGGATGGTTCAGCATTGAGAGTACATTCTGTGGTGTAGGGAAAATCTCTTGTGGACCTGTCAATAAAAATCTGATGGCCAATAAGCTGAGGCAGCATTAGAAGGTGGGGCATCTGATACAGAGAGAGGAACTCTGAGAAAGAATCAAGCACAGGAAGATTTGCCATTCAGACTGTGAGAAAGTTCTGTGTGTGAAACTGAGAAGAGGAGGTAACCAGCCATGTGGCAGACATAGAATAGTATAAACTATTGAGTTATGAGCTAATTGTGGAATAAGCCTAGCTTAAGGCCTACACAATTCATAAACAATAAGCCCCTGAATCATTATTTGGGAACTGGGGCACAGGTGGAAAGCCTACGGTTACACTGTGGAGCTGGACAGATGCTCAGCACTTAAGAGCACCGGATGCTGTTCCAGGGGACCAGGGGATCCAGATCTAGTTCACAGCACTGCACTTCACATCCATCTTTCACTTCATTTCCAGGGACTTCAATGCCCTCTTCTGGCCTCTCCTGGTCCCTGCATTCATTTGTACATTCATTCTCTCTCTCTCTCTCTCTCTCTCTCTCTCTCTCTCTCTCCCTTTCTCTTTAAAAGTGAATCTTAGAAAGTGGCAAAAAAATTTAAAAAGGCACTTCTTGATGCTGATTTTCATAAATTTAAAATCTCCCTACTAATTGTCTGATTTCCAACTTTGCCCTCCAAAATTTCCCTAGACTCAGGGCTGATCTCTGCTCACGGAAAGCACTGGGTAGTATTTCCAAGCCTCTTCTCCTACCACATCCTCTCTTAGAACAACTTGGCCTCCCACATTTCATGTCCATGTATTTTCCAACAAGAATACCCAGTTCACAAACCACTATCTCCAAAGCAGTCCACACTGACCTGTCTTAACTTTAGTCTCAACATTTGGCTGCCTCATTTTGTTTAGCAGTAGTCCTAACTGTCTTGTATCAATTTCGCCTCATGTTCCTCGAAAGGCCAGGAGCCTTGAACTTCAGAGATGTGGGGAGATATATCTCCCCACATCATCAAGATATGTAAACAAGTTCTGCCTATCACTGTTTCACACCTGTAGATGTTAGAGCATGTCCAATGACTAGGAAAGGTTTTAACTTTGGATAGGTTGATTTAATTGTTCATCAACAAAACATAGTTTTGTAATATACGTGTGTACACAAGTAAACACTACTTCCTAAAACATGGATAGCATACAAGAAACCTAAGATTTTAATGAGAAAACATACAGACTTTAATTGATTAATGTTGACTAGTAGCTGCCTTGGGGGGGGGGGTGTTGAATTGCCGAGAACACTGGGTTAAAAGGTAGCAAACTTTGATTTCAGTTCTGGACCCCTCATGTTGGAGATTAGTTCTAATGCTTTGTATCAATCGGCAGTCTGCATGTCCAAACTCTAAAGGTCCTTGTCCCCAATTGGTTTTTGATTGATCAATAAAGATGCCAGCCGTCAATGGCTAGGCAAAGGGAGATGGGGAGGGACACTAAGAGTTGCGCAGAGGGGATAAGAAGGAGAAATCTCCAGGAAGTGGTGGGATACAGGTGGATGTAGGGGCTGCAGGAAATAAAGCCAACCAGCCATGTGAGATTTCAGACAAGTAACCACTGAACACTTCCCCAATTGGGCCTAGGGTAGCAGGCAGAGGATCAGAAGTGCCCAGTCATTGAGCTAGACAGCATATTAAAAATAAGCTAGTGTGTGTGTGTGTGTGTGTGTGTGTGTGTGTATCTTTCATTCGTGGATCTAAAGATTCCCTAGGTGGGTGCATAAAGCAGAGTAGCTAAAAACATATGTTACACCCTCATACCTGAGTTTCAACTTACACATTCATAAAAGCTCATGAGACCCCTCCCCACCAAGAAAGCACACATGGAGAAAACAATTTTCAGTGAGAAAGAGACTGCAGGCCTTGAGTGATCAGCTTTCTTGAGTCATCACCACACAGCAGTGGGCTTTTCAATGATATGGCTGCCTGTGTCACCTGTAACATGTAATCCCAATAAATTAATCAGTGTATCGATTAGATGAAGAGGATGCAACTATTCTTTGCTCTGACCAACCCCTATCTAGAGTGTGGAGGTGCTTCTGTCTATCTTCCCAGAAAAAGTAACACAACCAATGTCTCTTGTTACAGCAGCAATGGGAAACTAACACAAACCCCACCAAACCAAATTATATATATATATATAAAAATCTATAAAGTTTTTCCAGTAAAGCAATTTGTGAAGATAATAAACCAACAAAGCACATATGAGCAAGTAGCCATCATTTTAGCGACAGTGAGATCTTCCTTTATTAAAAAGAAAGCAGAATAACTTAGCCATTTGTATATTTTACAAAGCATCCTCTTTCATATTCCTGGTCTCAGAAGATGTTTCTTTTTGAGAATAATAAATACTACGAAATATTACTAGCCTTTTTTTCATTGGTTGATAGTTTTAAAAAATGATTCAAACAAATAAACCACCATGGCTATTCAGTGACTTCAGGAACTTGGAAGACAACCCAAATTGAAGAGGGCATTTATGGCCATTTCAGTCTACTCCATTCATTTTAGAAAGAAGTGATTAAAATCCAGAGCTAAAGAAACTGGTCCCAAATCACTCAGTTTTTAGTAGTAAAGTGGTGAGCAAAATATAATTGGTACCTGGCAATCGGGGCTAGGATAACTTGTAGGTGAGAAGAGATAATTGGGAGGAGATGAGCAAAGAGGAAGCTGCCACACATAGGCATCTGGATTTGATGTTAAGTAACTAAGCTGTCTTAGTTAAGGTCTCTATTGCTGTAATAAATCACCACTACCAAAAACCAAGTTGGAGAAGGAAAGTTTTTATCTGGCTTATATTTTCAGATCATAATCTACTATTGGAGGAAGTCAGGGCAGGAACTCAACAAGGATGGAGACTAGAGGCAAAAAGCTGATGCAGAAGCCATGGAAGGTATATCTTACTCACTTGCTCCCCATGGTTTGCTCAGTCTGCTTTCTTATAGAACTCAGCATCACCAGCCTAGGTTTGGCACCACCCACAATGGGATGGGCCCTCCTCCATTGATCACTAATTAAGAAAATGCCTTACAGCTAGATCTCATGGAAGCATTTCCTCAACTGAGGCTACTTTCTCTCTGGTGACTCTAGCTTGTGTCAAACTGACAGAAAACCAGCCAGTACAGAAGCCATAAATCTACTGTGTGCTCCAATGCAGAAAGTTAATGTAACTGGAATAATGTGAATATACCAACTTAATCCTATAGAGATATACAAACGAGAAAGGAAGGAGTGGCTGCAAGTGACTGTAGTGGTTGAAATGGCAGATGATAGCAATTTGGATGAGAATGACAGGCAAGATGATAAGGAAGAACAGGTGAGTACAGATATGCTCTGGAGTTATAAACAATACAATTTGTTGATAGGCCAGATGCATGCTTAGAAGGAAAAGAAGGGCCAGAGACAGAACCAGCAGATGTGGCTGAATGGTGCCATGTACTGAGATATGAAAAATCAAGGGAGTGAAAAGCAAGAATTCAACCGAGCCTGTTAAACTCAAACTAGCAATTAGACCACACTGTATTATTGCTTCGTTCAGTCCTTAGGTATCTGCTTATGCCACAGCGTTGGTCTATGATTGATAACATATATTCCCTTTTTTCATGTAGCTTACAACTGAGAGAAGGTCTAGGTGGAAATGTATTACCTAAGAAGAGTGCAAAAATATCAGAGTAGGAAACTATGATGAGAGTTTCTGTGAGACAAACAATAATAATCTGATTGTGGAGTCTTAGATGATTATTCTTTGATGGATTTGTGGAAGGAAAAGATCATGAAGAGCAAGTATTCAAATAGGGTCTTTCTAGAGAAATAGAGATGGCACTCCTGATGAGAAAATATCCTAAAAGGCAAGCCAGTGAGGTATCTCAGTGAATACCCCCAAGAAACAGAACAATTTGGTTTTAATTCATTCATGTATTCATCAGTAAATACTCAAACAAATATTTATTGAAAACTTAGTATTTGTCAGGGATTATACTACATAATTAAGACTCAAAAATGCTGAGCTTCTGCCCATGGACCCAAGCACTCCAGGCTACCACAGTCAGTCACTGCAGCCCAGATGCAGTAAGAGAGCCAATGCTCTCCACTCTCCCACTTCAACCCTTCCCCAAACCACCCAGCCTAATATCCTACATTGGGATTCTAGCCCAAAGGAGTAGCAACTCAGATAAAATAACAACCAACATCCTAACTCTAGAATCCCAGGTCTCATCATAAAAACAAGAACAATATGAAAAAACAAGAAAGTATGCCCCATGAAATAATCACCAATCCCATAACAATGGCCCATAAAGAAAACAATTTAAACAAAATTTAATACATAAAATTGAGAGGACAGTTATAAATATGAATTTCAAATAATTCAGAGAGAATGCAAAGAAAGGCCTGAGTGAACTTGCAAAGGATGGGAATAAACTGACTGAAGTCCAAGAAAAAGCACAAACAAATGGTTATGTGAGATGAGAACAATTTAGAATATGAGAATTGAATTTGATAAAGAACTATAAGTGGAAAAAAGCACAATGAAATGAAGCAGGATATGAAAAATTCAATAAGTCTAATAAAAAAGCACAGTAGAAAGCCTCGCCAACAGAATGGATCATGCAAAAGACAAACAGGGCTTGAAGAAAAAGTACAAAAGATGGATTACTCATCTGATGAAAATGATACATTTTCTAAAAATATATATAGAAGCAGTAAAATAGCTCAGTGGGTAGAAGCTCTTGCCACCAAGCCTGGGAATCTGAGTCCGATTCCTGAAACTCATATATTGAAAGGAAAGAATTGACTCCCATAAGTTATCCTCTGACCTGCACAGTTTTATTTTGGCATGTGCACACACACCCTCCCACGCTTCCCCACAATCAATAGCAAAATGAATGTTTAAAAATTAAAGTCATGAACTAAATATACAGGATATTTGAAACACTATGAAAAGTTCAAATCGATGAATTATAGACACAAAAAAGAATTACAGGCCACAAAAGTGTTACATCATTTCAATGAAATCATAGAGGCAAATTTGCCAAACCTAGGGAAAGATTATTGAGTTACAAGAGGGACAAAGAACATCAAACATGACCAGAAAAGAAACTCCCATGCCATAGTATAATTAAAACACCAAGTTAGCAGAACAAAGAAAGGGTACTGAAAGCCGTAAGAGTGAAGACATATAGACATTAGAATACCAGTTGCTTTCTCAATGGAAACTTTAAAAGCCTGAAGATCTTGGAGCAATGTGGTTAAGTCCTGAAACCATACAGATGCCTCCCAGACTACACCCAGCAAAGCTGTATGCTCTAATTGAAAGGAAAAGGAAAGCTTCCCGGACAAACATAGACCAAGTGAATACATGACCACTAAGCCAGCTCTATATAGAGAATATAGAAGACACCGAAAGGAACTAATTCTTCAGACTAAAATGAGAAATAAATACACCCAAGAAATCATAGGGAGAAATACTGCTAGGACAGTACATTAAAAGAGATTTGAGAAAACACCTCAAAATCAATGTAACAACAAGGATTAATATATGTCTTTTAAAATATTAATGGTCTCCAAATGTTAATGGTCTCAATTCCCCAATTACAAAAATACAGAGTAGCAGACTGGGTTACAAAATGGACCCCATCTTTTTGAAGTTTCCAAGAAATACACTTCACCACCAAAAATTGGCACTACCTTAGGCTAAAAGGATGGAAAAAGTTATTCCAAGCAAATGGTACTAGGAAACAATCAGGTGTAGCTATTCTGATCTTGACAAAATTGACTTCAGACAAACAAACCAACAAAGTTAAAAAAGATAATGTCATACTCATTAAGAAAAAGATTCGGGCTGGAGAGATGGCTCAGCAGTTAAGAGCACTAACTGCTCTGCCAGAAGTCCTGAGTTCAATTCCCAGCAACCACATGGTGGCTCACAACCATCTATAATGGGATCTGACCCACTCTTCTAGTGTGTGTCTGAAGACAGCTGCAGTGTACTCATATAAATAAAACATAAATAAATAAATTTTTAAAAAAACAGAAAAAAATCCATCAAGGGGGTATTAAAATTCTAAACATATATGCACTCATCATGGGCACACATAATTTTGTAAAACAAATACTCCTAGATGTAAAGCCACAAAAAATTCAACACAATAATAGCTGATTTTAATACTCTGCTTTCACCAACCGACATGACATCTGAACAAACAATCAGAAAAACACTGAAGTTAAATGGTATCATAAATCAGATGAGCCTAATAGAAATCTACACAACATTTTACCCAAACACTATAGAATATGATTCTTCTCAGTAACCACAGAACCCTCTCCAAAATAAGCCACATATTAGACCATGAAGCAAGTTTCAACAAATGTAGGAAAATTGAAATAACATCCTATATTCCATCTGAACACAATGAAATAAAGCTAGATGTTAACAACAAGAAAAGTACTGAAAGCACACAAACTCCTGAAGATTAAACAATACACTATTGAACAATTAATGAATCACTGAATAAATTAGGAAGGGGAAATTCCTAGAATTGAACAAAAAAGAAAACACATATACACCAAAATATATGAACCTTGATGAAGTCAGTCTTAAGAAAATTTGTAGTAATAAGTGCCTACAAAAATCCAGAGATTTCTAACAAATAACAATGGTATACCTAAGGCCTTGGAAAAAAAGCCAATTTCTGGAGAGAAACATTTACTTCCACAGTAGAAATAGATGAAATAGAAATGAACAAATAAAATTACAGAGAATCAATGAAAGAAGATTGGTTCTTTAAATAGTTAAACAAGATTAACAAACTTTAGCTAAATTCAACAAACGAAAGAGAAAAGAGTAAATTAGAAATGAAAGGAGACATTATAGTAGACACAAATGAAATTCATAAAAGTATAAGGACATACCTTAAAAACCAATATCCACTAAATTGGACAATTGAAAAGAAACACGAAATTCTAGATGCATAGGACCTACTAATATTAAGCCAAGATAAAATAAGTAATTTGAAGAAATCTATAACCAATGACAAAATTGAAGTAGTGATTTAAAAGCCTTTTATAAGGAAAGAAAAAAAAAGTATTAGCTCTGAGAGCTTTTTGATTAGTGATCCAGAATCAGATGATTGATGTGTTCACTGAAAAGTTCTACCAGATCTGCAAAGAAGAACTAACATCAGTGCAGGTCAAACCATTCCATAGAATAAGAAAACAGGAAGTAATATTTCCTATCCCTTTCTATGAGGCTAGTGGATGAAGGCTCAAAGAACAGTGAGTCAAAATGCAAATAAGACCATGAAGTACCTAACCCAAATGGAGATCTATAACACAATTCTTATACCTAAGATTTAAGAACATCATGGAAGAGGAGACAGAAACATGGTAAGGGCCAGAGAACTAAGACAGCTGCTGAGAGAATGTCTTCAGGATGTGAGATACCTCCATTCTTGAACTCCCAACTTAATGGTTTCTTGCATAAGACCACACTAGTCAATATACAACATGGATGGGGGAAAGATCATAAGAATCCACACCGATACCAAGAGCTACAGCAGTCAGTGGCTTCTGAGGGAGGCAGAATCACTTTTCTTTAGAGATGAAACTCCAGTAGGTTTACGAAACCTAAGCCCAGTAATACTCCTGGACTGGGGAGGGTAAAGAGGTTATAAATTTGAGAGGGAGTTAGGGGTCATGGGAGGAGAAGTAGAGATGGAAATGATGTAAATATCATATAATATGGATGTATGAAGCACATAAAAATGTAAAAAAGAAAATTGATCTCCTTGGTTAACATAGGTGTAAAAATTCTCAACAAAATACTTTCAAACTAAATTCACAATCATATTAAAAAAAAAAAAGATCATACATTATGATCAAATTGGCTTCATTCCAGAGGTTCAAGGATGGCTCAACTGTATAAAGTAATAAATGTGATTTATCAAAAAAATGATCTTAAAGACAGAAATCATACAGTCATCTCAGAAGATTTAGAAAATACAAACATCTCTTCATTGTAAAAGTTCAGAAGAATCTAGAGTTAGAGTGGACATATCTCAACATAATAAAGATTATATATGACAACCAGAATCATGTTAAATAGAGACAAACTCAAGGCATTTTTATTAAGTACAGAAACGACAAGGGTGTTCTACACTTTCATTCAATATTGTGTCTGAAGTCTTAGCTATAGCAATAAGACAAGAAAAGAAAAATGATACAAATAAGAAAAGAAGACAAAGAACGCTGTTTGAGATAACATACTACTATACATAAGAGAGCCTAATGATTCCACCAAAAAGCTCTTAGAACTAATCATTTTAGCAAAGCAGCAGAACACAAAATTAACATTCCTATACATCAGTGGTTCTCCATCTTCCTAATGCTATGACCCTTTAATACAGTTCCTCACGTGGCTGACCCCCAACCATAAAATTATTTTGTTACTCCATAACTAATGTTGCTGCTGTTATGAATCATAATGTAAATAAAAGTTTGCCAACAGGGTTACAACCCACAGGTTGAGAAGCACTGTTATAGACTAACCAAATTTTATATATATATTAGAGGATCAATCTCATTCACAGGATCTCTCTCTCTCTCTCTCTCTCTCTCTCTCTCTCTCTCACACACACACACACACACACACACACACACAACTTAGGAAGAAACCTAAACAAGGAGATGAATGACGTCCACAATAAAATCTTTAAAACACTGGAGGAGGACGAAATTAAGGAAGCCACTGGAAGATGTAAATACCTCCTGTGGAAATGTAACAGAAGAATCAACATTGTGAAAATGGCTGCACTTCCAAAAGCAATCCAGAGATTCAATATAGTCCAAACCAAAACTTCACATAGATATAGAAAAAACAATCTTAAAATGAGCATGACAGAACTTGTGGTCAAAGATAACCAAAGCAATCCTGAACAGAAATAGCACTGTGGGCATTGTCACAATACCTGACATCAGTTACACTACAGTCACAGCAATAAGAATAGCATGGTGTGTTGAGAGAAATAATAAAAACAATGGCAAGTTCCCATGGTATGTCAGGCACCGGTGGGCCACATGGCTCCAGCGGGGTGTTCTCATCTTGGCAGACCCTCTGGCCTGGAGCTCCCGAGACATCTCCACCCGACTTGCTAAGTTCCCTTGGTGGGTCACTGCCACGCCAGCCCCATACAATAACTGCCTACCTCATAGTTAGCTGTCACAATTCCCAGTAACCCAGTAAAATCAAACCTCTAGAAGTTCATAATTAATTAGTCAGATTTATATATCAATAAATTCTCAATTCACAAGATGCCTATGCAATAATTTCAGAGCCAATTGATAATGGTACAAGCTGCCCACCTAGATTAGACAAGTTATCCCAATTATTCTATCCTTTTATGATAGTCATAGCTACCTGTGGCTCTTTAAAGCCACGTGGAATCTGGATTTTCTTCATCTTGCTCCATCTTTCTTCCTCCCTCTGTCCTTCTCCCCCCCCCCATCTCTGAAACTCTTCGCTCCTCCTCCCTTTTCCCTGACCAATCACAGGTTTCTTGTTGTATCAATATTCAAAGTGATTGGACAGGGAAAATTCTGCTACAATGGTGTTTGCACAAAAAAAAATGCAAAGGTCTCAGATAGAATAGAAGCACCCAGACAGAAGTCCACACAGCTACAGCTACATGGTTTTTAACAAAGATGTCAAAGGCATGCACATTGTTCCTTTTCACTGAAGACATAATTGGAGGATATAAATTAGAAGCATAACAGTTCTAGCCATGTAATTTGCAGCAGCAGCCAACTAGTTTTGCAAAATTGTCAAAATCCAATAATGACTTCAATGTTGATGGCTATCAGTGAGGTAAGATGGCTATTTTTGTTATTTAAGAAAATTCAATCCATTTGGAACATAAACATTATCAAAAATTATACTTTCAGCTAGTCTATTTTACATGCATTTGAAAGCTAGCTGTATTTAATCACTTTTCATTACACAAACTAATGATGTGCATGGTGTTGTTGACTTTTATTCATTTCTTAATGGATAGTTCCAGAGCTAAATCACATCCTGCAGCACTGCTAAATGTTATGATCAAAGTCTTATATGGAGATGAAGCATTCATCGAGAACCACAGCCCAAAGTTACAGCAGAGGTAAAACAGAATTGAAGAAAAGAATATACAGAATAAAGAATAAAGAACTCTTTATGAAAGAATAAACAGAAAAGAATGTACCTTTTCTTATAGTTGCTCAAAAAACATTCTAGTATCTTTCTGACTGGCGTCAGATATCCTAGAGCTAGACTGTGGGCAAAGCAAGACTGTCTTATGGAACCTCTTTTCCCAAAGTCAATTAGCAAAGCTTGCCTTTCACGGCCTGTGCATATTCCACTTCACGGGCCATTAGTAAGTGTTGCTTTCAGAGGCCACAGCTTGGTTGTAATACTTTGACTCCTCCTCTTCTTCCTCCTTTCCCTCCTCTCCCACTTTATCCTCCTTTTCTCCATAATCATCTGCCTCCTCTTCTTCTTTCTCCCCTGCACATATTTGAGTTGCAACTTCATTCGTTCATTTTACCTCTTGCTAGAAACAATGGCAAAGGTTTTGTCACGGGGAGGGGGGCATTGAAAATGTCGGCTCGAATGAAGTTCAAAGAAATAGTGTATTTCAATTAGTTGTGCTCTGCATGTGTTCTTCAGCCACACAACCCCGTGCTGGGCCTCTAGTCAGCTGTTTGGGTGTAATCATCTCAGTGGGAGAGGGGTGGGATGGTCCGTACAAGCTGTTCTGCCCACCCTATCATCAGTTGAACACAGTTCCAAGGACTGCTTTCAGGTAAAATTTAGCTCCTCCATGGGTTTGCAGCATATTAGAAAAACAGACATTACAACAGCAAAGCCACTGCTCCCAGAGGTGACTTCACAACAGCTGGAGGGAGTCTCCATTGGCAGCTTCTGACTCAGTGGGCCAGGGTAAGGACTTAGAACCTGTGAACCCAACAAGTTCTCATGAAATGATACTACATCACAGCAGGGTGGTGGAGCCACAGACTTGGGTAGAAAAAATCTTGCGAAATCTAGAACTTGATGTGCATTAGACCAATGCCATTTCCACTTTTACATAAGATCCCGAGTATGGGAGTTACAAAGATAGCTCAGCAGTTAAGAGAGTTTCCAGAAGGTCTATAACTCTAGCACCAGGGAATCCAGCACCTTGTCTGGCTTCTGTAGTCCTCACCGACACATGGCATGCACACACACACACACACACACACACACACTCACACACTCGTGTGTGCGCACGTGTAAAAATAAAACACAACTTTAAAACATTTTTAAAGATTTCAACTATGAGTAACACATGAAGGCCCTTCAGAATGCTTTTTACTCCAGGACAATGTGCTGCTCCTGCTATACAACAGTACATTTTAAACATGTTTCATTAAAATAGTAGAATACCTTTCAGGAGAAATATTTTACACAACTTCAGTACGTAAAGTGGACCCTTAAACTCTGCCCAATTCACACACTCCCCTTTGCTTTCCATCACTGACAATATCTTTCATGGGCTGTTTTCCAAAGGAAATAAATTTTAAAAAGAAAGTTTTCATTAATTCTTTGAGAATTTCATATACTAGGTTTTGATCATATTCATCTTCCTCACCAAAACCTTCCCAGATCTTCCTCCACTTTCCTATCTATACAACTTCATGTTTTCTCTCTCTCTCTTTTTATTATTTTATGTGTAGACACATATATAAATATATAAACACAACCAGGTGAGCTCTGTTAGTGATATCTATCTATCTATCTATCTATCTATCTATCTATCTATCTATCTATATATATATCGTATATATATCCTAATTGGTGATATATATAATACATAGATAGATAGATAGATAGATAGATAGATAGATAGATAGATCAGGAACCTCATCATCTCTGGGATAGATTGATTTTTCCTACTCACTGCAGTCATTAGTTGCCTGTAGCTCTTCATGTGGTAGTGGAGCCTTGAGATATTTCTTTCATACATGTGTCTGCGGGTATTGTCATTGTTCAGGTCTTGTTTGGGTTACCATATTGTTGAGACTGAGATTTCAGGTGTGCAGCCTTCCTGTTGTATAGGAAGACAAAGTCTCACAGTAAGCATCCTGGTCCTCTGTGTCCTTGAGACTGAGATTTCAGGTGTGCAGCCTTCCTGTTGTATAGGAAGACAAAGTCTCACAGTAAGCATCCTGGTCCTCTGTGCCCTACAGTCTTTCCTCTTCTGTGACATTCCATGAGGCTTCCGTGTATGGGCTGTGTTGTAGACATAATAATTGGAATAGGTGCACTGTACATTTAAAAAAAAATCCCTCAGGCTGCAGTTTATACCTCCTTGTTAGTGTTTCAAGGTAATATACATTCAAAGTAGTAAGCAGTCAGTCAATACACATTCATTAAGCACCTAGTTTGTATTCTAAAAAAAACAAGAAACAATGGACAGAAAGAAAGTTTTTAAATGCATTGCTTATAAGAGCTACAGAAGAAAGTGAAGGGTGAGTTAGAAAAATCAGGAATGCTGGTGCAGGGGGTGCAGACTTGTCAATAGAAAAGGTCCTATAGAAGAGAGAGACACGAGACAGCTCAATGATTTGAACCCATTGGAAGTTGCCATGGATCCCCATACTATGCAAGGCTGCTCTAAAGGCTATCCAAAGACAACCTAGTCCTTGGAAGTACGTGGAATCAATCTTGCAGACGATCAGTTTGACCCATATTTTGCATACCATAGGGAGGTATGGAACCACACACTGGTTTTGTAGTTCTTGCAGAGATGAGTCAAAGTCTTGCAGTCACTCATTCATCCTCCACTCATGTGTTAGTTATCTGCCATGGTGGAAACCCTGTGCCAAGTTCTCAGGATGGTGCATTCAGTCATCTGGACCCCTCTTACCCTCAAGAACCTGGCAACCCAGTGAGAGGCACATGCATATGAAATGACAGTCCCCCAAAACTGTGCTAAATGAAAACTCAAACTATGTGTCTGGATAATGAGACTCCAGTGAGCCCAGAGGAACCCAGCCACACCCGGAGTCACATACAGCCCTGACATAAAGGCTGAGCAAGCCAACAGAAATGGCAGCCTGTCCACTATTCCAACAGTCTGGCTGAAAAATCACCCACCAAAAGCCAAAGACCTGGATAAACAGCATGTTCTGACTCATGGGAATTTTCTTCTTTTCTCAAATAACTGTTAATTGAAGTAAATTGTTATCTTCAAATGTTCCTGGACTCTGCAGTAGTGAAACATTTTTCTTAGTTTGTAGAGTAATTTATTTTGTATTCATTCAATGTGTATGACACTCCATCATACTGAAATGCATTTTCTTGATTGTCTGTAGAGTTATCCATGGGAGAAAAAATTGTGTTGTCATATTTTGTTGGCTGAAAAGAATGTGTTGGGCATGAGAGAAATAGAGAGAAGGGCGGAAAGGGAAGAAGAGAAAGCGGAGACAGATATACACAGAAGACAGCAGCAATCAGAACAACAGAGAGCAGGGGCAGGAGGGTGGACTCTTGCCTTGTCCAGAAGATTCCTCATCTTCACTAGCAAATGCTATGGTCAAAGGACAGAAGCATGGTATGTGCCAGGAAGACCAGCAGTCAGCCTGATGATAGTCACGCTGAATCCTTTGTTCTGAAATAAGCACTTCAGTAGAGGAACTGGATCAATGGTAAGATATCCCAGCACAAGAGATTAGCGTCTCACAGGGACTAGACTTTTCAACTGGGAGATCAAAGAAAAAAATCTCAGAGAGGAAACCAGATTTCAAAGGATGTCATCAGAGATGCACATAGAGACCTGGGTAATTCCTTTCTTATCTCATTCCCACTCTGGCTTTTCCAGGATGGCATGCAGACTTCCTTGGGCTATGATCATCCAACATGTGGGTGTGGGTACTGCTCTAGGCTGAGGCCCTTTTTTGCTGGCAGGAAACTGGGGAGGGGTGGGCGGCTTGCTGTCTAGACAAAAGCTTAGTGTCCAAAGGGTGGCTCCCAGTGCCCCTGCCATTCTTTTCTGACCAGCTCTTGCTTCTTTGCCCACTCAGCCCTCTATTCCAGGCAGACATAGAAGCCAAAAATAGCTGGAATTTTTTTTTCAGCCTAATTGGGTATTAATTAATAGGCATCCTTACCCCTTCAAGCTGAAGAAACTCCATCTCAATAATTCCCGGGACTGTGTCTGGTGGCACAAATAGCTCCACTTCTCTGGTTGTTAAGGATGTGGATTTAGAAACATTTCACCCATCACAGAGTACTCCCCAGTATTTCGAGGCCTGCTGGTTCAGCCTAGGGATGCCAAGGAGAGGGACAGATGCCTTTCTTCTTGGCTGGAAAAGCTTGATTTTATAAAAGAACAAACATGTGCAGCACACTGTACACAGTGCTCACCTCATTGGGCCCTTCTTGACGCCCAGGGATTAATTTGTAGAGAAAGTTTTCTCAGGTTACAGAGCATGTTAACAACAATCTCAAAAGATAATCCCCAAATACCCCTTAAGAGCCAAATTGTGAAATATTGTCTGTAAATTTGTTTATATACAGTTTAATCCCACTAATTCCTTTAAGGAAAGCCTGTTGTGTAGGCTTACTGTATGGGTGTAAAGTTTTTCTTTTTTTCTTTTTTCTTTTTTTTTCTATAAGTGCTTATCATTTGAACCCTAACTTCCAGCATTGGTGACTAAATCCATGTTCTCTCCATTGGTATATTTAAGAAACATTTAATATGTGTAGATGTAGAGCATCGCTCAGATTTCCATTCTGCTCTTTGAGCTCACCTACTTGTTCTGGCTATCTCACACTCAGGGCTGTTCACAAGAGCTCAGCTGGCATGCCCCACTTCTACCCAGTAGTTTTGATGCAATGACAGGATGCCACTCTCTTTGGCCCCCTATATTGCTTCTAATGACGACCTGCTTTGTGTTGTTGCAACCATTGCTTTCTACAATGTACTCTCCATAGTTCCTAATAGAATATCTAATAAGCAACAACTGATACTTAGGGTTAGCACTCACTAAAGTGACTTCCCTACAGGGCCATTGCTTTAACATTTTCAAATTCATTTCCAACTGTAGAGGAACTTTAATCCAGCATGGCTGCCTTAGAAAGGGGTCACATCCAAAGACTTTCTAGGCCCATGTAATATGGCTGGAATGCAGACACACCATTAATTCCAGCACTCAGGAGATAGAAACATGCAGATTTCTGAGTTCTAAGTCCATTCAACTGAGTTGAGTTGAAGACAGTTCTGTTTGGTCAGTTGAGTTCAATGAGTGCAGTTCAGGGCATTTCAGTGAGTGGAGTCCATTGGGATTCAGTTGAGAATCAGTGCAGTGAATGCAGTGGATTGAGTTCCTTCCTGAGTTCATGCAGTTCAATGCAGGTCAACAGAGGCAGTTGAAGCCAGAGAATAAGAAGGAGCCAGAAGATTAGAACAGATTTCTACAGTTAATTTGAGACCAAGCAGAGCAAATCAGTCAGAAACTGAGAGAAGCCAGATTGAATCAGTCAGCTTGGAGAGGAGTTTGAGCCAGAGCAGCTGAGTTGAACCAGCCAGCTAGAGTTCAGAAAGAACTTGAAAAGGTGAGTTTATTCAGCAGGGAACCTCTAAAACAACAATCACTTTTGGTGAATAAGAGTTATTTTTCCATGCAACACCTAGAAAGGTCTCATTGTTCCATATCTTATTATTTAAAGGTTTCATCCTATCTTTCCCCTTACATTCAAGTAAGCTCATAAGCACCTACACATAACAGTTGATGATTTGCCTGTTGTGTATTATGTCAAATAACTGTCATGTTGCATCAATAACTGTTCAACCTCTATTGACTATCTACGGTCACAGTAAACAAGAAGAGCTGTGGCACTAAACCACAAATAATTCATATGCCTCATTCAGAATTACAAGGTCCTTTCTCCCTGAACTTCCTCTTCACCCTTCTGCATTTGTCTCTCTAGAAGAGTTTGTGAATAATAAAGAGCTGTGGGTCTAATAGTAGAGACATGCACAGTCACCCAAGTGTAAACCAAAGAGTTATGTGTCACTTTAACAGACCTCAGAGAATGAGAGAGACAGTTGTTCATTAAAATGTTTTCCGTTCTTCAATTTCTAGCCTCCTTTCTGGCTATGGTGATGGAGGATACACAGCTAAGCCTTAGCTAGCCCTCCATTCCATTGAGCTATTCAATCTGTTAATGTTTTATCCTTGCTTGGTGTCACTTCTGTCCATTGTAATTGGGCCTCTCTATACCAATAGAAATGATATCTATAATCTAATAAACAGATGCCTGGGCTAAGGCCTGAGACAAAATGTCTAGAAAAAGAAAGAATCTCCTGACTACTGTCAGCCCATGGGTCCTATGATGTTAAGAAATGAGAAGTTGGTTTCATGTGGAATCCAGGGACAAGTCATCTAGTGGAAATTTCCACTCTAATGTATTGATTCTTCTCCCCAGGCTGTTTCCTCTGAGAAACACCTATATTGTGTGCAGCATCTGCGGGAGGAGAAACCTCCCGAGGTAAAGCCATAGCACTGTGTTCTCACAGGTGAGCAGACTCAAATCACAATAAAGACAGAGAACATTTTTGTCAATCTCAGTGTTTTTCCCATGCCCTTGGTGACCTACAAGTTACAGCCACTAAACTATTTTCTGAAAAATGTCGTATAAGTGGAATCATTTTCATCCAGCCTTAGGAACTCCATTAACATGGAAGATTTAATCTATGTATTGTGGGTATGAGTATTGTATCCCCCTTTAACTGCTGCTATAATATTCAATATATTATAATGAATATAATATATTTCATTATATAGGTATGCCATGGCATGGTTTCCTCCCCCCCCCCCCAACACACACACAATGAAGGAGCACAGGATTATTATTAGATTTGGGGCTTTATGAAGAAACCCATGCTCAACATTCACATGTACATTTTCATGTAAAAATGGGTCTTATTTCACTTGTTAGCCATTTAACAAGTGAAATACAGTAACAAAAATAGGATTGCTGAGTTGTATAACTAATGTATGTTTAGTTTTAAAAGAAAAATTGAAAGTCCTTGTACTGGGGACTAGATAGATGGCTCAGTACTTAGAGTATTTGCTGAATGGATGGAACTTGAGAAAATCATGCTGAGTGAGGTAACCCAGTCCCAAAAGGACATGCATGGTATGTACTCACTTATAAGTGGATATTAGCCATAAAGTACAGGATACCCATGCTATACTCCACAGACCCAAAGAAGCTAAACAAGAAGCCAAAGTGAGGAAGCTTGAATCTCATTTAGAAGGAGGAATAAAATAGTCGTATGAGGGAGATAGAGGGAGGGAACTAGGAGAGAGAGGGGAGGGGAGGGGAATGGGGGGTTCAGTATCAGGTGTGGGGTGGGACAGGGTAGATGGCTAGATGGCCATGTGAATGAATAGAAATCTGCAAATGACAAGGATGGAGAGGTAGGGGGCATCTCCAGGACAGGACAGAGACCTGGAATAAGGGAGGTACCTGAGAATCAATGGGGGTAACCCTATCTGTGACTCACAGCATTGGGGATATGGAACCTGAAGAGGTCACTTCCTATAGCAAGGCAGGACTCCTGGTTGAGTGAAAGAGACACCAACCTACACAGAAAACTTTCAACCCCAAATTTATCCTGTCTACAAGAAATGTAGGCATGGAGGATGGAACAGAGACTGAAGGAATGGCCAACCAATAACCAGCCCAACTTGAGACCCATCCCATGGGCAAGCACCAATCCCTGACACTATTAATGATAGTCTGTTATGCTTACAGACAGGAGCCTAGCATGTCTGTCCTCTGAGAGGCTCCAGCCAGCAGCTGACTCAGACAGATGCAGATGCCCACAGCCAAACTGTGGATGGAGCTTGGGGATTCTTATGGAAGAGTTGGTGGAAGGATTGCAGCCCCAGAGGGGATAGGAACTCCACAGAAAAACCAACAGAGTCAACTAACCTGGACCCTTGGAGATCTCAGAGATTGAACCACCAACCAAAAAACATACATGAGATGGATCTAGCCCTGTCCCAATATGTAGCAGATGTGCAGCTTGGTCTTCATGTGTGTCCTGAAGACTGGATGGGGAGGAAGGATATCTATCCCAAAAGCTGTTGCCTTTATGTGGGATATGTTGTTTTAGCTGAGCTGCACTATCTGGCCTCAGAGGAAGAGAATGCACCTATTTTTGCAGAGACTTGGAGAGCCAGGATAGGGGATACACAGGGAAGCCCCCACCCACTCAGAGGAGAAGGGGAGGAGACATGGGGAAGGACTGTGGAACAGGATGACCTGGAAGGGAACAATGAGTGGTATGTAAAGTGATTAAGTAAGTAAGTAAATGAATGAATGAATAAATAAATAAAAAGAGTACTGGCTATTCCTTCATAAGATCTGGGTTCAGTGTCCAACATGTGTTGACATGTGTTTTACAAACATCTGTAAACTCTAGTGCCAGGGGATCTGTAACCCTCCTTTGACCCCCAGGGGCACAGGCATGCATGAAAACAAAACAGTTAAACACATAAAATAAATCTTTTTTTAAAAAAGTTTTTCCATTTTATGCTCAGATTAGATTTCAGATTTTTATCTGTTCTAATAAATAGTATGAGGTATTAATTTTGCTGATTCTAGACCATCAAATAACATAAACACCTGACAGCTTCTTTTCATGAATGTGACTAAGATGTATTCATGTTATTAGAACATTGTTATTATAACATACATCAGTTTGCTGTTGAGTAGTATTGCACTGTGTAATTACAGACTTCTTCTATGCTTTTACCTGTAATTAACATTTGTGTTTTGGAAGTCTGAAGTTTATTAGTTACTTTTCTTGTCACAGAAACACAATACAGTTAAAGAAACACTGGAGCAGAGGAAGGACTCATTGTGCTTCCCAGTTCAGAGGTTACTGCCCATAGTGGCATGAAGTCCTGGTGACAGGCATGGGCAGATATGGCAGTAGAATGTGAGGAGGATGGTTACATGAAGAACGTGGCTATTTAAATAGGAATGGCCCCCATAGACTCATGTGTTTATGCTTGGACCATAGGGAATGGTACTATTAGGAGGTATAGCCTTGTTGGAGTAGGTATGGCCTTCTTAGAGAAAGTATATCACTGTAGAGTCAGGCTTTAAGGTCATATATGTTCAAGCCATGCCCAATGTGGCCTGCCAATCAAGATATAGAACTTTCAGCTAGCTCTTCAACACTATGTCTGCTTGCCTGCCACCATGTTTGAAACTGTAAGCCAGCTCCAATTAAATGTTGTCCTTTATAAGAGTTGCCTTGGTCCAGTTGTTTCTTCAGAGCATTAAGAAAGTTAAGACAATCAAAGTGGTCATCTGGAAGCAAAGAGAGTTTTGGCCAAAACTAGAGACAAATTACAACCTTTATGTCCTACCTACTCTTTTGTTTCCACATCTTCAAGATATACTCTGTATCCATAAGGTGAGCAAGCCAGGAGAAGCAAGCAAGCCAGTAAGTGACATCCCTTCATGGCCTCTGCATCAGCTCCTGCTCCTTGACCTGCTTGAGTTCCAGTCCTGACTTCCTTTGGTGATGAACAGCAGCATGGAAGTGTAAGCTCAATAAACCCTTTCCTCCCCAGCTTGCTTCTTGGTCATGATGTTTGTGCAGGAATAGAAACCTTGACTAAGACTAATTGGTACCAGCATAGTGGGGTATTCCTGTGACAACCTGACCATGTTTTGGGGAGGACTGTGGAATGACTTTGGAACTTTGAGCTAGAAGAGCCATTAGGATGTAAGAGCTCTGTGGGAGCTTGGAAGATAATATTGAGAACGGTGCAGAAGATGGAGTCCTGGCTTGTGAAATTTCAGAGGAAAGATTAAAGACTCTTATCAGGGCCATTGCTAGTTTGATTCAAGATTATTTGGTTTTGGTTAGCTGGAGCTGAAGAAATCAGCTGTGATTAACAAGATACCAGAACTACTAAAGCAAAATGATTGCATTGCTGAGACTATTGATGCTGGTTAGCTGGAGCTAAGATATTAGCGGTGATTAAGAGGAGTCCAGTATCATTGGGGTGAAATCTTCTGAGAAGTGTTTTCTGAGAGCACAGAGGCTGCATTCCAGAGATAGCCAGGGTTGTACCTTGTGCTGTGACTGGACTTGGTAATGTGTAAGAGTCACCCAGGTGGTACTGGTTTTGAAGGCATGAAGGAGTCATGAATAGCAGCTGAGGCTTGGGCGCTATGAGAGGCCGCAGAAGGCCATTGGTGAAGGTGCAGCCTCAGTTGCAATTGACAGCCCAGGACTGAAGGGGTCAGGCAAAGGAGGTGAGGCTTGGCACCATGAAGAGAGCCTATGAGAGGCTGTTGGTAAACCTAGTTGCAGCAGAAGACAGCAATGTTTGGAGATGCCAGTACCATGAGATGATCACCAAGAACAGCAGCAGCAGTGGAGTACAGGCATCTGGAGCCTAGAAGACAAGGTGACAAGGTGTGTGCTACAAAGGGCAGAGGGCCCCTTGTGAGTGGTACGGTCTGTGGGCTGGTAGTCTTGGGCTCTATAAGAAAGCCAGCTGAGCAAGCCAGGAGAAGCAAACAAGCCAGTAAGTGACATCCCTCCATGGCCTCTGCATCAGCTCCTGCTTCCTGACCAGGAGCTGAGTTCCAGTCCCGACTTCCTTTGGTGATGAACAGCAACATGGAAGTGTAAGCTGAATAAACCCTTTCCCCCCCAACTTGTTTCTTGGTCATGATGTTTGTGCAGGAATAGAAACCCTGAATAAGACACCAAGATAAAAGGAATGCCACACATTTAGTTTACCTTGAGCTTTGTATTAGCCCAAATGTAAATATTCTTATCTGAGAGTAATTCCTTATCCTAGCCCAAAGTCAAATTCCTGCCTGAGCTTACTTCTTAGTCCTGGACCAATGTCAAATTCCTGCCAAGTTTCTAGAAGTAGTTCCAAAAACTCTCCACAGAAAGGGAAGGATATCAGTTGGAACTACCTATAGTTGTCGTACCAGGAACTCAGGGGAACTGGTTACATTGCAGCAGCAATTTGGGAAGCAGAGGCAGACTGGGTTCCAAGTAAGAAGAGCTTTAATCTTAAAGTCGCACTCTTGCTTCCCTCTCTGTCAGTGAGGTCCTATACTATGTACACAGGCCCTAAAGCATTGTCTATGGAGGACATTTCACATCAAATTGTAACAAGCAGGTAAAGGTGCTTAGTGGATACTTGTCTGTCAGTCATAGTGTAACAAAAGTTTACCCAAAAAAAGTAAATTAAAAAAATAATTACAGAATAAAGTTAGCAAATGTTCAGTTATTGCTTTAAGAATATGGAGACTGTTTTTCTTTTTAATAAAACAAAATATTTGAGGTTGAATTGTCCTCTAATGTGCAAAGTTGCTGATGCACTATTTCAAATTGATAAAACCCTTGCAGTGTGGACATGTTATGATTAAGGCTGCTGGGAATAACCTTGTAGTTAATTTGTGAGTATATGCTAGATGTTGGAGTAGGTACATGTTTAATTTTATTAGAAACCTCCACATCCAGTGAATTGAATCACTGGGATGAATCATATGGATTCTTGTGATACAGAGTCCTAAAATGATGTAAGTTTTAAATCTTCACAAGCTAAGTAGTTTCTTCAAGAAAGATTTCTGTCAGTGCCAAAGTCCCAGAAAAATCTTCCAGTGAGTTGATTCAGAACACATATAGCAATTGCTTGATTTCTTTTAATTTTCCTTATAGTGCAGACAGCATCCTGCTCAAAATCTGTCAGGTTTGAATGAGAATGACAACATAGGCTTATATATTTGAATATTTGGTCCCCAGTTGTTGGAACTATTTGGGAAGGATTAGGAGGCATGGCTTTGTTGGAGGAGATGAGTCACTGGGAGTGGGCTTTTGAAAGACTTGCCCCACTCTCCGTCTTATGGCTGTTGTCTCAATGTGTAAGCTCTCAGTTACTTTTCCAATGCCACGTCTGCCTGCCTGCCCATCTTCCTCCTTGCTTCCATGCTCCCCACCATATTGGTCACAGATTCTAACCTGATTCATTTCTTTCTTTCATACATGGTCTTGGTCATGGTGGTTTTGTCATGGCAATAGAAAAGTAACTAAGTTCCAGATGTAGAAGTAACCCTGATGAGCATCACAAGCCAGAGCTGGGAAGGCAGTTCAAAGTACACACCTATAGCCAGCACAAATAATGAGTTGCCCAGATAACTCATGCTCTCATCCTTCTGGATGACTCAATTCGTTGATATTGCAGTGAACAGACATTTGGTGTCACTGTGTATTCAGATGTTGCCACTTGTTTTCATCTTCACTTGCTGGATGTTGACAGAGGCCTGGCACATCATTACAATAGGTTTGTGATCAAAATTTTCTCTATCTTTAGGAAATGTAACATTCAGCTACTTGTCCATCTCTATAGGTGACACTAGTACTTGGTACACACACACACACAGGCCGATGTTGGAATCCTGTTCCTCCTACCTCTGAAAGGAAAATACTCAACAGCTTGCCTAAGCTAGAGCTCCCTGCATTTACCCAGAAGCTAAACACTTCCCCTTTCTTAACCATCGTCTATCCATGGGTTAGCTTGGTTCCCAGCCTTGCTAAACCATCTTACATTTGGCCCATTTCAGAAAATGATGCAGTGATGAAAGACATGATGTTCTCATATGGTCCCTGCTATCTGGCTCCACAAAAAAGAAATGCTCACCCGACCATGCCTGCCAAAGAACATGTCTCTCATGCTTGGGAACCTGATTACAATAGTCTGGTTAACACCATGCTACCCCGCCCTCAGGACCACAGATGGATTTCAGTCAGTGCCAATTTACCTGAGCGCTAGACTTCAGTTAATCCTATCAAAGGCTGTAGGCTGGAGTAGGGATGAGATTACAAACACAATCGTATTTACACAGATGCCGTTTTTTAGCCTTGCCACACAGCCAGGATTGCATTTACATCTTGTAACAAAATCTCAATTATTACAGACCTAGCTTGTTAGAAATTTAAGACCAGGATATTAAGAGAGATAGGGAGAGGAAGAAATGCACAGAGCTAAGTGGGAAAGAAAAGGCACCTGGGGAAGGGTTTCCTGCATAGTCAGCTGGGAGCAGAAGGACTGTGTTCAGCTGGCACTGTTAGTTTCTGATTAGGATGGGTCACCTGTCTAATCAGATTTTCTGCCCCTTTGCAATCCATCTTACTAAGACCCTTCTACATGTGCGGCTTAGGGGTTCCGTGTGGCCACAAGATGATTCAAAGTAACTGCCAACAAAGCCTCTTTCTTTGGGCCAGGATTTACTAGATTTCTTCTAAGTCAGAGTTCTCTAAATGAGGAAGAAGATAGATTTGCTCTCTCATGCATTTAATCCTAACAAGAAGCTTGGTTTTTAATACATTCTATTATAGAAAGTAGTTTCTTGACTAATCAAGAAAGCGCTCTGGAATAGAACCCGAGTAGGAGTCCTTCCACATAGAAAAACATCACCCAAACCTACTACATATCAATCACAGGTCCAGCCAGTCAACATAGAGTACTGGATGGAGTAGTGGGGGAGCTGAGTTGAGACACTCAGACTGCTCCTGGCATATTCATGACCTCAACACAGAAATAAAATAATCTCCTTCATTGAAAAGTGCACAGGTGAAGAGAGATAGAAAATAAGCTTTTGCAGTCTCATTTTTCTGTAAGGTAACATTAAGAAACCCTCCCCCCTAAAGACCATGTAAGTCCAGTGACTGATGCCTGTCCAGTCTGTAGAATGAAGTATTCATATGAACTACTTTAAAAATTGTTAATAGTTTATACTTTATTTACTGGTATGTGTATATATTGCTGCTGCAGCTGTGTGTGTGTGTGTGTGTGTGTGTGTGTGTGTAGGTAAGAGGACTGGAGGAGATCTGTTCTCTCCCTCTACCATATTGTTTTTGAGTATTAAACTCAGGTCATTAGACTTTTACACATTGAGGCATCTTGCTGGCCCTTAAGCTGCTTTGAACAGAAAAAAAAAACCTTCCTCTACTTTCTTTAAAACTTGCCTATTTGGGGGCAATAGGAAAGATGGCAACACTCTGAAAAAATAGAGTTGTAAAGAAAAATATGTGAAAATCCAAGACATATAGAGTGTTATTCCAGATTTCATGACAAGCAAAATATGGCTATTTAACAGAGAAGGCAAATTTCACCCTATGGCTAAGAAGAATTGAAGTCCAAATGAAATGTGAGAGGACATTTTAACTTTCTTTTAAATGCCATCTCCAGATGGTTGTTAGCATGCCTTCAGCCATTTTACACAGTCACACTGCACAAGGACTTTCTGAAGAGCACTTATATGTTAAATTGTTCAGAAACACTAGCAAGAAAGATGTCCTTATAAATATTCTCTGCTTGCCACCAAATACAGCCATCTTCAGGACAGAATTTCTCATAAATAGCAAAGGAAAACAATCCTATTTACTCGTGAGTTACCCTGTCAAAATTCTCACTTCAGAAATTGTAAAGTTGTTTTAGGTTCAGCACTCAGATTGTAGTCTCTTGGAAATAGAACAGGAAGGGGGTACAGTGGAGATGGGCAGACACTGATCTGCTTTGGGCATGTCATAGTTACTTTACACATTGCTGTGATGAATACACCCTGACAAAAGCAATGCAAGATAAGAACGTTACATTTGGCTTACAGTTCCAAGAGGTTACAGTCCTGTCATGGCATCATGGGGGGAGAGGAGGGTGAGTCATGGAGGCAAAAAACGAAGACCAGCTTGTCAAGGTGCATTGCTGTCAGGAAGCAGAAAGTTGCCAGTTCTTGTACCCAGATAGTTTTCTTCTTTTTATGCTTGGAACCCAAACTCAGGGAAAGGCCCCACATACTTATAGTGGATCTTCCCTCTTCAACTTAATCAAGACAATTCCTCACAGGTATGCTGAGAGGTCTATTTCCTAGGGGATTCTAGAGCCTGTCAAGTGGAAATTAACTATCACAATCATCGTTTGTATTTGTTGATCCAGCCTTTATGAACCAAACAACACTGATCAAATCCAGTTAATGGGATGACAGTGGTTCCCATTCTGGAGCCACAGAACCCAAAGCTGCAGTCTCAAAGGATTCCAATGTTCTTTATTAGAAATGCTACACAGCTCTGAAACTATGCACTTTACCTGTCTGCCCCTATGACAGGGGCACTTCCTGTCATATCCTTTGTGTTCCAGTGTCTATAGTCTGTTCTAATTAGTTGCCAGAAAGCCAGACACAGGATTGTTTCAAGATTTAGTCCCTCCCCCCCCAAAAAAAAAGATATTAGAAAAGCGGTATGAATTATGAACGAGAAAGGGGGAGGGTTATGGAATTATGAAACCAAGTTTGTGTTCCACTGTTATTTGAACCAAGTGCTCAGAACAAGTGGCTACTGATGCAGAATAGATGGTAGGCCACCATTTATACTATAATGGAAACAGACTGGGAGTTGGGGAATAAAGGGAATCTGAGAGGTGTCTTGATCAACTACATCCTGCTTCTCAGTACCTCTTCTTTTCGTGGATGCCTGCTAGTCGTGCTGGCCCTCCAGCCCTGGCTTTCTTGATTCCCAATTATCTGCGGTGGCCACCTCAGTTCCAGAACCTCTGCCACCGAATCCACCTTCCTCCCACCCCTCACCCTTCCATATCCCTCTAGTGCCCCTTAAAGCTTCAAACCATTGTAAATAGCCACCTGCTTATTATACTGTTCTCTGCGATACATTCACTCACCAAACCCACTAGGCAGGGGCCAGCAAATTCCCCAGAGGCACCTCCATACTATTGTCCTTGGTTAGGGGATTTTTCTTCCTTGGAGTCGACCATCAGAAATGAGCAACCTCACACAAACCTCTTTTCTAAGTCTGAATATCCTCATTATGTTAAGTGACGTCAGTATAAGAACAAGACATACTAAACTCAGGAGCAAGGTGTAGCTTAGTGAGTGGAGTGTTTGCCTAGCAGGCATTGAAGTCCTAGGTTGATTTCTCAACAACCCTCCCCCCCTACACACACACACACAAATCTACAATTTTCTTGTAGAGTTCTTCCATTCTTTCATTTTCTCCTGTCACTGCTCAGCCATGAAATTAAGGGGATTGCTTAAGAAGAAAAGAAAAGGAAACAACAAATCCAAACTACCCCCCACGCTGCCCCAGTTGATAAGAAACTTTGCAGCAGGAGCCGTGCTTTGCACTGTCAAACAACTCTTGCTTTGAGAAAACTCGTTAATAAGCTGAATTCCGTGTTCTTTTCATTAGGATTGCTAGTCTAATTCTGCCTTTTGAAGCTCCATGAAAGAAATTAAATTGCTTTCCTTATATGACAGCCCTTGGGTCACTTGAGCCATTTTCATGTATTTCTGCTAGTTCTCTAATCCAGACTTGTGAACTTTGGGGGCCTTTGCATGTTCTGAATGGAATACCTTGACAGTTGCTTCACACACATAATTATACACCCCCCCCCCGGATATTCTTTGGGTTTTGCATATCACACACAGAACTTCACACTGTGCTCTCGGTGTGTTGTGATTGGTGGAGCCGCTTCTGCCTCTCCAGAGATGGTCTTTCTATAAACATGGCAAAGAGCTCATTAAGCTGCTGTGGAGGTGGTGATGGTAGTGATCAGTTCACTGATTATGTAATGTTTTTTACTCGTCAATATCAACTCGTTATAACTAGAAGTTTGTTTCACTGTTACTTGGTCACACCTCCACCATCTCTTCAAGGTACAGCTGGCTTTTTGTTGCTTGTGCTTTTAATTTTTTTATATTTATTTATCTTATATTCTATATATTAGTATTTTGCTTGAATTTAGGTCTGTGTATGCCTGCAAGTATGCCTGTGTGTGAACGCATAGCACCCATGAAAGGTAGCCGCCATGTGAGGGTCGAGAACCGAACCTGGGCCCTCTGCAAGAGCAACACATATTGGTTACTGAGCCATCTCTTCAGCCCTACAGATGGCTTTTTGACCAAAATTAGGATGATTAGACTTAATATATTTGACCCATGATATTGACATAGTGAAGATTATTGGATGGTCTGGTTTCAGCAATATTAAGTTATGGTCATTCTTCCAGCTTGTTTATTTGAAGATTAATGAGCATGTCTTCTATATCTTTACAGAGGTTTCTCCTAAATATAAATCAAGTAATGTTAAAGCTAGATGCCCATGAAAAGATACTAAACAGTGTCCTTCAGGGGAACATTTATCTATTAATCAGTAGCCTTTGGATACAACTGTTTAATTCATCAATTTAAATGTACCTCATTTTTCTTCTGTTTGTCCCTAAGACTCTCCTGAAACATGGCTGCTTTATGTATATTTCATTTCTCATTTGTACCAATTTTAATACTCACAGCCCCTCCATAAAAGATTAGTTTGATATGATTTTTGCCTCAGTCTATTTTGTGGTCCTGAAACAATACCTCAGGGGTAATATATACAAGAATTTTATTTCTTATAGTTTTGGTGACTATGACATTCAAGAGCAAGGTACTAGAACCTGATCAGGGATGAGGTCTCTGTTCAAGATGGCATGTTGAATGCTGAGACCTCTGAACAGGAAGACTACTGCGTCTTAAGTTTGCAGAAAGGAAAGTGGAGAGAACTTGCTCCACGAAGCCCTTTTATGAAGGCTTCATCCATTCTTGAGGATAGAGCCCACTTATCTCGTTCACTCCTGAGAGCCACCGCTCCTGACTCTTGCACCAGGGACTCAGTGTCTGCATGAATTCATAAGGAACAAAAGTTTCTGCAGCACCACGTGCTTCTGTGCATTTAATGGCAGAGTCCTTCTTTCATAAAGTGTCTCTACCATCCTGTTAATGGTCAGTCCCAAACCCTCCAGGAATCTATAAACTTCTCACTGCTCTGCAGAGAGAACACCCCTTGTCATCACTTGAGACCTATAATTGCCCTGGCCAACCAGAGGCCTCTTCTCCTTTCGCTACCCCATTCCCTCGCTAGGGACACAGTCCATTCTTCTACAGACCCTCAGAACTCATGAAACGTTAGAAATAGATTTACAGGGAATTCTATTCCATGTTTTTTGTACAGACAGCATATTCCCTTCACCCCGTCCTAAGATACTCACACTTGATTATAAACTCCTTAGCAACAGAGACATTTTTCTCACCATCCCCTGCAGTGCTTGCTCCATATATTTGAAGGGTTGAATTGAACTGAATTGCACAAAGACAGAAAATTAGTTTGATCTATGCAGTCTCAAAATCATTTTTTTTTTTGTCCAATCGGATTCTTTTCATCTATCTTAATATCTAATTTGTGCATAGTTGAATCAGTCTTGCAGTTAATCTGATGTGGCCGTTAAAACTACCAAGGACTCTAAATTCATTTTCCTGATCTGGTGATTTTTAATCATAGAGTCACAGCCACTCACACAGGAAAATAAAACAGCAGATTAACTAGAAAACTAATAGCAGAATGATGAATGGAACTCTCCCTAGGCCCAAAGGCTATTGCAGATAATCTATGCCTCTGCCAAATCCATTCATCCAGCTTTGATTCAACACTCTTTTGTTAAGTGGTCATAATAATAATCAGTGACTGAGTGTGTTTCCTTTCAGCTAAGCATTGAACTGAGATAAAATAACTTGGTTGCTATTGCTGGGGGGCTTTGTCTTGTGCCCCAGTTCCCTTTCGTGTGGACTTTCAGAACAAAACATAATAAACTTTACTTGTATTCTTCTTGTTTAATGTATTACCTCATTGAATGCTAATGAGAACTTTGTGAGTCACTCTTACTTCCTCCTTTGTTCAAAATTTGCCACACATTAGGTGAAAGCTTCCTGCAAATGACCCTAGTCTAATCAAACTTGACTCTACACTCAAGGACTTTGCAGTGAAGTACAATAAACTGAATTTTAAATAATAAACTATTTAATCAAAAACAAAAAAAAATATTTCCCGTGGTGATATGAATTGAGAACATGAGCGGATCCAATTAATGGTTTTATATTCAAGGTAGAATTTTAGCTGAAAAGGGAGAGATGGAAAGAATTTCCGGAATAATGGTAGAGATGAGCAGTGATCGGGTGATGGAGGTCCCAGGCAGAGACTGCTATCACTTAAAACATGTGAGGGGTACATACTGACAACAGTGCTTCTTGACCTGCCGATTGCTAGGACAATTGTTCTCATGTGAGTTGATTAGAATTATTCTTTTGTTTGTTTGTTTTGTTTTTTGTTTTTCAAGACAGGGTTTCTCTGTAGCCTCGGCTGTCCTGGAACTCACTCTGTAGACCAGGCTGGCCTCGAACTCAGAAATCCGCCTGCCTCTGCCTCCCGAGTGCTGGGATTAAAGGTGTGCGCCACCACTTATATATGGAATGTATCAACTTTCAACAGAAATAAAAATTAACAATCCCTCCCGGAGAGAGCTGGTCTCCCAGGAGTGCTGACACATCTGAGGTCACAGTTGAGACCACCACTATTGCTCCAATACCTAGCCCAAGAGGGACCCGCCAGGAGCCCACAGGGCACAGGAACAGCGGAGCAGCTGAGGACAGGATTTTCCTCCGGTTTCCATCTGCGCCCTGGAGCTAACCCTGTGCTACAGCTCTCTGGGTTCTGGGATTGCAAACTGGTACAACCACTCTGGAAATCAGTCTGGTGGTTCCTCAGAAAATGGGGCATAGTTCTACTTGAGGATCCAGCTATACCACTTCTGGGCATATACCCAGAAGATGCTCCAACATATAACAAGAACACATGCTCCACTATGTTCATAGCAGCCTTATTTATAATAACCAGAAGCTGGAAACAACCCAGATGTCCCTCAACAGCGGAATGGATACAGAAAATGTGGTACATTTACACAATGGAGTACTACTCAGCAATTAAAAACAATGACTTTATGAGATTCACATGGAAATGGATGGAACTAGAAAATACCATCCTGAGGGAGGTAACCCAGTCACAAAAGGACACACGTGGTATGTCCTTAGGTAAGGACACAAGTGGATACTAGGCAAAAAGCTCGGAATACCCACAATACAACTCACAGATCATATGAAGCTCAAGAAGAAAGAAGTCCAAAGTGTGGACGATTCAGTCCTTCTTAGAAGGAAGTACTCACAGGAGGTAGAAGGTGACTTGGGAGGAAGAGAGGAGAAGTAGGGCGGAGGGGGGGAAGGATCAGGTGTGGGAAGAGATGGGGATGATAGAGGGTCAGGAAATTGAACAGAGGTGTGTAGCAATGGGGGATGGGAAACTGGGGTTAGCCACCAGAAAATCCCAGATACCAGGAAAGCAAGAGGCTAACCCAATGGGGATGAGATTAGCCAAAATACCCAACAAAGGGGAGGAAGAACCTGTAGAGACCATTGGGGGCCTTTAGGCAAGGCCCCCAATTGGGTGATGGGAACCCACTCATCCCCAAATTTTTAACCCAGAATTGCTCCTATCTAAAGGAAATACAGGGGCACCGTGAGGAGCAGAGACTGAAGGAAAGGCCATCCAGAGACTGCCCCACCTGGGGATCCATTCCATATACAGACACCAAGCCCAGACACTATTGCGGATGCCAAGAAGTGCTTGCTGACAGGAGCCCAATATAGCTGTCTCCTCAAAGGCTCTGCCAGAGCCTGACAAATACAGATGTGGATGCTTACAGCCAACCATTGGATTGAGCATGGGGTCCCCAATGAGGGAGTTAGGGAAAGGACTGAAGGAGCTGAAGGGGTTTGCAACCTCATAGGAAGAACAATATCAACTAACCAGATGACCCAGAGCTCCCAGGGGGAGCTAAGCCACCAACCAAAGAGTA
>JADRCH010000067.1:7326024-7336575 GCA_019843965.1 Rhynchomys soricoides
ACTTCTCCTGGTGTTCCTGGTGGTCCCTCCTGCTGACTCGAGCCAAGGCTGAGGCCTGGCTGACTCTGTTAGGTCATGTCACTGTTGTTGCTAACCCGACTCTACTGAACTGGACTGCTGGTGTATCCGTGAGGTGTTTATGAGTGGATCGAGCTGCCTCTGCCTGCAAACTTGTGAACTGAACTGCCACTTTCTAGACAACCCAGATGGAATTTGCTCCAAAGAACCTTCCTAAACAGATCTACTTCCCCCATACCCCATCTTTCCCACTACCTCTGGTGGGTGGTGGTCTACAAGGGAGACTAAAGCATTTAAGAACTATCATTAAAAGTCAGATTTGAAAAAATTAAAGTTGCAGGGATCCTTCAACATTCCCATATTAGCATCCTGTTCTCTTTCTTTGAGTCTACTTTTAGATATCATCTGGGGGAATTCTATTCTTCATTAATAGTGTCTTGTTAGGTCCTTCATTTGTGCCTTCCATCTCGTTATCGGATTTCTTCACTCTTCTATTGTTTACTTAATTTTTGTAGTAGCCAACCCCTGACAGACACGAATCTCAGGGGAATACTTCTCCACTCCACAGGACTGTACTCCTAGTTCTGTAAATAGTCTTCACACAATTGTTGAATTATTTGATTAATATAATACTTTGATCATTTCGGTAGAATTTTTCTAAAAACAGTATTTTGTTTCTCTCTTCTCCATGAAAAAATCTTAAAGCTTCACAGAGAGAGTCCAACTTCATTAAAACATGAATTCAAGCTTAACCTTATAGAATATTTATTTTCTATGATCAAAGGCAGCTGTGTATACTTGACTGAATAAACTAATCCAGTAAAGCCTCTATTTTCCTATCTTACTTTCATTTTATCTTAGTTATCTCATTTACTTGAGCTCTAAAAGGTTGATTTTGTTTTTGTTTGTTTATTTTGCACATTAAAAATCCATAAGCAGTCAACAACATCATCTCTGAGGACCCCAGAAGCAGCTACCTAGGGGGCTCAGTGGTCACAGAACATGGCTTTTAGACTAGCTATGAGGTGAGTCTCTGGTTGCCTTCTGACAGCTACAAGCTTTCATTCCCACTCAAAGGTTCTGCAGCATCAGGGAAGAGAGAAAAGGAAAGAGAGCTTGAAATCTCACAGCTTGTTTCTGTCAGAACACATCAGTTCCAGGTCATGTCTCTGCAGCATGAATGTCATGGAGCAAGCTCAGGCTGTCAGTACAAAGGACAGAGAAGCTCACTGACAGCTCCCATGTTGCCTCTCCACACCCATTACAGCAGGAGAATTTGCTGTTCCCCTTCACTGAGCTGCCTGTCCCTTAGCTGAGTCACCCAGATGCATGACTCTGGAAGGGGCCATGCCTCTGCTTGTCACATACATGAACAGAAGAGAGCTGCTGTGGTCACAGTTGAAGTGAGGGTGGAGAGGGACACATGGTGGAAGCACAGTTCATCTTCCGGATGGCGCCTCCTGCTTGCTCTATCCCACCACGTGAGTATCTTAATATCAAGTGGAGAGTCACAAAAACGTGACCTACAGAATTAAGTTTCTTTTCGTGAAAACCTCACAGGACTGAAAATAGCATCCAGAAAATGAATGGACAAAAACTCTTGTTTATAAAGTGAACCCATCCTCACTCCTCAGTCCCTTCAGCCTCTGGTTTCTGGAAATGAGAAGAATGCAGGGGAGAGCAAGGTAATCTGCTCACGGTTGAGAGCACACATTCTAAAACAGAGAGAAAGGAAGCTGTGCATGCAGCTGTGACTGGCATTAGAACGTAGCTCTAAGACCCCGAGGCTTTCTCTCATAATTTCCCAGTACAGAAACCCTGGAAATATGAGTGGGTGTTTAACTCTGATGAAAACTGGTGCCAACTGTTAGACTACTGCCAAAACCCAGGAAGAATTTTCAGGAACTCCATGAATATCAGGAATGACTAGAGGAGCACATTTTATGGCCTGCCAATCCTTCTGCCAAGGCCAGGAGATATGGCAGCCCTAGATCACCCACACAGCTGTCACAGCCCAGTAGGTAAGGCTTGAACCAATCAGAGAAAGGGTGACTACTGGTGGTAGTGATTATCAGCAGGAGTAGCCCTGACCACAGTTCACATTGGAAGTGGATATGCTGCATGTATTGCAGATATTTTGAATGCCAAGATGCCTTTCCACAGTCTAGCAGAGCCGTGGGATGGTAGCATGGTATGGGGAGAGGAGCTAGATTTGGAGTTGAGCTCTAAACCTCTCCTTTCACTGGTAGGAGTATCCATTCAGCCAAGGATTATTGAGTGGCTAGTATGTGCCAGTCATGCCTCCCGGAAACTTCTATTGAAGAGGGAGAGATTCCAATGTAGCGTTATTTAACATGCAATGTGATGAAGAAAATTAAATCTGCATAAGAAAGTGGAGATTAGGCACAGAAAGATGATATCTTCAAAGAGATGCAGTAAGAGGCCGAGGTGAAGTCTGGGGAGAACATCCCTATAAAAGATCTGAAGGCAGAGACTTAGACTCTCCAAGAGTGAGGCAGGACAACCAGTGACTGAGGAGAGGAGAGGTGGCAGATTGCCAGGGATAGGTTAGAGCTTATTCAAACTCTAAAGTGGAAGGTTCTGGAGAAGGAATGGCATGATCAGGACTGCACAATTTAAGGATCCATCTGGCTTCCACATGGGCAGAAATGGAAGGAAGGGGTGTTGTGAATCCAGCTTAGACTGGGCTGCTGCGGATCTGGTATCAATGGTATCAAAGTTAGAGGTGACATTCAGCCGAGGGTGTGAAGGCTTGGGAGATAAGATGTAGAGGAGAACTGGCCATGGGTGTGAGAGAAAGGTTAGGATTATAGATGACTTCTTGGCTAGGAACCAGAACACCCAGGTAAACAGTCGTTCTAATTGTTGAGATGGAAAGATCTGGGACCCACGCAGTTGAGAAAGCAAGAAAGTTACATTCTGTATATGCTGTTTGGGCTGTGTGCATTTGGGGATATCCTTTAGCCATCCAGTTTTTCTCTGTCTGTCTGTCTGTATCTCTTTGTCTCCTCTCTGTGTGTGGTAGGGAGTTCTCAAGGTAGCAATTCAGATATATGAATTTGGGTGCCATGGGTGTAGAACTGGGATTTAAACTGAGATCACAGACAGCATAAAGGGGGATGTAAAGAGAAGTCAGGCAGAGGGAAACCAGAACAGATCCCAAGGGATGAGAAGAACCTGAGCAGAGGGCAGTGGAGAGTGAGAAGTGAAGACAGACACTGGACGCTGGTTTTTGGAGTTGGCTTAATGGAAGCTACAGAGCTTGGGAAGGACGGTCTGATATAAGTGGACTGAGAACTGACAGGAATTGGTTCAAGACAGAACAGGAAGGGAAGTGGATAGCATAAAGTAGACCCTGCTTCAGGAATGGCATTGTAAAGAATCGAGCAATGGGGTAAGACAGTAAGCGCTTCTAATACGGGTCTGTATTTCTTCTCTCTCTCCATCAGAAGCTGAGAATCGTGTCCCCAGTGTCCTCTCCACTTTACGTCACTGGGGCTTCTGGTGAGCTCAGAGGAGAACTCACAGTGAGTTTTGGAAGTGGTGTTTGCTTAGGTAACAGGACAGTCCAGTCGTGGTGGGTACAGTACAACTAGTAAAGCTAGAGTAGTTACCGAGCTGAAGGACAGGGGTGAAATCCTCCTTATTTTTTTTTTTTTTAAAATTGGGATGTAGTTACAGATATACAAGACTCCCAAAGCCTATCACACTTACAATCTGGCCCCTTAAGAGAAAACAAATAGAAACTAACAACTTATGATGAGATAGTAATGTTTAGCAAAACTTAACTGTGTTCTCAACGAGCAACAATTCCAACTTCAGGTAATGCCCTCATTCAATGTGTAGGCATAAATCCGTAGGTAAATGGCCTCACGTAAAGACTTTCATTCCAATCCCAGTCAGAGTGAATATTCCATACCAAGGCATATTGTCAAGAGCCTGGAGCAGCCTAATCAATTTTGCAGATTGCTATGATGAATCATGTAAATGAAACTATGGCATGTAAAGCTTAACATTGAGAAGAAACATTGTGTTTACAAAATATTATGTATAGTAACTTGCTCAGTACAATCTGCATGTATATATGTAAAAATGTCACAATGTTGCTTATTAATAGACACTTGGTACAAGTATAAAAACAAAGGCCAACACTACAAAAATTCATGTCAACAGTTAACTTTGAGGAGAGAATAATGGAAAATGTGATCAAGAAAAAAGTTACAAGGAACTTGGAACAATTAGGTAGTAGTTTATTAGTTAAAAGGCCGGCTAAAATACAGCATGTACTCATAGTAGATAACTCCAGGTGATAGATACATGGGTGGTTATCTTGTTCTATTTTGGGTACATAGATGATTTTTGCAAGACCAAAAATTAAATTATAAAAGTTTATAAATATTTTGAAAAGCAACATCTAGAGATGAGATGAACTTTTAAAATCTATTGATTGGGATACATCATTATAATCATTGACAGGACATGAGAGTGGGGTTCTGTGAGCTGAGCCCCAGAGTGAACCTCCTGCTTTCTAGTCCCTACGAGTGCCTCTCCACCCTTCACTTCTTAGTTTACATGTCACAGACTGTCTCACATGGCTTTCCTAATTTGGAAAAGTAAATTATGCCCCTTCTTTTGTGCTGGAAAAGCCGCTTGTGGCCTTCAACCTTGCAGCATCAAGCATGTTGGAGTAATTCCTGGTGTACATGCATGTCTCTCCTTGTGGGATTGCAGGATCCTCAGGGTAGGGCTGTGAAAATCTGTTTTTATAACTCCAGCTGACATCATTCCTAGTCCTCACTACATACGGCCTGCCTTTTTGCTGAATACAGTAGATTATGGGCCAGTGTATCACAGTAGGGATCCGCACTAGCAGAGGGCAGAATAGCACATAAATGCCTGAAAGTACCAGTAGAAAACAGTTGAAACAAACCACATCCTGAAAGCTTTTCATAGGAGCTGGAAGCATTATTATCTGAAGCTGATGTTCATAACCAACAAAAAAAGCACAATTGCTTGAATTTTTTAAAAAAGCAGTTACAGGCTTTTCTTTCCTCTCTGGCTCATCTAAACATATAAATAGGGCAAGTTATCTTAGAAATTATTCCAAGTGGGATCGTCTTTTACAGCCTATGCCTCAATTGCCCCATTTAACACCTTTCTGTATAAAGGAAACCATGTCCAGTTATTGAAAACAAAGGAGCCATATTAAACCTTTTGCTGTGGTGATGGAGGAAAGGTGAGCAGCAATAAGGTGTTTCCCAGAGAGCAAGCTACACACCCCATTAAATTTGACCTTAGCCACGAGTAGTTTATGTTTTAGACAGTGCTTTCGTTTACTCTTTGAGAATTTCATACAATATATTTGGTCATATTCCTTCCCCTCCCCCAACTCTTCTCAAATCCTTCCCTACCTTACCATCCAGCTTCATGTTTCTCTCTGTGTCTCTTAAAAAACTAAAACAAATGCCTAGCGCTCAGTTGGTGTTGGTTGACTGCTTCTGAGCATGTGCCACCCTGGAGCGTGACTGACATTCCCAGCATCACTCCACTGAAGAAAGCTGATTTCCTTCTCCCAACAGCTGTAAGTTGCCAATAGCTCCTTGGGTCTTTATGGCTACTTCTCCTGTATGCTGGGATTCTGTCTTTCTTGAGCTTGTGTAAGTCTTGCGTATGATGTCACAGTCTCTGTGAGCTTGTATAGATGTCTGCCCTTGGTGTCTGGAAAAGTCTATCATCTTGAAGTCATCACCACCCATGGCTGTTAAAATCTTTCAAATCCCTCTTCGGCATAGCTCTCTGAGCCCTAAGGGGATGAGTGTGACAGAGACAACTTGTTTAGGGTTGAGCATTCTGAAGTCTGTTAGTTGCTGAGCGTTGACAAGTTGTGGGTTGTCTTCTTAGTTACTCTCTACTGAAAGTAGAAGCTTCCCTGATGAGCTCTGATGGATGCAATGATTTATGGGTATAGTAACATGTTATTTGGAGACATTTTATTGCTTTTTAAATTTATCAGAATAATGATAGGATTTCCCCTAGGGTCTATGACCTATCTTGCCTCAGGTTCTTGACCTCACTGACAGTGCCAGCCATGGGTTCCATCTCATGGGACAGACCTTAAATGCAATTTTTAAAAGTAGCTGGTAACTTCTATAACATCCCTGTCATTATTGCACTGGTAGGCATATCTTGTAGGCAGGTCATTATTATAGCTTTCAAGGTTCATAGCTGCATAGGATTATTTCTTTTTTCCTCTAGTGACATGTATAGTACCTTCCAGAACTACGAATGCTAGTGAGGTGAAGCCTCCAGTTGAATATCAGCTATATTCTCCATGTTCTGTGACACACTTACATGGTGTCATCATTAATAATGTCTTACCATCAAATTGTGGGGAGAGGCTGATAAAGACCAAAGCTCCACATTGCTGTCCCTTGGCTTAAGAACAGTGAGTCAGGACATGTCAAAAGGCCTAAGTGATTTTTAAAGAACCATAGGTCTATATCCCTCACACAGCTGAATCTAAGCCTAAGTGGTTGCTTGTGCATTCAGTTGCCTGAATGTTTCCTGTCCATTTCCATGTTCTCCTTGCCTCTTTGTAGCTCACAGTGCTTCCTGTCCTTGGAGAAGTGGGCTGCTCTGCTTTACTACAGGTAGCAACTTGGCCCAATGTTATGCTTTGGCCAATGAAGTATGAGAAGGAGTGAAAGTGTGTGGTTCCTGGGAGAAAGGCTTTCAGTGGCCCTGAGACTATCCTGGTGAGAACTTCCTTTTCCTTTCCCTTTACCAATGAATGGCATGTTTCACAAGGTAGCTGGGATCTAACCCTTGATTCCAGACTTAAAATTATTCTCTGAGTTTGCAGCTGCTGTTTAAAACGTGTGTGATAATCTTAAGACATGATTACAAAAGCCCTTTCTTTTTGCAGCTGCTAAGGTTTTCATGTTGTTGGCTAAGATGGTCAAGACAGAGAGTAAATTTTAAAATAAAAATCACTTTAAAATATGCTTTTCCATGCTAAAGCAACATGGTGCCCTCTATCCATATATATCATCAGGGGCTCCTTACAAGGTTAAAACGGAACTCTGCCATTTATTCAAATTTCTTAACAAGAATGATCAAGAAGCCACTAGAGTGACTTCCCCCCATTTTCGTTTTTTGTTTCCATGATGAGTGCCAGTGTCCTACTTAGGTTCTCAAGGAGAATCTTACAAATGCTCCACCTGTTTACACATAGCGTTTGCCCCTTAAGTAGAATGAATTGTTAACTCTCCTTCATATGACTGCCTTAAATCGGGACCAATAGCAGGCCCAGCCCTTCCCAGTGGTATTTGGCTGGGGATTCAGCACCGTTCAATAATGTTGGGCATGTTAACTTAGTGACAGAATGTCAATGTATGTATTCTTTACTGCTTTTAGTTCTTAAATAAACAAAGCTGTCAGAAACAAACTGTCAAACACCCCCCCATCCCTTCCACTTCACCTTCCACCCACCACTCCTCTCCTATCACAGCTGCCCCCAGAGCAATACCAGCTGACATTCCCAGACAGAGTGAGAATGAAGGCCAGATAGGGAAGTCCTGCCACCATCTTTGAGACTCCCTGAGGCAATCATGCACCACAACTGCTTCTGAATGGTACTGGAGGAGCCTCAGCACCCGCCATGTTCAGGTACATGTCAATCAAGCAGCTGATCTCTTGGTAGTTGTCCCAGCTGTTGGGGAGCAACCATGACTGTTTAAAAGCCTTAAGGGCTCCCATTTGGCCCCCAGCATCTGGAGAAGACTTGGGCTACAGCTTCTCAAAGAGACATCATCTCTGTTATCGAGCTATCATAGTTACTGCCCTGATGTCTACCTTGTCTCTAGAGACTCTGCATAGACATAGCAGCTTCAGGTACCCTTAGGTGACCCTCCGTCAATCACTTCTTGTTGCTCAATTAAGTGGAGAAGGCACTCCTCCCCAGCCTTTGATAGCTAGTACACACATGGGGCTGCCTGTGTAAGTAGTCCCCTCTCACCTTCTTCCAGCATGAGGAAAGACATCCTTGTTCACTGTCTCCTTCCTGCAGTCAGGTCCCAATAAAACCTCCTCCAAGTGGTCATTCTCCTACTTACTGATTTTTATCATAGGTTGAATGGGATACACTGGTTATACACAGAGCAGGCATTGTATGCCTCAGGAGAGAGCAGTTAAGGGGCAGCAGGAAAGTTTCAGAGAGAGAGGCTGGGGTGGGAGACTAGGAAGAGCTGAGAATAGAAAACGAAGCTATGAGGATGGATCTCCTAGAGGAGCTCTGTGCCCTGGCTGCTGAGAGTGTGCCAGAGAGCCATCCAGACACCCAGAGGAGCTAGAAACTGAGGGCCCTGTACCCAAAGATCTGAACTGCAATACCAGGTGGCCAGCACTGGCTCACCAGAACTCAAGGCTTTGAAAGCCTAGAGCCACAGCTCTGTTCTCCAGGATTAGAACTGTCATCCTCTGGCTTTGAAAGGGTTACTTAGAAGCCTCTTACAGCCAAGGCTCAGGCTATGGCATTAGGGGAACCTTTTTTGCAATTTTCATTTGAGTAGAAAGAACCCTCTACCCTTTGTGATAAAGGTAGCAGAATGACTCAAATTAAAGCCATTTTTCTATTGATCTTACCATTAGTGAAAATAGCAGCAGTTCCATGCAGTGACAAAGACTTTATCTAATATTCCTTGAACCTGGGTGGAGCCCAGAGCCCACTGGAGCTCATCTTTTTAACACAAGCAAGATAAGGATTCCATAGTTACAGAGAAATAATTTTTAAAATGAAAAAAACTCAGCGCTTTGTGGAACACTGTGCTCAGCAGGAATAGTATTGGGAAGGAACAGACACCAGACTGGACAGATGACAGCAACGTTCAGCATGGACCGGCATCTCTTTAAATCTGTGAATTTAGTGCACCCTTTTATTCTGCACAATTGAACCTTTCTGTATCTGAAGTAACCCCTCTTCAATATCAAATGTGCATAGGATAGGAGAATTGCACACGGCAGTTCTATTCACTGTTACTGTTGATTGTAAGAATGCTGCCAATAGACTGTGTGACCTAGGATAAGTTAACTGACCTGTCGGTGTTCCCACGACCTCATCTAGAAAGCAGAGAATGTTTGCTTTAATTACATCTAAGGCCACTCACTGCAATTTCACAATTGTGCGGCCGTTCTTCCTTTAGCACATACTAGCTGGTTATTTGAACATACTATACTTGCCTTGAGACAGTTTGCCAAATTGTTTTTGTATTTATTATTGATACTTGGGCTTTGAAATTAGGCATTTTCTCTTACCTAAAAGTTACTCTACTCTATTTGCCCCTGATATTAGTTGACCTAAGGTGATACCCTTATTTTGTCAATTTTTCATAAATTCAGAACATGGAGATTTGTACACACAGAATGAGAAGATGGGTGAGGAGGGGGCTTTTATTCTACCTGAAGATGGCAACAGTTGACAAAGAGGACAAGTCCCTCATCAGCTCTGTACATGGCAGCAGCATTGATTTCTGCTATACTCCCAGGGCCCTAGACAAGAGAAGGGGTAATGTTTCCAGCTGGTGAAATAGAGGGGAGAAGAGGAGATCAGTCATATCAGAATGGACACAACCATTGGCAGAGCTGAGAAAGGGGCGTCAGTACTGTTGTGTGGCATTTGATTCATGAGCTCACACACATGGGCATCTCAAGCATTTAGAACAAATTGTGTTCGGCAGGAAGAACCAAAAGAGCCAGCATCAAATCTCCTCTGGAAAGAAACATGACTTGTCTGAGAGCTGCTTCCCTCAAAAAAAAAAATAAAATAAAATAAAAAATAAAAAAAAAAATTCCAGGCTGAGCAAAGGAAGTACCTGCATCATCTACGCCCCGACATCCCTCCACCAGCGTGATATCAAAGTGCTTGTTAATATTTCCAAGAGAGAAAATGAGAGATTGCAAAGATAAAACATTGATGAAAGACCATGTTCAGAGAGAGAGTCCAGATATGGTCCCGTGTGCTCTTGTTAAAGTCCTAAATTAACAACTGTTCCACAGGGAAACTTGGCAGTGAAGCACAAACCTGAAAATGCATGAAATCATTGCTCTTCTCTTGCCTGCTCCTCAAATTGGCTCTGAAGGGTGCACAGGTGCTCACAGCGGAGTGTAGTAGACAGATCTAGACACCACTTTAATTAGTTTATGCTGCATTTGAATCAGGAGAGGAGTAGGCTAAAAAAGGTAGCAGTGTATCCTTACAGTGGAGTGGACAGACCCACTTAGAGAACTGAGTCACCTATTAGTGTTGAACAATAAAAGGCCCCAGGCATGATTTTTCAATTTATTTTTTGAGATTAAAATATAATTATGAGATTTTCCCTTCCCTATAAACCCTCTCATATTCCACTCCTCTCCTTCAAATTTATGGCATATATATAATATATAATATAATATATGATATATGATATGTGATATGTGATATGTGATATGTGATATGTGATATGTGATATGTGATAT
>JADRCH010000067.1:7336585-7378951 GCA_019843965.1 Rhynchomys soricoides
GATATGTGATATGTGATATGTGATATGTGATATGTGATATGTGATATATGATATATGATATATGATATATGGTATATGGTATGTGATATGTGATATGTGATATGTGATATGTGATATATATAATATATATATAATTAGTATATATATTTCTAAATATAACCTGTTATGTCCATATAGTGTTGCTTGTATGTTTGTTTTCAAGGCTGACTATTTGGCCATGGCTAACCAGTTGATGTGCTCATTGAGGAAGACCATGTCTCCAGCTTCCAGCTTTTCTCAGTTGCCTGTAGTTCTTTGTGTAAAGCTAAGGTGATGCTTTAGGGGCCTTTCCCCATCCTCTTTGGTTTGTCCATCACTGTCGTTTCGCTTTAAGGCCATTGCTCATGTTGGGGAGACATTATGGGTGTAGCTTCTGATGCTACTAGAAGACACAGTCTCACAGCAAACTCTCTGGTTCTGTGGCTCTTAGACTCTCTCTGCCTCCTCTTTCACAATGTTCCCTGGACCTTAGATGTGGGAGTGCCAAAAATAAAAATCTTAAAGGCATATTCCAGAACTTTTCAGCATGTATATATAAATTCAGTCCCATAGCTATATGAATATATCTATTTGGTTTTGTGTGCATTAAGAACACAATGTTCTTAATGTGTAAAAGCACATTCAAGATATTATTAATAATGGCAGTTGCTGCAGAATAGTGAGAGGTGGGAGTGAAAAGATTTTGTCTTTTTTCTACTTAATTACTTCATCTTTCAGTGCACATGCATTATTTTTATATACAGTCTTTCAAGGGGGGTTGGAGTTAACTAGGCAGTGAGCACTTGCCTAGCAAAGTACAAAACAATAAACATGTAAGAATGGGAGGGAATGGTAAAATGAATTGTAGCACAAGCATAAAACATAATCTGACCAGCCATTAAAACTCGTCTCCTGCAACCGTACTTGCTGACATAAAAACGTTGGTGATGTATTGCTAAATTTAAAAAGCAGTTTACAAAATAGAGTCGGGTGTGAGGGAGAGACCCCCGCAGAACGTCGTGGAAACAGGAAGACACAATGTCACAACAAACTCCATGATCCTCTGGCTTTGACGACCTTCCTGACCCTCTCCCACAATGCTGCCTGAAACCAGGACAGTAAGATGGGATCCTTTCCAGATTAGGGGCCCTGGGGAGCAATGGAGGAGACTAGCAGGATACAAACAATCTCAGAGGGAAAATGGGGAAGGGGCTCCTTAGAAAGAGGAAGGGAGTTAAATGCAGGAGAGGGAAGATGAGTAATATAACAGTTAATTTTTATATAGGCACAACCATTTCCCTTAAATCACCCTGCAAAATATTAGTGTAAAGTGACTTCTAGGGACATTGTAAAAACTCTGATTCTATTTCTGTCATCAGGTGAGGACCCTTAAAGAAGGTCCTTATAAGACTCTAACGCTGGTCCAATGCTCTGGCACATGCTTTAATCTGAAGCTTCATGCACATGAGTCTCAAGCACATGAGTCTCTGTGAGTTCAAGGCCACCCTAGTCTATACAGGGAGACCAATCATAGTGAGATCCTGTCTAAACCAACCAACCAACAAATAACACCACTAATGCCTTTGCATTCAGAAACTACTGTTTTATTCACTTGCACTCTTTGTAAATGGAGCTAACATTTGAATAATCTATTAGGAGAATAAAATTGTCATGGAATGATTTGAAAAGATAAAACATACATAAATATAGAGGCCTCTCAGATCTTCTCACATTGTCAATACAAGATGAGCTTCTGAACTTGTAGAGACCAAAGTCACTGCTTCAGAATGAGGAGCCCAGGTCCATTTATATGGACTGTACTTAGAACGTTTCCAAGCCCCGAGGAACCTGCAGGTAGGAAGAGGATGAGTCATGGCATCAGCAGTTTGTTGAGGTGGGAGCATCTGTGGATCACTCAGTATCACTGCCCTGCAAGCTCTCAGAGTGATTCTAATGCTTGCTTTAATCGTACACATTTAATTCCAATATATATGACTTAAATAAGAAAGTTACCTATGTGGTTCAACTGAATGAGTTTTCCATTTCTCCTTCCTATCCTAATGAGTTAGTGAGTAAAGACCGTTGCTTTCCTTTACTGGCACCATTCACTGGAGCTGTAGTAACCTTTCCTCTTCAGGAGCATAAGGACTGTCCTCTTCTGCGCTAACTTAAGGGCATTTCCTCTCTCCTTATCTCTTAGCTATGATCATTTGTGCTGTAAGACATTTTGATTCTTATTGCTGTAGCCAACATACTCTTAGAGATCTGATTTCCAACACTCTGAATCCACAGTCCAAACCTTGGCTGAATGTCCCAGAAAAAGATGTCTTGACCCCAAACTAGGATAAGGCTGAGAAGCTAATTAGATTATACCTCCCCCTTTCTCTCTCCTCCCTCTCTCCCTTCCTCTCCATCTGTCTGTCTCTCTCTGTCTCTCTCTTTCTCTGCCTCTGTCTCTCTGTCTCTGTCTCTCTCTCTCTCTTCCCTTCCCCCCCCCCCGTGTACCTTGAGAGAAGATGAGGAAAGTCAGAAGTGCCATACCTTTTCCCAGCTCATGGCTGTTTCCACAGAAATCTCTCATTTTCTCACAGCGATTGGTTTAGGTTAGATGTACTTCTCACAGTGCTGTTTCGTTCTGATTTCACTGGGATTGAACTGAGAAGGTCCATTTTAAATGGGAATGGATGCCTTGGTCCATTTGGTTTATAAGGAAAATTTTCCACCAACAGGTCTGCAGCAGGGCTGTGTGGTAGCTCTGGGTCTACTGAGGTTGTATGTTTGATTTTCCGCTGCTGTCTGTGATCTTTCTACTGAATTTTTCTCTCTGTTCCCATTGGAAGGCATTTCAGACTTCTAATGTAGTCTGAAAATAGACTGGATGAAATGCTGGCATTGTGACAATTCTTAGATGCACTAAATGCATATCAGCTCCATCCACATTGACAACTGAACAGTTATTTTTTTAATAGGTTACATGTTCAAATGATCAGGCCACACCAAGCGTCAGGATGGGTCCTCATCTATTCTAATCCATTTTCTACTATTTTAAGTAAGTCTGTCTCATCAATCCTAAATCATATACCACTGCAGTTTAATACAGTGTAAGCCAATGAAAATGTGATAAGCAGTTATAATGTGCCAGACACACGCTAGACACAGAAGGCATATAGGATGCCCCATCCTTGATGACCATGCCAGAGAGCTAACAGCATGTGTGGTGGGATCACTGTGTGACAGGTCAATCCCAAGGGCTTCCCCAATGAATCCTCAGAGTCTCAGCACAGCCTAAAGATGTTTGGGGTCACGTAGCTTCTGAGCAGTGGCTAAACTCCATTACGTTGAGTCTATTGATCCAAAGCTGGTATCATTCTGTTTTCTGTTTCCTTCACTGTAACATGCTTGATATGTGATTTGCAATGGTGCTTCTAAGATCTACCTAACTAACATTCAGGGAGAAATGTGCTCTTTAAATTTTTTAAATTTATTTTACTTGACAAATAAGAACCATATATATATATTTGTGGAATACAAACTTATGTTTTGGTAATTGTTTAACATATGGGCTGAATTTCATTACTAGGAATTGAACCTAGGGCCTCACATACTAGGAAGACTATAGCAGATGACCTACTGCTGAACTCCAGCCCATTGCTTGGGGGCTTGTTTTCTACTTTCTATTTTGACACAAGATTTTGCTAAATTGACCAGGCAGTCATTGAACTTGGGGTCCTCCTGTTTCATTTTCCTGAGTAGCTGGGATTATAGACCTAGGCCACCAGGCCTACCTAAAATGCACTTTGTTTTAACCAGCTACAAAGAGCCAACATCCTCTCAACTCCATTTTCTTTATTGAATTTGAGTCTAGCTATCTTCTTACTGAATGACTCTTTGGAAACATTTTAGCTCTATACAGAAACTTAAGAGAAGCAGGAGTCACAAGGAAGAGGGAGAGAGAAATGTCCTAACAGTCAGTAGGAGGGTTAAATTTTCCCTCCTTCTTAACCCAGCATTCTCAGGGTCAACCACCATGGGTTGTAGAGTGTGAGGCAGAAAGGAATGAAATGCATGTCTTCCTCTGGGGAAACATGCAGCCTGGAGCTGAGTAGACATGCCAAGACAGAAGTCCCTTGTCTGTACCCCCTAATCACAGGGATGCATGAACCCTGCACCTGAATGCCCAAGTGCAAAATGCCAGACAAAGCAGTTCTGACAGTCTGCCTGGGAGCCAGTGGGGTTGTTGGGCTCAGAGACACTACTTTCTTCACTAAGCTCCAAAGGGAGTCCATGACAGGTCCATGCTTGAAAACCTCTCCTAGACTCCCATCCAGCTAGAAGCAGTAACTTGAAAGGCCTCTGTCTGTAGGAAGTCCCTGGCCTTGGCTTTTTCAGCTGTTGTGGGTAGCAGACTTGCATACTGCTGACAGCTTGCTCAGAGGTATAGTGGCCATGGCTTTCCTGAAGGGCTCACCCCTGAAGCCCTTGTCAGACGTGATCTGTAGATAAGAATGTCACTAATCTTCTACTGGTGTCTGTATCATGGAATACTTTGTGTCCTAAAAAGGACAGGAGGTGACAGACCATAAAAGCCTAAAGAACCCCACAAAGGCCCCAACTGTGGAATAATGGTGGCCCAAGTACTTTGAGCCAAAAGAGTCTTGGGTGATAAGCAACAGGAATGGATCCAGCTAAAATAAGGATTTAAGAGTCAAGCTTGCTCTTGGGAACATACTGTCATGAAAACAGATGAGCAGACCCTGCCCCTCACCTAATGTAGCACTCAGGAGAGTGGGCCCTGTACCTCGCCTGGACAGCACAGTAGGTCTGCTGTGAAGTGGCGTGAGTGCATGGGTGATGTGCTCCCCCCCTCCACCTGCAATAGTCGTTAAGAGCTGGCCCCAAGGGCATAACATGGGAGAGCGAGCCCTGCCCCCTCACTAGCTGTACCAAGCAGGAGAGCAGTTGCTGCCCTTCACCTGGTAAACACAGTGGACCTGGCCCTGATGGCAAAGGCATAGGTGATCTTACATAGCCCTGAGAGTGTGAGAGAGGAGAGCTGGTCCAGCCCCTCACAGGCTGCAGCATTTGGGAGAGTAGGGTCCAAACTTTAACTGGGAAGCACAGTGGTGCTGGCTATGGAGCCTGGGGGCTAATGAGCGGACCCCAAGGTCATGACAGCAGGACAGCTGACCCTGCCTCCTGCCAATAGCGACATTGGGTGGCTAAGATGGAGCCGTGCTGGAGAGCTAGCCCTGGTGGTGTGGACAAGGGATAAGGAAGAGCCAGCATGCTGAGCAGCTCAGTTACCACCCAGGCCTAGATCCAGGGCTCTGAGTTGGCCCCCCACAAACCTATAACGTCTGTGAATGTTTGGGGTTGTAAAAAGGCCGGTCTCATTCCAAAGCTGCAGGGTCTCCATGACGCAAGGCAACAACAGGATAACTAGGAGGAGGCTCAGGGAGGATGCAATTTTGATGGTGTCACAGAGGCCAGAGATCTTGAACCAGACAAACCAATGACTCATTGCGATGCACATTTGCATTATTAGAGAGCTATTGTAACTCCAGGCTTTTCCACCCGCACTCCAGTTCCCAAAATAATGACTCTGAGACTTAACTTCATATGAAAAAATGCCTAGATCATACGCTTGGGTTTGTTCCCCCAACTAGCTTCTCACTTAAATAAAATATTTATTCTATTCTATGAGTGCCACATAACTGTTACCTCACCTCTGTTTCATGTGTCTCACTCCTCGGCGTTCAGGGCAAATCTCCTGCCAAGCCTGACTCTATCCTAGAGTTCCTCTCTTCCTAATAGGAAACTCCCATCTCCTATTTTCTGCCTTAGGTAATAGGCCATCTGCTTTTTATTGACCGGTGATGCTTCCATCTGACACGCAAGAGATTCTCTCAATGGGATAGACTGTGGGACACACACTGTGACATACTACAGCTTCCACGATGAGATGTTTTCTACACTTTGTTCGTTTTTGTTTGTGGGGGAGGTTTCAAGGGCGAAGGATAAATAAAGGGGATGGGAGGTGAGTGGAACTAGGGTAGATGATGTGAAACTCACAAAGAAAAGTTAAAACTTTTTTCTAAGGTTCACCCATAATCATACTGTTTAGGATACAGAGAGTGGTAAGTTATGGCACTATTTAAAGATCAATGAGTCTTTGTAGACTTTTACAAGTCTTTGAAATTGTGGCTTCTGAAGTTTTGCTCTTCAGATCATTGCATCCAAGATCAATATAATGTAACTGTCTAGGGGCAGATCCAGCACTGGTAGTTTTTAAGGCTCCCAAGGGCCTACGGTGAGCTGCCAGACTGAGCCCATGCTTCAAGTAGGAGTCAGAGGCCCATTCTGGGTTACCAACTACACTAAAGAGGAACCTTCCAAACTGGCGAAACCATTAGCCAAAATGCACAGGCTTAACTGTTTATTTGTGCTTTCCATTATGAAAGTATTATAACTGCATTATGCAAAAAGTATTTTTGAGACAGAAAAACAGGAAGTTATTATGGTACCTTGAGTAACTGGAGTACTTCCGTTCATTTTCCTTAAGTGTTTTTTACCGTGTCTTCTTGAAAAGTATGACACATTGAACAGAACACGATGGTGCTGCTGTGTTCATTTGACATTGGAAACATCTTCAGGGCAATCACAGTTACGATGCTGCACCAAGTACGGTTGTTATTGACTTAACCACTCCCGCTCCTGCCCATTTAGCTTACCCTGACTGTTTTCTTGAGTTACAAATGGTGCTTCAAGGTACATATTCGATCAGAGCAGTGTTTCTATATTTTAGGCAAATGACAGACGTCAGCTTATTAGGTCGAGCTATGTCTATTCACAGAGCCCTAAATATATTTAGCCACATGGCCTCACATAAAAGCTTTATCAACTTATGCTACACCCAGCAAGAGATGCTAGCTCCACAGCATTTGGCATTAGACTTTTTTTCAGGTGTGTGTGTGTGTGTGTGTGTCTGTGCGTGCGTGTATGCGCACGTGCAAATTTAATATGTGAAGATGTATCTAAGAAGGCCAGAATTAGTAGAAGGGTAATCTTGGTTTTAACTCTTGTTCTGTTACTGACCAGCTGTGATACTTAGAGAAAGCACCATCTTTTTTCATTGTTTTGTGAATTGAATGATAAATTCTTTCCATACACCTACTGTGTTCCAAGCACTGTTTTCAGGGGACATGTAAGTAGCCTGGAAGTTGGTACTGAAGGAGCAGCCTGTGGCTAATTTTTCTAGACTGGTCTTCACTGAGGTCGTTTCTGTGATCCTGGTTCTTTATCCCATGGCTGTTCAGCCCTTTGTGTTTGCTGGCTAATGATCGAACATCAGAATTGACAGGATTTGGGAAGCCTTAAAACTTCCTAATGCTTTAAAGCACCCCAGACCACCTCAGTCTAGACGTTGAGCTTGGTTGCCTCTGTTAACTGAATCACAGCTGATTCTGCTTTGTGATCCACTGAGAGACACCATAAGGTGTATGGGTGCTCTGCAGTTTGGTCTCCAGATACCCTCATGTCTTGTTCTAGAATGATGATGTAATGTGAAATTAAAGGAATGTCTGCTTCCTTCCACTGTAGCCTCACGAAAGCACACCTGCTTCCTCATGTCTGGAAGTTAATTCTCATATGTTTGAGAAATCAGATGAGCCCTTACCCTTCCTTTTTGTGAACTTTCCATTAACCTAATTGACTTTGGCCTGTCCCAAGGGCACTCCCAGCTCCATACACAAGTTTCCCTCCCCCATGAAGACTGAGCAAGCTATGCTTCAGCAGGGTCAGCAATGGACAGCACTTCCTTGAAGGTATCAGTGCCTGAGGATACTCTCCCAATTGTCTCTAAGTTGGTCTTCAACTTCTGCCCACTTCGATCAATAATCTTTCCTGCAGTCTGCTCTCGCAGCTTGTCCTGTCCGTTCAACTTCATCATTTGATTATGTAAGTACCACAAATACAATGCCCTGGCTACCAGGCTGAAGAATCTTAAAGAGAACACATCCAGAGTCATGCTCAAAAGCAGCTTTCCATCGACTGAATACATTAACAACCTGACAGTTTGGGGCAGCCTTTGCTAGCCTGTTGTTTAGTGGATACAGCCACTAAACAGGAGGTCTGGAGACTGGTTCAAAGTAGGTTTCTATTGCTTTAGTGCACCAGTGTTATTGAGGTGAAAGCTCTCAGTATTCCACTTTCTTGAGTTGCAAATGATGCTACAAGGTACATTATGGTACCTCCGAGTCAGCTAGATGACTTGCTCTAGGGAGCTTTAAACATCAGACAATGATGGGCCCTAATGGATGCTGATGGGCGGCTGTAAGCCATTACGCATGAAGGGCTAAATCACCATCAGGGATGATTGGTCACAACCATAGAACAACCTTGGTGAAAAATAGTCCAGATTCATTTTCAAGTTAGATTTACCTACAGTGAACTGTTATCTTGTCCCAAGATTGACCTCATAGCTGTCCTAAAGTGCAGCATCTATGTTTCAACACCTATTCTACAAGTTAGCTCTTATACTTAGCAGAGCTTTCTTTTGGATTTGATAACATTTGAGGGCAGGAGAGTGTTCTTAAACCTCCAAAATGAAGCTGGTGTCTCAATTCTGGCTGCCATTAGCAACCTCAACTATAGCCTAGGCTGGACACACCATACTAGTCTACTAAATAATTCATTCTAAATATAATTTCCAGATTTGTTGTTGCTGTTGTTGTGTGGATTGTTTTGTTTGTGGGAGGTATGCTTTGGAATTTCATGGTGATCTTGGCCAGTCCAACATGCACGAGGGTATGAGTCTACACAAGACACCTGGTATTTAGGTCAGTGTCAAACATTCACAGAGTCACTAGCACATCAATTTAAAGTCAGGGACAGGCCCAACTCTTCTAAGAATTTAAAAATCTTTAAAGCTAGGGTTCAGCCTGCTATTGACACGCACCAGAGAGCCAAGCTGAATCAAGCCTCGCTAATTCATGAGGAAGTCCAAATGTGCTGTCCTCCACAATGGCCCACTCACATCTCACCAAAGAATCCCAGCACAAAACACTCAAATGTGATCTCTTTCCTTGAGCAACTCATCTGCTCGCATCTTATTCAGGCCCCAAGATGTTCCATCCTGCCTTACTGCTGGAGAGGTCGGGTGGGTGCCGAGCCTAGTCAGCTGAGAGGCTGCTACCCTGGAAACATGGCTGAAAAGACAGACGTGTTCGGACTGTGGTGGAAACTCTGCCCCAACAGTCAGGCATCTCTTTAGATAAGAGTAAGATATACATGTTGCATTGATTTTGAATTCTCTTCAAATATGAGTGAATTTACCGAGGTTGTGACTTATTTTTGCTTTTCCATTTGCCTCCTGGCTCACTCTGGGGGTACTTTGCTCACGCAATAGACATCTTTATGAATGTACTTTCCATGATTCGACACAATTCCTGGCATCTTTTCAAGGGGAGATGTCAGTGGAGGCCTGAAATCTAAGTGCAGAGATAACACATGGTTTGAGGCTAGTTTATAATTTGAGATATAAAGTAACCCCCTGAGAAAACTATATCCTACTAAATGATAGTGTCTAATTTCCCCAGATTGCCCTTCCTTTTTTAGTTCATGAGTCTGAAAGTGATTAATTCTCTGAGAATGCCACTTTTTTTTTATTAATCATTTTGTTTACATTTAAAATGATATTCCCTCTTCCTGGTTACCTCTCCCCCTCCCCTTATCCTCTATGAGGGTGCTCCTCCACCTGCCTATCCATTCCTGCCACACTGCTCTAGCATCAAGCCTCCACAGGACCAAAGCCCTCCCCTCCACTGATGTCAAATAAAGACATCTTCTGCTATATATGTATCTGGAGCTATGGATCCCTCCATGAATACTCTTTGGTTGGTGGCTTAGCCTCTGGGAGCTCTGGATGGTCCAGTTAGTTGATATTGTTCTTCCTGTGGGGTTGCAATCCCCTTCAGGCCTTCAGGCCTTCCCCCAGCTCTTCCATTGGAATCACTGGGCTCAGTCCAATGGTTGGCTGTGAGTATCTGCATCTGTATAGGTCAGATGCAGGCTTCCTGGGTTTCTTATAGGAAGTTTTCCATGCTCCCTGGCATTCCCTGCCTTGGTGATACCCTCGGCACCTCCCAACCTACAGGCAGAGTAAAAGGATACCTCTAAATTGCTTCCTGTTTCTGTGCTTAATTACTTCAGGCATCTCAAAAGGGATGCTTGGCAGAATTTGATCCTTAACATAGTCATGCTGTGTCTCAAGTGACAAATGGTTTGAATTCTCTAGGGTTCTTTTCACACTCACAGAAAACAAAGCAGGTAGACCAGATGTTTTCTAAATGTTCTTCCACCTTCAACTCAGCAACCTGAACAGTAAAGAAAGGAGAAGGCATCATGCATGTCATCCTGCTGACATGTGTGGAACAAAGAGGAATCAGTCTTTTAAGATGAACTGCCAGTGTGACCTTCCTTGGACACAGCAAAGCTGTAGCTTTCAAGTAGTAATATGTTCTTGTTGACCAGTGGAAGCAATGCACAGAGCATTTCAAAGTGGTTTGAAGATTAAAAACCTATACAAAAGTCAGTATTACCATTAGGAGAACCAAAAGGAGGACCCCAAAGAAGTCATTTCTCAGACCCTGAATTTTAAATTTCAACTTGAAATATCACTATAAAAATGTATACTCAGCTAATTACAACACCTGCAATTTGCAAAAGGTAAGAGGAATTTGCTAACAGAAGAGGTCATGGTTTTAATATTTAGCCACCAAGAGTAACTGATGAGAATGAAGCACATTTGGGAGCTGGCAGGATGGCTCAGTGGGTAACATCTCATGCTTCACAAATCTGAATCAATCGTGGAGGAACATAACTCCTGAAATGTGTCCTCTGACCTCTATTGGAAGGAAAGAACCAACTCCCAAAATTGATCCTCTCCTCTCACCATACACAAGCCAGCATGTGCACACACATATGCGTGCGCGCGCACACACACACACACACACACACACACACACACATACACACAGAGGAACAAACAGGAACAATTTTTAGATTAAATTTAAAAATAAAAAGGGAAGACATTTTGAAAATTCTTAGTGGTTTGTCACATCATTTTTGATCAGGAACTTTTTTACTAATACACACACACACACACACACACACACACACACACACACATATTTCCAGTAGATTCTGGGGGTGTTCCCATTTAAAATCATCAAGTTTCCTATCTATGCCGTAGTCCTGCCCCAGAGGCTGTGCAACTATAATAGGAACACAGTCTCCAAGGTTGCATTTTCATAATGACACTGAGAATGGAATCAGAAAGAGGTGCTGTCTTAGTCAGGGTTTCTATTCTTGCACAAACATCATGACCAAGATGCAAGTTGGGGAGAAAAGGGTTTATTGAGCTTACACTTCCATGCTGCTGTTCATCATGAAAGGAAGTCAGGACTGGAACTCAAGCAGGTCAGGAAGCAGGAGCTGATGCAGATGCCATGAAGGGATGTCACTTACTGGCTTGCTTCCTTCTCCTGGCTTGCTCAGCCTGCTTTCTTATAGAGCCCAAGACTACCAGCCCAGGGATGGTACCACCCACAAGGGGCCCTCCCCCCTTGATCACTAATTGAGAAAATGCCTTACAGCTGGACCTCATGGAGGCTTTTTTCTCAACTGAAACTCCTTTCTCTGAGATAACTCCAGCTTGTGTCAAGTTGACACAAAACCAGCCAGTACAGATGTCCAAACATTTTCCTACATTTCATTCTAGAAGATAAATTCAAGAAAATTCAGTCAAAACATTTGTGAATGTTTTTTAATGATTTTATATCAAAGATTCTATAGGACAGACAAAACAAGACTACTGAATTGACATACTGGTGTCCCCTAAATTTTATGACATGTGTAAGATCTTATGAATTTGTTAGAGATGAACTACGAAATTTAATTCTTTTATATTTATATTTGACAGGATCCTTTTAAAATCCTAACCTCAAGATGCATAGTCTGTCTTTTGTACCACTTACATTCAATACACAGAGCTGTTCATAGAAGCTCTGGACTAAGTGCTATCTCCACTGTGTGCTTGTAAGGAGCACCAATCACACCACTGACCCCATACCTAACAGCAAGCTCACCTCTAATTCCAAGAAAAAGATTAATTTTCTTGGAAATCGCAAGGTACACCATTTTAAAGAAACAAGTGGCACAGTCTGGCTGAAGATTTTCAAGCTTTCTTTCAGTATATCATCTTACTAAGAAAAATATAATAGATGTATTATATAGATACATATTACATATGTATATAATATGTATATATAATTCCAGGATTTCTTCCCATTCCAGGAGAAACCAACAGAGGCAAACTTTTCTATTATAATTATTATTTATCGTAAGAATAGAGTAGGATTTTGAAATAAAGTTAATAGAATGCTACAAACACACACACACACACACACACACACACACATCCATGGTTTTTGATTTAACAATGAAATGTTTAAGGAAAACTATAGACCAAATTGAAAAGTTTAACAATCTTTTCTTTGATTTTTGGAGCACTTATCATCTGTATGAATCATTTGGCATGAGTATATTTCATGTATGTATTTCCTGACATACTTGGAAAGTAGGTGATGGAAATAAACCCACTGTAGTGCTAAGCCCATACCTTGGCATAACCTGATATATTAATCACTGACATACACACTTGCAGGAAGAAGCCTAATGAAACACACTTAAAATCTTTATTCATTGATTTACAAAGTGTACAATATTTACATTTAGGCATTAATCCCATACTAACATGGATGTTGAAGAAAGTCTAAAAATAAATATGTAGAACATAGGTTAATATACACATCATGGCTCTTTGCATTTTAAGCCATCACCAATGGTGAGGTTTAATGGAAAGTTTAAAGTGACAACAGTCACATGGTTAACTAGTCCTGGACCTTCTACTTGAATGGTCCCTCCTTGGCTTCTTGAAGCTGGGGGTGGTGAGCAAATCCACAGTCTTTCAAGAGAATTAAAAAGACATTGAAAGGCATTATGGATCTGTGCAGCACATGTACAATGGCTGCTACTCCCCAGGTGAAGACAGTCTGTACCCTTGAGAACCCAATCCCTGAAAACCAGCCAGGGAGGCTCTCATGTGGTCAGTCCCTTGTCTCTTGTTCAGATTGCATGCAGACTTGGCAAATGTCAGCAGAATGTGACCATGCACAAAAACGGTACTTGTAGACATGTACAACATCAAATTCTCCTTGTCTTACAGCATCTTTAGATGCAAGGTCAACCATCTCCTCTCTTTACCAGAGGATAAATAAGGAAGCTATAACTTTACTCCCCAAAGAAAAAGTGACAACTGTGGACACATGCAAATGTCATCCTGAGAAGCAGGGTATGTTCTACATAAGATGGGGAAATTCCCATGAAGTCAGGCCTAGAGGTTTTCCTAGCTGAGAAATTCCATCCCCCCCTTCCCCTGTGTTTTTTTCCCCCCCAAACATGTCACATCCCACATAAACTAAATCTGAAGTAAAAGGCTTCATTTATCAAACGTTGTTGAGCCTTGGGGCCTTCACTTATACACATCAATATGTTCTGTGCTTACAGAATTGATGTAGGGTTGTATGGCCTAACTATGTAAAGTGCTTAGCAAAGTGCCGGGCACATAAGAGGTGCTTATTACAGGTCTTTCTCTCCTGTTCTCCCATCTGCAGCTATAACAAGGACTTGACAAGCCTGCCAAACTCTTCATTAAGGCTGTGTGATGCAACTTCAATGACTTACATCAGAGTTTCTGCCGTCAGTTCAGATTTGGTCCCTGAGGGGGTCTCATTTGAGCTATAGCTCCCTGTGCAGGGCAGATATATTTGAACATCATTGACCTCTTCAAGACATAGCTCCACCAAGTTCCCTGTGGACACACTCCCACAGCCCTGGAAAGACCATCACTTTAATATTTCTTGGGCTACATTTCTGGGGAGACAAGGAGTCAAACCCTCAAGGCAAATGCACAACTTGTTACTCTTGTTCATAGCACAGTAACTTTTTCAGCATCAGTACGAGGATCACAGATAACTTCCCTCGGACTGGAGCAATGAGGAGCGATGACAATCCCTTCGGCCGTTGAAAGCAAGCATTCTAACTGATATTTTGTTCAGGAAAAAAAAGAATTTTTTTAAAATATAGTTTTCAGTTTATACCATACAAAAATAAATGCCATTTAAAGAATATACATGGGAGAGGAAAAAAACACAAGTTTTTACGTTAAAAAAAAAATACATGAAGGACAATGAAAGTCTTTTCTTCTCCTTCAAAAACAGTAGCTGAGGGAAACAAAAGCTAGTCCTTGGCCACCATCCTACTTACAATCCACCTTTTTTCTCATCCCAGCACACATGTGTTCTTATCTTATTGATCAAATAAGAACTTAACCCAGAACTTTCTCTTTAAAGTCCCTGTGGTTGTGGAAGGAGACAGCTCTTTGGCAGTAAGTACTATGGAAAGAGAAAGATTTTTGCTTAGCCATTTCTGAGCCTTCAAAACGAAGTAGGACTCCACAGAGCTTCCATTATTCTGAAGTCCTCTCTCTGACTAGATCAGCTATATCTGAATAGAATGCAACACCTGCAGAAAATAATCCCATCCATTTAGCAACATTTTAGATGCTGCTGGCCCAGTTGGAATCCAGGAACTCAGGGAGCATAATTGGTTCCCAAGTCAAGGCCAATCTGTCCAGCTATAAGAAGGGATAACGTCATCTTGTGGATGCTAATTTCATCAAGTTGGAGGGAATCTTTCTCTTTTCACTCCTACAATACAACACACTTCTATAATGGCCGTTTTTTTTTTTTTTTAAATCTTCTACAAAGAGCAGAAGGAACATGTTTCCCAGTGTTAAGATAAGAAGACTGGGGAAATTAAATTGAGCAAGGTTCTTTCAACTCTTTCGGGGTCTCCACCAGAATCTCAAAGAAACTATGCCATTTATTTTGGATCTAAAGTTTCAAACTTCTAAAGCTATAGGTGCAGGTGTGATTGCAATTAAGCCAACAGTTCTTTACTCTTTTCCTGAAAAGAATGACTATTTCCTGCATGCGTAGTTTATTCCTCAGAGAGCCCAGGATCTCCTGCAGCTCACGCAGAGATTCTGAAGCAAGAACCCCAGACATCAATAAACGCAGAACTCTTTCTTGGAGCGAAAGCACAGTTTCGTGGTACAGAAATCAGGGTCTGTATTGGGGACAGGCTGACTCAGATGGAGTTGTGGTTAGGCTGGAAATGAGAGCACGGAAGCAATACTTGCTCTTCATGGTAATGGTAATGGCTGGCTGTGATGACATCTGGGATGCTGTGGTTGCACTGTATCACTACTGCCAAGCTAATGACTTCATGCATGACTGAGGGCCATGATGAAACCCACAGAGCTCATCTACATTTGGTAGAGAGGGCTGCTATAAGGTGAGTCCCAGCCACACCCACAAGCAGGACACAATCACTGACACACGGTGTGGGTGCCCATTCGTCTGGTTTATAGGTGATGTGGTGGCAAAGGTGGCATCAGTTTCATTTCGAGGGAGCGGTAGATTACAGATATTTCCTTCACAGCAGGAGGTGCAGATCTGAAAGGAAGAAAGACAACAAAGAGTGAGGAGAAACTAGCCTGTTTCAGAAGGAGGCAGGACACTGGAGGGAACAGTCTCCCTCCCGGAAAATGAGAACAGTCTGCTCTAGAAAAGGAACACTGTCTGACATTCATGAAGGGTAAGAATAATATCCCATCTGGAAGCAGCATGCTCAAAATGTGAGGACCAGCCCAAATTTCAGGGCACCTCACCTGTGGCTGCTAGGCTTCACGGTCCTCTGAGACACTGGTTATGTCAGACTACCTCTGACATGGGAACTGTGAAACTTGCCTTTTTCCTCAAAGAGGCTTTTCCTGACATCGGGAAGTCACTGTTAAGAGGGTAAAACTTCCTCTTTGACACAGTGAGGATGAGGTGGCAATGCTTGGGTCATGCCCTGAATGCTTACCTTCATTCGAACTACAGCTATGGTTAACTCCATTCTCCTGCATGGGAAACATCTGAAGGGTTTTCACTTATTCAGTTACCCATGCTTCCTACTGCTTTCCCCTTGAACCGTACAAAAGAAGTGAACCGAATGGTTTATTGACAGAAATTATTTTGGGCCATGGCTACACACTGTGCTGACCAGCAGCCTCAAAACCAGTTAGGGCTTGTTAGAAATGTGGAATCTCACACCTTATCCAGCACTGGGGGAACTAGAATCTGAATTTTAACAACGTCCTCCCAGATGAATCAGATTCATAAGGTTATTCATAAGGTTCCCATAAGGATTACCCAATCCAGTTACTAGTCAGGACAGATTTAACCCTTTAACCACATTCAACGTGCATCCTAAAATAGCGTAACACTGAGATAAAACCCGAGAGGTCAGAGGTGAGTTTGACTTCTTCTCCATTTCTCTCACTAGCTGTACTGATGTACACAACTGAGACATCTTTGAGTTTTCAGTGCTTCTCTTGTTTTGTTTTGTTTTTTTAAATCACACTAATGCTTGAGAGCCAAGCCCAGCTGCTGGAAGGGTTAGACAATGACCTTGATTTGGCCTTTCTTCGAAGTAGTAACAAGGAGGCAGGTGATTTTTTAAAATTTTAATTCTTAGTGAACTTAAGAAATCCCTTAAAAATTGTTTCTGCAGCTTAAAAATTAATAGCAGCCCTGGGTGACAATGCTGTTCTGGGGTATTGAGAGAGGGAGTTTCCCTCAACCCTAAGGAGGTGGCCTGACAGGTGGGCAGATGTCACATAAAGGCCAAAGTGTGATAAGACCATCCAGTCAGTGCTGACCCACTGCTGAAACAGCAGAACTCTAGAAATACACAATGCTGGCTTCTTTCTATTCTCCTTCCTAGATGCCCCCAAAGCTCATTTTATATAGAATGCTCTGTGTGCAGGCACCAGCTAAAGTTTAAGGCAGACAAATCCACAAGACAATGGCTTTCTTATCACCTATCATATGACTCAGGTGCCAGTGGAGAACTTCCCTAAACTGGGACCCCAATAACGACATGCACCCTCACTCTGCAGAAAGTTATCAGAATATACTGCTGCCTGCATCCTTGGGTGGATGACTTGGAGTATCTGCCGTGCTCTACCAAGATATGTGCAGAGTGGTCCCTGACCCTCTCCTTTCGGGGCTCTTCTGAGTGAAGAGAGGCTTATGATAATCTTCAGCATCCTCTTTGAATGTGCTTAGACACTCCTTTGCTCTGATTTACACTGGTATACTTCTAGAGCAAACAGGAAAGCAGGCACATTTCCATGTCATGTAAAGACAGTGAGGCAGCCTAAGTAATCTGCAAATGAAGACTGAAGACTTCCATAAGGAGAGTTAATGTTTTCCCAGACCTTGTAGCCTTCATGTTCTGAGTCTCGGCAGCCTGTGGATAAGCACTCCTCCAGCGGAACACAGCGTTTGGTGACAGAGATGCTGTTTCCTGTGACTTCCATAGTGTGCTGAGTGTAGCAGTATCGGGTGTCTGTCAAGAGAAAGTAACCCTTAATTGAGATGGGAAATGTAAGCCCGGTCTGACTAAAAAGAACACAGCAGGTTGTTTTCCTGGATGCCCCTGAAATTAATTTTACACGAATGCTCTAAATACAAGCACCATATAATGTTTACAGGGACCCATTATATGGCTTAGACACCAATAAAGACATTTCCCAACCCAGGACCCCAATAATGAGATAAACTTTTACTTTTCAGAACGTTATCAAAAAAACTTGTTTCCTGCGCTCAGATGAACGACCCTGGGAGTCTGCCGAGCACTCTACCAAGGTGATTCCCAGGAAGGTACAGCAGCACACAGGGTGGAAACAACCCCCATGCTAAAATCCACTTCACCATGGCAGAGCAAGGGCCTCCTGCAGAACAATGGTCTCTCTACCCATCATGATCCCCCAAACCAAGACACAATGTCATAACTCTTTGCCTTTCCACACACTTTGCCACTGATTTTACTTTTATCTTTAGGGGTGAGTGCTTCAGAGGATGGCTGCTTCTGGTGGTGAGAACCATAGGGATTATTTCCAAGCAGATTTGGAAGAGTGAGCTAAAGGAAACATTGGGGTGTGTAACAACAGGCTTTCAGAAGATGGAAGATTACAGCTGGTGTGCACATGATGTTATTCCCATATAACATCAGAAGAATTAGAAATGACTGGATACATTTTGTTTGGTAAAACTGGTTCTCGACAAAAGAACAAACTTGGCCACGAAAACAGCCAGATCTAGAATGTTCAGAGCCTGACCAACACGATAGGTCTACAAATCTGGGTAACCTCATTTCTCCTACTCTGATTTCCATGCCTCTCTGGTAGATGATGGCCACTATGGAAGTCTGGAATCCTTCTTTATCTTGAGGAGAAAGCTTAAGATTCCTCCCAGAATTCCAGAGAGAATTTAAGAAATAAGAAAAACGGCGTTGCTGATGTAATTATTTATGGCCCACAGGCAGCACGAAGCAGAGTGCTCCAGTCCCACCTCAGTATCCCAAGAGAATGAATAATTCTTACGAAGTGTCACTGAGCTGTTTTTCATCCATTTCTTGGCTCTAACTCTGCAGGCTTTATACATTTGGGATACTTAGTTGCTAATATGGAATTATGATCATCTATGGTGTTATTTATTAAGCAATAAAAATTCTCCCATCAGATTCTGTCATGATTTTGGCATCTTTTAACCAAAGAGCTAATGTTCAAAGAAGAAAGCATAATATATTAGGTCCCAAGAATGGGCTAATACAGACCATATCGAACCATCTGGAAAAAAACGCAGACTTGAGGAGTTTTAAATGTCTTCCTAGACATGTTCACCTCACAGGAATGCAGAATCACCTCTGAATCTGACCAATGGCACCTCCTTTCCCAGGTGACACTGCTATGGATGTTTATTCCCTCTCTGGGGTGCTGTTCCCACAATGCACCCTGCCTGGAATTCTGTTTCCTGGAGTCAGCCTATGGAGGCAGTCTCCAGTCTGCTCAGGACCCTGTGGAGTTCTTTGGGATTAGGTTAAGTGAGGTCATCTAGAGGTGAACACCTGACAAACCCCCCACCCCCACCCGTGCCCTCCACCCCTAAGCCCTAGCCTCTAATTTAAGGTGGAGGTGACTGGCTATTGGATGAAGGGGAGGATGGTTTCTCATCTGCCTCTGTTTGGCAGGCTTTAACAAATGAAGACCAGAGGCCTAAGAGCTTACTTTGGCATCAGACGAGGGTCAATTATGGCTGTGATAGGTACACCTTTCCCACTCCCACTTCAAATGTTGCAGAAAGCAATAAAAGCAGGAATGTTCTTATCTCCTGTTTCTGCATGGCTCAGGCAAACTTGAGCAGCTGCCAGAGGCTGTGCGGCCTGAATTGTAAATGCACACAGTTAACATCACACCCAGATGGAATAAGTAAATCATTATAGACTTCAGGTTGGGAAAACTAGGTTCATCCCTCAAGGAATGAATGATCTTGTCTGAAATAAGCCTTAAGATAACAATCGGTGAACTGGATACAACTATGTTTTCTTCATATTTTTCTCGTTAATTTACTAATGGGAAGTTTATTCCTCCAAGCTCAAGTGGGTCCAGCAACTGATTGAAATTACCCCCCCCCCCAGGAAAATGCACAAAACCCTAGCATCTGATAAGTTAATTTTTGCCATTCTGTGGTGAGGGGAGAAAGATCATTGAAAATCCTGGGAAAGAATTTTCTCTTAAACACCATCATGTGTAACCCATAAAACGAGGCTATGCTGAGAACTGCTATCACCTCTCACAGTTGGTACCTTAACCCTGAACAGCAGTTCCTCAGGGTATCCACTCCACTTCCTAACTTGCAAAGGCCCTAGGTGAGTTGTAAAATGTTAATATAGAGAAAGGCTCTGCCGTTAAATATGGTTTTGAGATGCTCAAATAAAGCTGAGGTGGTTTCACTGGTGCACATTTTATGAGCGCCGTCGATATGGACGGTGATCTGTGATCTCCCAGGGTGTACTGGGGCAAGCAGATGCAATTTCCCAAGCAGAAACAGGTGACCCACGTGTGGCTTATCACTGAGCTGGAGCACTGATCAAAACTGGGTTTTAGCTGCAGAGCGTGGCTCTCCGTGCATTCTGAATAATCCTGAGGTTGGTAATGAGGTTATATGAGAATCCAACCTACTGATAGCTTCACACTAAAAGGATTTCAAAGGCTTTTATCTAAAAGATAAAAGATGGATTTGAATTTCTACCAGGTTAGTTTCAGCCTCCAAAATCTCATATGCTGCGACTGCATGGTATTCCCGGAGGTTGAGAAGCCAAACTCTTTAACTCACTGTAAAGTCAGAAATAGGGAAGACAGCTTAATCAATAGCTGGAAAGCACAAAGTAAAATCTTCACAACTTTCTTCCTCTCTCTGCTTGTGCCTCTGTCCCTCTCTCTCCTTAGCCAAGTTTTGAAATTTAAAACCAGTTCACAGCTAAAATGAACTTTCACAAACTCACCACTGTGGATTCCAACAAAAGAAACTGCTTCAACAATATATATATACATACACACACACACACACACACACACACACACACACACAAAAGGAACTACCTCTCTACCTCTGCCGGTATGTCAGAGGAGAGCATTTCCCCACTGCTGGCGATTCTCTGCGGCTGTGCTAGTTTGGGTTTTACACAAACACGTATAATGTTTAAAGCACTGCTAGGAAACAATTCCCTGGATGCAAGAAAATGAATGGGAAGGAAAGCATTGTAACAGCAATATCACACACTATACTGGAAATCAAAGAGCTCATAGCCTGCCTGTACTCCTTAGCTTCTTAGCACACAGCACCTGCGTGCTGACTCAGGCAGCCACTGGTCCCCGAGGCTGGAGGTGCAGGATCTCTTTGCAATTCCTACTCTGCTGTTTAATCACCTCTATAGGATTTTCCACCCAGACTCCAGAGTCTTATCTTCTCTGCCTCTGTTTTCTCTTCCAACGCCTGTTTGAACCAGACTGTAGACATGCTCTACAGCTCTGTCCTTGAACCAATTTTCTCCAGAGTGACCTCTCAAGCCTATTCTACTTCTTTAGTCTCTTTCTTTCATCTATCTCCTGGACACCGCCAATGCCACGTCACCCTTCACACATCTGCAATGAAAACCTTTCTCCCTCCCGATTATCTCCACATGTGTCAGACCCAGGACGGCACCACCTGGAATGTGACACCTCTATGTTTCCAGGAAACGTGAACCAGAAATGCTCCAAATCTGAATCTCTAAATTCTCTGAAATGTCTCCATTATACATTTCCTATTGCAAGATTTCATCACTTCCTGATTTGGGTCTGAATAACATTCTAGAAAATTGATAAATGTGTCCAATTTGAATTCACTTTTAAGTAATGAATCTTTGTGTTCACTTAAAGATCCTGGAGACATTGGCTTTATTGTTGTTATGAATCTACAGATGAACTTCCATAATCTACCTACATGCCTACATACTCCAGCCGTCACTGAAAACAACCTCACTAAAACTTGGCAAAAATCTTGTAAAAGCAGGCCTCCCTTACAAATCGAATGTCAGGCAATGTGGAACTCTTTCTATTGTCAACCAGTGGGAAATGTTGAATGGATGGATGTTTCTAGATGGGAAAGCCAAGAACAGGAACTGAAGAGGGCAGAGGACTGACGGACAGCAAACGTCTGGGCCAGTGGCGCTCGACCTTCCTATTGCTGTGACCCCTTAACACAGTTCCTCATGTTGTGCTGACCTCTGAATCATAAGGTCATTTTCACTGCTACTTCATAACCGTAATTTTGCTACTATTATCAACCATAGGGTAAATATCTGTGTTTTTTGATGGTCTTAGGCAACACTTGTGAAAGGGTCCGTTGACCCCCAAAGGGGTTGTCACCGACAGCTTGAGAACCGATGGTCTGGGCTATCCTTTCCAGAACATCTGTTAAGCTCTAAGAATCCCTGAGGCCCAGTTCTTTCCTCTGCCTCTCAATCCTTTTTGTGTTCTTCAGACTGAGCATTTTCTATGGTTCTGATTCCAAATCACTGATTCTTTCCTTTGTTGCTTCAACTCTGTTGGGATAGCCGCTGAACATTTTTATTTCAAGTACAGTCATGGTTTTGGGTTTGTCTGTTTCACATTCAGAAATGTTCATTTGGCTCCACTTATATTTCCCATTTCTTTGCTACTTTTAGTGTCATTATGATTACTGAAGCATTATTTTTTTTTTAACGGTGCTGATTTAAACTTTTCTTCAGGCAATTCCCCATCTCTCCCTCAGTTTGGTATTCATTTGTAAGAGTTGGGATCTGTAGTGTCCCTCAAAGGCCCGTGTCCTAAAAACTTGATCGCCAGCCTCTGGTGTAACTAAGAGGTAGTGGAGACTTTAAGAAGTGAATGAGAGGCCAGAGACACCCGCCTGACCCAGGAAACCTCCATAAACAAGCAGTGTAGGAAGAAAGCTACCTGCCCACTTGTGCTAAGGAGCCAGCAGGAGGCGGGCTCCAGATGCAGGGACTGAGGAAAAGCCAGGAGGTAAGAGCCTGCCTGCTTCCACCTGTGGCCAGAGACACCCGCCTGACCCAAGAAACCTCCATAAACAAGCAGTGCAGGGAAAAAGCTACCCGCCCACTTACGCTGAGGAGTCAGCCAGCAATAGGAGGACTCTAGACGCAGGATCTGAAGAACAGCTGGAAGAGAGAACTGGTCTCCCAGGATTACTGGCATCTGAGCTTGAAGGAAAGACAAGCCACAGTCAGAGAGAGAAAGACCAGCTAACACCAGAGATAACCAGATGGCGAAAGGCAAGGGCAAGAACACAAGGAACAGAAACCAAGACTACTTGGCTTCATCAGAACCCAGCTCTCCCACCACAGCCAGCCCTGGATACCCCAACACACCAGAAAAGGAAGACTCAGACTTAAAATCACTTATCAAGAGGATGATAGAAGATTTTAAGAAAGAAAGAAATAACTCCCTTAAAGAAATATAAGAGAACACAGGTAAACAACTGGAAGCGCTTAAAGAGGACACACAAAAATCCCTTGAAGAATTACAGGAAAACACAATCAAATGGGCAGAAATACAGGAAAACACAATCAAACAAATGAACAAAACCATTCAGGAATTAAAAACAGAAATAGAAACAATAAAGAAATCACATAGGGAGACAACCCTGGAGTTAGAGAACATAGGAAAGAAATCAGGAGTCATAGATGCAAACATCACCAACAGAATACAAGAGATGGAAGAGAGAATCTCAGGTGCGGAAGATACCATAGAAAACATGGACATAACAGCCAAAGAAAACACAAAATGCAAAAAGCTCCTAACCCAAAACATCCAAGATATCCAAGATGCAATGAGAAGACAGAACCTGAGGATAATAGGCATAGAAGAGAGTGAAGACTCCCAACTTAAAGGACCAGTAAATATCTTCAACAAAATTATAGAAGAAAACTTCCCTAACCTAAAGAAAGAGATGAACATAAGCATACAAGAAGCCTACAGAACACCAAATAGACTAGACCAGAAAAGAAATTCCTCCCGTCACATTATAGTCAAAACACCAAATACACAAAACAAGGAAAGAATATTAAAAGCAGTAAGGGAAAGGCAGACCTATCAGAATTACACCAGACTTTTCACCAGAGACTATGAAAGCTAGAAGATCCTGGGCAGATCTCATACAGACTCTAAAAGATCACAAATGCCAGCCTAGGCTGCTATACCCAGCAAAATTCTCAATAATCATAGATGGTGAAACCAAAATATTCTACAACAAATCCAAATTTGCACAGTATGTTTCCACAAACCCAGCCCTACAAAGAATAATACAGGGGAAACACCAACTCAAGGAGGGAAACTACACTCAAGAAAAAGGAAGAAAGTAATCCTTCAACAAACTCAAAAGAAGATAACCACACAAACAATATAAACAACATCAAAAATAACAGGAAATAACAATCACTATTCTTTAATATCTCTTAACATCAATGGTCTCAACTCCCCAATAAAAAGACATAGACTGATAGATTGGATCCATAAACAGGACCCAGCATTTTGCTACATTCAGGAAACATACCTCCGTGTTAAAGACAAACACTACCTCAGAGCAAAGGGCTGGAAAACAATTTTCCAAGCAAATGGCCCCAAGAAACAGGCTGGAGTAGCCATTCTAATATCGGATAAAATTGACTTTCAACCAAAATTCATCAAAAAAGATGAGGAAGGACACTTCTTACTCATCAAAGGAAAAATCTACCAAGAAGAACTCTCAATTCTGAACATCTATGCCCCGAATGCAAGAGCTCCCACTTTCATAAAAGAAACTCTACTAAAGCTCAAAGCACACATTGCACCTCACACAATAATAGTGGGAGACTTCAACACCCCACTATCAACAATGGACAGATCTTGGAAACATAAACTGAACAGAGACACAGTGAAACTAACAGATGCTATGAACCAAATGGGTTTAACAGATATCTATAGAACATTTCATCCTGCATCAAAAGAATATACCTTCTTCTCAGCACCTCATGGTACTTTCTCCAAAATTGATCATATAATTGGTCACAAAACAAACCTCAACAGATATGGAGGGATGTCACTTACTGGCTTGATTCCTTCTCCTGGCTTGCTCAGCCTGCTTTCTTACAGAGCCCAAGACTACCAGCCCACAGATGGTACCACCCACAAGGGGCCCTCCCCCCTTGATCACTAGCTGAGAAAAGCCTTACACCTGGATCCCACAGAGGCATTTTCTCAACTGAAGCTCCTTTCTCTGTGATTAACTCCAGCTTGTGTCAAGTTGACACACAAAACCAGCCAGCACAGTAAGCGACAATAAAGCTTCCTCTTTGAATGGTTTGTTATGTCAGGCACTTGCTATGCTTTCCATTCAGATTGAGATCTCTCTGGTATGGTGAATGATTTTTTCACTGAAATCTGGACCTTTTCATATGACATTCTACATCATATGAACCCTCCTGGCTTGATAATGCTAGGGCTGCCTGAAAGTCCTCCCCACCCAGCTTTTACAGATGCCGTTCAGAGTATGAGGTGGGGCTTAGTGCCAATAGGTGGTGGGAGGCAAAGTTCGGACTCCCCACCAACCTGGTTTTTACACCAGATGGGGTGGAGACAGCTCACTGTTGGTGGATTTGGAAGTCTAATATCCAGCACCATGCTCTCTGTGAGCAATGTGGGGAGACCTCATAACTACCCAGAGGGAAGGAAGTCCCCATTACTTCTCTAGAACCATCCTAACAGGTAGGGCGGGACAGCAGAGGACAGCGGGCCATGATCTAAAGAGTGGTCTCTCTGTTCCCTTTTGCTGGTGGGGGTGGAGTTACAATTTTGTCTGTGATGTTTGCTGAGACTAATGATGTTTCCTGCCCTTTTAGGCTGCCACCTTCCCAGGAGGTTGGCTGGAGAAAGGAAGCTTTTGTTAGGGTTTATTGTGCTAGTGTTAGCTTATTTTTTAGTTTCAAGTCTAGAAAAAATACTTGGAAGTCATCACAGTATTCCTGTTCTTTGGGTCCTGATGGCCATAGCTAGTTTGCAATGGTCTCCTTAGCCACCTTCAGTGTTTCTCTTTCTTTTTGGTTGGTACACAATGGTCAGGATTTTACTTGCACTCAGTATGGGACACAGGAGTGAGCATCAGTGGCATCTCCCCAGAAGTGAAAGCCTTTAGCACCTCTGGCATCAGTCTAGATAATTCTACTTAGGAAAATGGTTTGTACACTGAAGGATGTTCAGCAATCATATGACCTCTTCAGACTGGATACCCCCAAATATCTCCTGTAGTGGGCAGAAGCCTGGTTCTGATCTACTGTTCTAGATTATGAAGAACAACATCCATGCTTGTTGGTGCCTACATCCCTACAACATAGAACACAGCCTTGCACAGCCCACAGGTTCTTACTTTATTAGGAAGGTCAATGTAGATATGGGAAGGACATATCTTCCATGCTCTTCTGCTTAAAGCTTAATCAAATGAAAACACTTTAATTTATATCTGTGATACTTATTACACCTCTACCATTTCTGCCCTCTGAATGAGCTCATCTAATTTATGTGCCATCTCTGGCTGGAGAGATGGTTCAGTGGTTAAGAGCACTGACTGCTCTTCCAGAAGTCCTGAGTTCAATTTCCAGCAACCACATGGTGGCTCATAACCATCTATAATGGGATCTGATGCTCTCTTCTGGTATATCTGAACAGAGTGACATTGTACTCAAATATATTAAATAAATAAATAAATAAATATTTAGCATCTCTATGAAAACTGTAATTTTTGTGTAGTGTAGCCACTTGAGGAAATTATTTGCTAAGATCTATTAAGAGTATACTCTATTAACGTAAGTCACACTCACACACACATTACTCATTCTCTCTCTCTCTCTCTCACACACACACACAAACACACTACACACACAATGGTAAAAAAAATGAAAGTTCTAGCATATTTCTAGAGAATTATTTGTATAGCTGAAAACTGAAGGCTATAAAAATGCCCACTGGCATCAAAATAAATAAATTAGGGCCTCTATTCACATAACAGAAAGAACAAATGGAAGAGATTTCGTAAGGCTAGTTATCTTATATAACACTGAACAAAAGGAATTAGAAGAAAAGCTGAGAAGCCAACACAATACAAAGCTGATCTATATTACTAGAAATCAGGATAGTGCCATATTAGTTTGTTAGGGCTGCTATAAAAGCTACCATAGAACGGACTGCTACCAAGGTTTTTTCTTCAATTTTGGAGGCTACAATTTTGGAGTCCAGCTTTCTTCAGAGGCTGCTTTCCTTGGCTCATTGATGGCTTCTTCTCTTCACGTATTTGCATCATCTTTCCGCAGTGCCTGTCTAGATTCCAATTTTCTTTCACAAGGACACCAGTCATAAGGGATCAGCATTCACCCAAAGATGTCATCTAATCTTAATCTCTGCATTAAAGACTCTGTAACATTCCTAGGACCGAGGGGTGAGACTTTCAATATAGGATTGGGGGCATGTGCTTCATTCAATAACAGGGACCTTTGTCTAGAGGAAAGGACAGAAATAGGCACAAGAGAGGCTTCTGAGCTTCTGGAAATGGTTACTTCTTAAAGTGGGTTCTGCTTCCACCTTGCGTCATCTATTAGAAAGGTGACACAGTTTGCTCTTCTGTGAGTGTATCATACCATAATTCCAAGCTCGGTAATGGAAAGGCACTCCTGATGAAAGCAAAGCAGCCCATGAAAGGACGTCTGTAGACATGGCTGCCAGGGGGCCAAATTACTTACTGCTCAGCCTAACAGGAACCATAGAGCCTCTGATGTCCAGCCATTGGGTTATCTTCTTGGCTCTTGGACTCCTACCAAAGGCTCTCCAGAGACTACCTGCCACTATGGGTTTTTGTCTTCGAGACAGAAATGAACAGTAAACAGGTGCTCATCAACCCAACTGAATGGATACCAGTCTCCTTTCTCTTGTACCTCTTGGCAAACTGCCAGACAATCGCATCCCTGTTATTTTCAAAAACATCAACCGCACTTTTTTTTATTGGTATCTCTTATTTCTTGAGAGAGTTTTCCTAGAACTTCCCCTGAAGCTCTCATTCCCTTCCTCTGCCTCTCAAGTTCTGGGGTCACAGGCATACTCCACCAAACTTGGCTCTATGATGCACAGACATTATAATGACAGGTGACACATCCACATGAGGAATGCTTCAAAAGCTGGCATCCAGAAAGCATGTGCTCATTACTAAGCTAAGTCTGGGAAGGTATGTAAACAGCAGTGAGGATTTAGGAGACTTTGCAGCAGACTGGTTCAAACAAAGCAAGATGGCAAAAGCATGAAACGGAAACTGCCCATCTGAGGTTGACACCGTTCTCACTGCTGTGACAAAATACTCAGTCTGTGAAACTCTGAGGACTTCATTTTGGTCCATGGCTTGAGTGAAGTTCCTCTACCAGGCAGGGACAGCAAGGAGGGGTTTATCGCACTGGGAGTGTGTAGCTGAGATTGCTCACTTCTCAGTGAACAAGGGTGCAAGAATCCAGCCAAAACTGGGGTCCACTCTAGCCCAGAAAGCCCAACAGCAGCAGCTTCTTCCTCTGGCTGGGACCCACCTCGTAAAGGGTCCAGAACTTACGAAAATGGTACCATATCTGGGGGCAACTGTTTAAACACCGAAGTGCATGGAGCACATTTCACACTCAAAATTATAGAACCACCAAAGAAACAGAAAATATCTAGACAAAAGCATTGTGAACTGGAGTAGGCTTGATAGTCTCAATTACTACTACAACTTATACTACTAAAATTAAAAACTAATAATAATTTGCATTTAAGATGACAGAACTTTTGGTTTAAAATATATGGATGATGTCTTGAAAAACCAAAAAAAAAATATGGATGAAATATCTAGTATTATTATCTATACAATATCTAATCATAATATTAAATATTATATATATTATATACAAATATATATAAATAAATAATGAATGAAAGAAAAATTTTGAGAATTTTACTTGCTGACGGCCATCCTTGTATCATCTTACCAATACAAAGACTAAAATTGAAGTCATCGAGACAGCTAAAGCTACTCAACTCTGGTGAAGGCACAGGAAAGCTTCCAGAATACAAAGGGTTTGAAGAGCAAGGTACCAGAGAAGAGAAAAAGCTCATTTAGTTAGGCCTGGCCTGCTGTACCTGGGCTCCTCTTGGGGCACTTGCTAATGCAGAACATACAGGAGCAGAGGCTGAGAAGCCAAGCAGAACTTGAGGCCAAGGGGCAGAGAAGTAGGGGAGAGTCTTAGTCTATCTCAGCAGGGTTGCATGCACAAGCCCAGTTCAGAGCTAGTTGGGTAACTGGGAGGAAAAAAGAGCCAGACAGGCTCAGAATGGAAGTCAAGGTTGGCAGTTATTCATACTTAATGTTTAAAAAATACTGTGGACTTCCAGCTTCTGTTGTTTCTGTCAATAGTAAGTTTGGGCAGCATTGTGCAGCAACTGTTTGTGTGCACAGATGCAGAAAGAACAGGAATTTTGAAAACTCAGAGCTTTAGGCGGTATTTGGTAAAGGCAATGCGTGTGTTCTCATGCCTGGCAATTACTATTCCTGAATAGACCTGCCTATCAGGAATACATATGTGCATGTACCAAAAGACACAGAGAAGAATATTTATGCTCTTCAAAACCAGACAGAGCCCAAATGCTCACAATAGCAGAATAGATGAATTTTTGGTGTATCCACATAATGATCTACTAAATACCCATGAGAAAGACTAACATTGCAGCTCACAGAACACTGTAGTTTCACACCTAATATTGTTTGAAAGCAAGACTATGTCCCATAGAGTTGCATTTACACAGAACACAATGGCAGTGGTCACATTATTGGGGCCTTTATGGGGTGGGGTGTATCAGACTGAGAGACTGATATGGTTTTATGACCTCACATCACAGTAGACATTCAGAACCTTAACCAGATAAGTATAAAGAGGTGTCCACTTATGATTTTTCTTATGTCTGCATTTTGACATTTCAGTATTTCTTTAAAAGGGGGCCATTTAAAACCTCCATTTAGTATGGCAATACAATGAGAAGAGGGAACAACTAAAAGTCATCTCATTTCTTAGTAACCTGAGGTGCTGGAATGAACTCTCCAAAAAGGGAAAGATCTGCAGGACACACACTGAGGAAGATCCTGATTTTCTATTCTGGGACGTTGCAAAGTCTTGAGTTAATATGGGATTTAGCAATATCTTGAGATAAAGTGTAGAAGCCTGGGGGGAGGGGAGCTAAATCCTAAGTATAAACTTACCTAAAAGCCGGGCAGTGGTGGCGTACGCCTTTAATCCCAGCACTCGGGAGGCAGAGGCAGGCGGATTTCTGAGTTCGAGACCAGCCTGGTCTACAGAGTGAGTTCTAGGACAGCCAGGACTACACAGAGTAACACTGTCTTGGGGAAAAAAAAAAAGAAAATATATATCACTCTTATTTTTAAAAAAATCAGAAAAGAGTGCACCAGGGACTGGCCTGTCAGAGAAGAAGCTTTCCTAGAAGGGCTTCTCCTCAGCTGAACTGGAGATCTTATTTCTATTTCCTGCTTGTCCCCACCAGATCAGCATCCAGAAAGAGCCACCAGGGGACATCTTCAGTGATTCATTTTCACAAGAAAACGGTGTGCAGCTGAGAAGCTAGGAGCAGAGGATTTCTTGTCTAAGAGGATATCTTAGCATTTCCTTTTGCTTTTCTATCAGAAATACTTCAAAGGGAGAATTTTGTCTTGGGGGAGGCAATGCCATTTCCTCATGAAGGACAATGTATTCTCAGGGTAGGTCTCATGAGTTGATATTTAAACCCTCAGACCCTTGATAAACATTTATATAGATCCTCTATCAACACAGAGACATCACGGGCAAAGTGACATGTATCCAACTATGTGAATCTCAGCTCCTATTTTGCATCTTCTGTTCCTTTAGTTGGCCTCTCTCATATGACGTGATCTCAGTATCCTTTCGTTTACAAAATCAAGAAAAAGTGACCAGGTTTGGAAAAAGTGTGATGAAATTTGCAGCAAAACCTGCAGCGACTGGAATCAGTGACGGAGTGCATCTTAGACTCCTTTCTGGAACAGGGAGTACCATGAATCTGTAAGGCTCAGAGATGGAGGAGGAAACTTACTTTCTCTCGCCTGCAGTGGCTGAGTGTGCAGCTAGCTGGCCTGCCATTGTTCTAGGGAAGATTCTAGTCAGGGGCAGGCTTCTTTGAAGCACATAGGATGCCCTGTGGGCTCACAGCCAAGTGTGTCAACTCCATCCATCTTAGAAGGATGCCACAGCATGCTAGATCTCAAAGCCCACACACTCCATGGAGTTATACTTTTGAAAACTTGAGATTCACTCATTCCCTAAGTAATCAGCTGTGAGGCCTCATTCTATATAGACAAGATTAAAAAGGACCATATGGAATCAGCTCTTTCACCCTCAACAAGTAATTTTCACACCTTGTGATGACTAAAACCTAGTTAAGCATGCAACAAGATAAACACACGATGGCCCAGAGATGCCACAGGAGGCCATCGTGCCTTTCCACAGAAGCTTCGCAGCAGCCTCACCAAGCCCGTTGCTCATCTACAGTTGCTTTAGGTTAACGCAACCGTAGATGAGACAGCGCAAGCACAGAAAGACTGGGTAAAAAGTCTGCATTTTAATTTAATAACATGGTTATAATTAAAATCCACATTACTCTGAGTTATCAACAGGAGACTCCTGTACTTTCTCTTCTTCTCCGAGTTCAAGCTTTGATTCCCCCTCACCTGGGTTCCAAAGTCCTCAAAATAGTCCAGATCCAGAATCGGGCTTCTGTTCATTAGTCTTTGATACAGGCAGACTTCCTGCTACCCTTAGGTCAGGTCTCTCCCCATCTGCTGGGCACATATTGAAAGTCCAGTGTCCACATCCCTGCCCTGACCACCTCTGCCAAAGACCTGCCTTCTAAATATTCTAAACCCATCCCCCAGTTGGAATGGGAGGAGCCACTGCCTCTCAGCCCCCAGCCTCTTCCCTTCAGCTCCTACTGCACTTAAGGCCTGTCTCATCTGGCTCTTAACTTTCACCTGCTGTTCCTAACACCCGATCCGGTCAGATCTTATCTCCCAGGGTAAACTGTCTGCTCCTAGAAAGAAGAAACTAGATTCCTATCTCCCACTGCATAATTGTCCCAGGTGCCTGACCTGGCTGCTTTATGTCATGGACTCAGAGTGCCACTGTATTTGTCCCTATAAAGTTAAGAACAGAAAGATAAAAGCGGAACGGAAAGGAGGGAAAGGGAAACTTTTGTACAGACCTTGTGTAAAGGCCTCTCAGTTACTTCAGTTCTCTGTACCTTGAAAGGGGGGGAAGATTCTGATCTAAAAGGAAAGCATCCAGATAGGGCTTTCTCTCTTCCTGGAGAGGCATTCCAGCAGAGGGCTTCTGGTCACCTGTGTTTTGTCCTCTGTGGCAGGGAGAGATTTGTCTGCCAAAGGCTGAATACCAGCTAACACTCCTTCTTTTTCCCTATAAGCTCTGCTGAGGTATCTGAAGGCTAAGGGCTAAGTCAACCCTAAGGGGTCACATGCCACTATGTCACGGCTGAATAGTATGTCTCCAACATTCCTTTGCTGTAACTAATTCATCAGTAGGATGGCATTAAGGGTGGAACCTTTAAGAGGTAGTTAAATCCTCATGAGCAGGTGTGGGACACCTATACAGGCCTTTGAAAGGTGTATTCGGTCCTTTCCACCCTGCCTTCCATTGTGAATACATAACAATGTTCTCTTCCAGAGGTGACAATACGAAGGTACCATGTTGGAAGCATGGAAAAGATACTCTCCAGACACTGAACGTTCTGGAGCCTTGCTGTTGGGCTTTATGGTCTTCAGAGCAGTGGGAAATGAATTTCTGTGGTTTTCAAATCCCCGAGATTTAGATAGCATGTTTTAGCAAACGGCAACAATGTCCGAAGCCAGCTGGCCAGATCTGTTCCAGTAGGAGCTAGCCCTAGAGCAGATCTTTCTGGATTTGTCCAGAGTCATGTTGACAACTGTTGACAGCTGCCAACATTTTGCTGCATGTTGGAGCCACTCAGGGAGCTTTCAAAAAATCACTGTCCTCAAATCCACCTCATGCCAGTACAAAGGTGACATCTGGGAGAGTCCCTGGTAACCAGTGTGTCCAAGCATTTACTAGCTGGTTTTGATGTGTGGCTTTTGAGAGGCAGTGGTGCAGCAGGCCTTTTAGCAACCAATCCAAATGTTAATCCTGTACTGCTAATATCAGAACATGAAAATACTGACTCATTTTGGATGAAGGCAATGCCTGAGGAAGGAAACATGACAGGGCATGGTCACCAAGGTGGCTGGATAGCTACCTTGTGATTAAGCTAAGCTCTCCCCTCCTCATCTTTTTCTCTCCCCTGGTGACCTTTAAGGCACCCTGACATCACTACCAAAGTAAACAAGAAGACTCTTGAAATGAGATGTTTCCCTCCGAAGAGGTAAAGTTCTCACACTTGACTGTTCATCTGAGGCAGGGCCCGAACCTCTGAGGCTGGTTCAATTTGCGGAGAGCCGTGGTACTTGATGCGGCTGCATCTGCTCACACGGTGCCCATTGGAAAGGTAAGTTCTCAGGTTAGTTTCAGATCTGTTGGATCTGTTCTGTAGGGGAGGGAGGGAGCGGGGTGGTAGCACACCCCTGTTCTGGGATAAGCCACAGAGCCAGGGGTCATGCTGCACTTTGAGAGCCATTGGAGCAGGCCAGGGACAGAGGTTCAGCAAGTTCCCTGTGTATTTCTGGAAAGCCCCAGGAGAGTCTGGGGTTAAAGGACCATAGCTTGAGGAGCTGCTCTGTCTCTTAGTTAAAGCTATCCTAGTTCTCCCAATTTCTAGTCTATCACGACAAGCAGAGGGCACTCTTTGGCCTGGGTATGAGAAGTCTTGCATTATGTTGAAAATTTTAGTGTGGTCTTCCTTTTAACACATCTGAATGAAATCAACAGTGAAAAGCACTCACTGCTAAGACAACTGCCAGTGGACTGCCCCATGGTCCTCACCTCGCCCACTCAACCAGTCTACTTCCCTCCAAACTAAAAACAGCCAATTACCATGACCTCACAGACAGCCAGAAATGCTGTTTTCACTTGCTAGACGGAGAGACATGAATAGGATATGTCTTCTTTTTCAAATGAGCCTTTTGGTCAAAATTTCAAGCTTCAATTGCAGTCCATCTCGACCTTGAAAGAGAGCTTAGCGGTTTAAAAGGCTCAAGGTTTATATTTATGCATCTGTGGCATTCAGAACGCCAGCTTTCACACCGACTCAAAATGTAAGTCTGTGGCAAGAGGGGCAATAAATGAAATCTTTACATGAGCATCGATTCATCCTTCACATGAAAGAAGTTACTCTGGATGAAGGCTTCAAAGAGTGGCAAACAGGCTGCCCATTCTTACTGTTCCACCCTTGGCTCGCCCCGGGGCGGAGAAGTCTCAGTTACCTCCTGTGGAAATCCAAAGATGCTTCATGAGAAAGGGGGCGATCTTATGGGTCTCTTTATATCTGAAAGTCTTTGAAGATGAGTTATGCATATGCTTAAAAGGTCTGCCAATAGCCTTAGACAAGAGGAGCCCTTGTGATTACAAGCATGTACCACGTCTTAGGGGCTGCACACTCTCAAGCAGCTCTGGGGACCCGATCTCTCTCTGAGACTTTACCTCGAGGACAGTAGATGTCAGGAGCCCATCGGTTGCATTCATAATTGTCTGCTGCTTTTTCACAGGTGAAACATTTAAATCCACCAGGATATGGAGTGGCTACAAAAACCAAGAGAAAAAAAAAATCGATTTTTAGACTGAGCAAAGAATCCTGTAGAGTTAAGTATATTAATTTAAAGAGGGGTTTTCAAGATTTTTTTAAGCAGTGAAGTATCTGATGACTCATTTTACATTAGGCAATTTATTCTTGAGACATGAATACTTGTATTCACACACAAAACTTCTGCATACGACTGTCCAAATGGTTTGATTTGAACAAGCTGCCCACTCCTGACTAGAGAATATGAAATCTAAATTGCTTCCAAATCTGAAATTTTTGAGCACTAACACTCTACTTTACATACTTCACACCTGATGTCATGTGACCAGTTACAGTATTGAAAAGGCTCCATTAAATCCTTCCAGGATATTTACAAGGCATATATGAAACTAATAATTGTGGCCTTTACACTTTGGTCTCACCTCAAGATATTTCACTACAGACATACAATTATTCCAAAAGTCCCAAAACATTCAACACCAGAAATACCTCCAGTCCCATGCACTTTGGATACAGGCTAGTCACCCTATCAATGATTCCAAGTTGTAAGCAACTCAAATGTCTGTCAGTAGGTGAGTGGATTAAACAAACTGGTCCATCCACACTATGGAGTAACAGGCACCAATAAAAAGGAACAAATTGTTAGTATTTTCAACAGCTTTAATAGATTTTCTTGGAATTACTCTTAGTGGAGAAAAAAAAAATCCAATCAGAAAGGCTGCATAGCATATGGTTATATTTATACTGTTACTTTATTACTTTTACATCTTTGTATTTATGTACGAACACATGCATGTATGTATATATTTGTGTATATATGTGTGGATGTAGGTATGAATGTATGTCTGTATTGTGTGCGTGTATGCCCATGTACCATAGCATGCATATGGAGACAGAGGACAACCTGCAGGAACTGGTTCTCTCCTCCACCTAAGAGGCTTCCGAGGAACCAGAATCATATGGTGAAGCTTCGTGGCGGAACCGCCTTGCCCACCCACAGATCATATGGGTCCATTTATAAAGAACTTTTGATTTTTTTTTTATGTTTGAAAATCCTTTTTTAATTTTTATTTTTATTAGATATTTTCTTTGTTTACATTTTAAATGTTATCCCCTTTCCTAGTTTCCCCTCCAAAAGCCCCTGATCCCATCCTCCCTCCCCCTGCTTCTATGAGGATGTTCCCACACCCAACCACCCCATCCCGCTTCCCAAGCCTGGTATTCCCCTACACTGGGGCATCGAGCCTTTACAGGACCAAGGGCTTCTCCTCCCATTGATGTCCAACAAGGCCATCTTCTGCTACATATGCAGCTGGAGCCATGGGTCCCTCCATGTGTACTCTTTGGTTGGTAGTTTGGTCCCTGGGAGTTCGGGGGGGTGGGGGTCTGGTTGGTTGATATTGTTCTTCCTATGGGGCTGCAAATCCCTTCAGTTCCATCAGACCTTTCTCTAACTTCTCCATTGGGGACCTGGTGCTCAGTCCAATGGTTCACTGCAAGCATCCACATCTGTATTTGTCAGGCTCTGGCAGAGCCTCTCAGGAGACAGCTATCTCAGGCTCCTGTCAGCAAGCACTTCTTAGCATTCACAATAGTGTTTGGGTTTGGTGACTGTATATGGGATGGATCCCCAGGTGGGGCAGTCGCTGGATAGCCTTTCCTTGAAATGGCAGAATTTGGAGTGGATTGCATGCAGATGAGTAGCTTAAGGGTGTTCCGGCAGGTAGTGCATGCAGATGAGTAGCTGATGGGTGTTCCGGCAGGTAGTGCATGCAGGTGAGTGGCTGATGGGTGTTCCAGCAGGTAGTGCATGCAGGTGAGTGGCTGATGGGTGTTCCGGCAGGTAGGTGCAGGTAGTGTTTGGAGAAGAGCTGCAGATCACACATCCAGCAATGCTCTCTGATCTTTCCAGTCCTCTCTCCATACCTGGCTTGTGCTTCCTGCCTTCTGAAGACACTGCCCTCCGTATACCACTGGTTCTCAGTCCTGCCTGTAAGCTCAGGTGAGGGTGTCACATGAGAACCATGTTCTGGAAGTGCTCAATACACCAGAATATTCTGTCAGCTCAAGGCAAGGGGTCAACAATCAATGTCAGGCCTGCGGTGTGTGTGTGTGTGTGTGTGTGTGTGTGTGTGTGTGTGTGTGTCTGGTTTCTTAGCCTTTGGCCCATGTGCTCTCAGGTAAGCTGCATTTTACCTGGAATCCTTTGCTTGCCTTGAGATTTAGATCTTTGACTTTCATAAACAGATCCTGAGCATTTTAAAAATGTATAATACTTGGAGAACTTGGAGAAGGGACTGAAGGAGCTGAGGGAGTTTGCAGCCCCAGGGAGGCAGCAACAGTGGCAACTGGCCCCGATACTCCTGGAGACTGATCCACCAACCAAAGAATACACATGGAGCACATATGCAGCACATATGTTGGCCACATATGCAGCAGAGGAGGGTCTTGTTGGACATCAGGGGGAGGAGAGGCCCTTGGGTCTGAGAGTATTAGATCTCCCAGTAGAGGAGAATGCCAAGGAGGGAAGATGAGTGTGGGTGGGTGGGTGGAAGAATACCCCCATAGTGGCAGGGGAGGGAGGAGGAAATGGGGAGGTTCCAAAGGGGAGATCTGGAAAGGGGGAAACATTTGAAATGTAAATAAAGTAGGAAAAATAAAATAATAAAAAAAAATTTTTTAAAAGCAAATTAAAAAAAATAAATTTATGAAAGAATATTTTAAATTTAGTTTAATACGATTAGCAAATCAATTTGTCATTGGTAATTTAGGTTTGAGGACGTAATGCACACTTATAGTCTTTGTTTACACCTAATGTTTTTATCTGATATAAGGAACTATATTGTACTCTGATTATTCCTACTATCTGAAAGGGTTGAAAGAGTTTTCTATTATTCTAGCATAACAGGCATTTTCTTTCAAAACTAAGTTGACACTAAGTTCTTACTCTTTCCGTGGTTGTTCAGTCTGACTTCACTTAGAGCAATTCATTTTGCAAGTTCAAATTTTTCTGGCTTGACTATCATGTGCCTCAATCCCATTTTCTTCCCTATTTTTTTTTTTTTTTTTTTGGATAGAAGGATGTTCCTATCTTCTCCTGAATAAAACAACTTTACTCATTTAAAAAAAAATGTATAATATTACCTGGCCTAGTTGGATGCTGCAGACACTTATCCAGTTCATCTGCAGGAGCCAACAGCTCTGCCTTGCAGATGGCTGAGCCCGAGGATCCCACCGGTGGGAATAATCATCTCAGGGTAAATTGCATGGCCGAAAGGAACCAATTAAGTGTGTTATCAAAAATAAATGCAGGAGGAGGCAGCAGCTTAAGGCCAGAATTATGGTCCAGATAAAACTTTGATTTTCACCTTGCCCATTTGCATACTTGCCTGTAATATTTCATAGAATGGACTATGATGATAATACCTGGATACGGTCAGAAGCTGTGCACTGTCTAACAAGGACAAGTAACTGGACCTTTTCATGGGCCCTTTTAAGAGTTCTATGTTTCACCCACCAGACAGTAGCCCACATTTGCAAGTAGGTTACAAGTAAGGGTATGGATCATCTCTCAAAGTGATGGGACATCCTAGAGATGCTCCAGTCCTAGGAGGGAACTGCACCAAGGGAAAATGTTCTGTCACATCATTTCAGGAAGTAGAAGAAAATATTTTTGTGACGCATACACAGGTAATTAGTATATCTCCCCCCTTTAGCACCTAGAAAAGTTTGTCATATTTTAATTGTTGTTGGTCAGCACTGGCCCAAAGAATTGAGTGGAATAAAAAAGCAGAGTCTCAAATCCCAAAGTTACTCAATGTCTTATGGACATTTAATAGGTTTGTACTCTATAAATATCATTGTGAGCAATCATTCTAGGAAATTATACTGATTTGATACATTAAAAACAGTCTCACTATTAACATTAGAATATTTAACATATAAATCAAATATAAAAGATTTGACAAAAACCCCAGCATTTTTCAAACAATGATCATTAACACCAAGGTTTGTGACTATAAACTAGCTGTACCATTTCAGTCGATATGATTAATTCACTAGAATATCCAATTTTATCAGTCTCTCACTATAGCCAAAACAATTTTTGGCTGGCATGCTGGTTTAGTTATTCCTGGAACCTTTCCCATCAAAGTGATAAATTCAAGACTTTGAATAATGACCACCCAACTGCTCTAAGATTAAAGTTATTGAGAACCAAGCACCAATAAGTTGCTGTGTTCCCAACTTGGGTTACTTAATTGACTTTTCAAAATGATCTTTTATGAGACTAATGACATATTAAATACTGTAGCTTCTTACATACCTAAACCCTCACTCTGAAATTAAGCCAAAGACAATGGATTTGAGAAGTATGAGCCAGAACTCTATGCAGTGAAAGGCAGCTTTCCTTCAACCCATTCATACCTAAATAAGTTTATCAGTATATGTCACTGGTGACTGAACAAACATTCTCCATTTTGGTCAGTCTTTTTTTTTTTTTTTAATTATTTCTTTCGTTTATTTTCAAGTTTTCATGTGTATGAGTGTTTTGCTTGCATGCCTGGCTATGTACACTGTGTAAAAGCCTAGGATCTACGGAGGCCAGCAGAGGGTGTCAGATCTCCTGCAACCGGAGTTACAGATAGGTCTGTGGGTGCTGGGAACTGAATATGGGAGAACAGCCAGTGTTCTGAACCCCTCGGCTATCTCTGTGGGCCCTTGTTGGTCTTATTTTAAAACCTACAAATCCATATCTGTTTCCATTCTTAAGCACTGCAGCTTATGTACTAGCTAGTTTTGTGTGTCAACTTGACACAAGCTGGAGTTATCACAGAGAAAGGAGTTTCAGTTGAGAATATGCCTCCATGAGATCCAGCGGTAAAGCATTTTCTCGATTAGTGATCCAGGGGGAGGGCCCCTTGTGAGTGGTATCATCTGTGGGCTGGTAGTCTTGGGTTCTAAAAGAAAGCAGTCTGAGCAAACCAGGAGAAGCAAGCAAGCCAGTAAGTAGCATCCCTCCATGGCCTCTGCATCAGCGTCTGCTCCTTGACCTGCTTCAGTCCTAGTCCTGACTTCCTTTCATGATGTACAGCAGCATGGAAGTGTAGGCTCAATAAACCCTCTCCTCCCCACCTTGCATCTTGGTCATGACGTTTGTGCAGGAATGGAAACCCTGACTAAGACAGCTTAGTATCCATTTATGGGAATTTTTGTTGACATCTTGCCTGGGGAACAATGAATAGCACCGATTCCTGGCAAATCTTTGCAAACATATTTGACTCTAAGTGATTATAGCATAATACCAAATAAATGGTTAAATTCTTCTCTCTGGAAATATTTAACCTGAATAAGATCAACGGATGAACAACTCTCTCAGTAACTTGTTAATTGATACTGCATCTGATAAAGAGTTTGTTTTTCTTTTAAGAGACAGAGAAAGAGGTTCCTAAGATGTGCTATTTTCTTCTTTATTACTTCAAAGCCTTACAGAGCGAGCGGACTTCAGATCCTGGTAGCCCCAGCTGTGAATGAATCTAATTTGGCTCTTGATCACAGAGCTAATAAGCTTAGTACCCTGCATCTCAAGGCATAAGGCCTTGGTCCCTCAAGAGAGGCAGATTGTAAAGAAGAAGAAAAAGAAGAAAGAAAAAGAAACACTGGAGTGCCCAGTTACTTCCTGTAAGATAATCTGTCCATTAACTCTCCTGGTCAGCCATAGTTCAAGCTTCGATAATTCATCTGGAAGGCTTCAGGAAAGATTTACCCTTTGTTTCTGTCTCCTGGAACTTTTGCCTGGACAAAGACCTTCAGTTACTAGAAACGTGGAGAAAGCAGATGCTTTGAAATGTACGCTGATGTGCAGGATGTCTGCTCTCGACAATTCAGTTTCCACTGTTTTTAGATAAGAATATAAACATTCTAAAACTCTAATATTATCTTTTGTCTCGGTCCACTAGGCAACAAAATGTTGCTGATATTTTTTTTTTACATGAACATATTTCTAATAGAATTCACTTCCTGATACCTATCTAGAAGTCCTCTTACCCTGGAGGATTTAATGAAGTGTAGGACTGTGCATAAATATCCTTGGTTCCCTATGTGGGTCATAAGCCAGCCCCTGCAAGGGCATAGCTCTTTAATTCACAAGATTAAGAAGGGCTTGGAACACACATTTGAAAGAAAATTGGATTGTTTTCCAGGAGTGTTTTCTATTCTACAGAAAGAAATGAAATCCAAGAACAGGGCACAGTCATTTTATTAAATTTTCTTGTGTGATTTCTGACATCTGAATAAATAGCTCCATTTCTCTCAATAGTAACTTTTGTTTGGGGAATTGTAATTAGATTTTGGTGATTTAACCGGAGAATGGAAAGAGAAAACAGAACTTCTCACATAATGATGACAAAGAAGAAGAAGGAGGAGAAGAAGGGGGGAAGAGGAGGAGAAAGAAGAGGAGGAAAAGAGGAAGAGGAAGAGGAAGAAGCAGCAGCGCATACTAATTGTTGGACAGAATGTTCTGAGGGAATGAATCTGAAATCCATAGCTTGTGTCTTGTAATACTTGGAAACTTCAAAGATTTGGACACCAGAGAGCACAGTAGTTTGGTGAGGAGAGGCTGATTTTCTTGGGCCCCGTTATCATCAATGATGCTGTCTGGACCTAAGAACAATGAGTTTGTTAGGCACAGGAAAATGTGTGTGTTCTCAAGCTTCTTGCCCCTCTGTGTTCTTCTGTGGACAGATTCTGTGCTTTGCTATATAACATTAATAGAATCTGGCTCACTCACTGACCCAGAGAAAGCTGCTTGTACCTCCACCTACAAAGTGAGGCAATTGTATAAATAATTCAAAATCAAACTAATCCCATGTTCCCCTCATGTATTTTTTATGGCCAACGGTCAACAGAAAGTTGTTTGACAGTAGAGAGAATACTCAACCTAAGCACAAGCGAGGGCTCAAGGGCAGGGAACCATGGCTGTTTAAAAAGCAGACGTGAAAACAAACACCTGCAGCACACTTCCCGAGTAGTTTGGAGCAATGTGAAGTTAACTCTAATCCAACGTGGGCAGAATAGCAAAGTTTTACAGTCCAACAAGAATGCTCAGTGCCTGTGAACTGCAAGACCTGTTGGAGAGTGACCTGCTTACAGCCTAGTTAGAATCCACTTCTTCAACCCTTTGCATGCTTCAAAATCATGTCAGAAAATCCCTTGATTCGTACTTAGTTAACATAAGTCACATGAGTGAGACTTGCCAATTGCCTTATTTATTTATTTTATTTTATTTTATTTTATTTTTATTTTATTAAAGACAAGATGTTGTTATGTAGCCCTTGCTGGCCTGGAACACACTAAGTAGCTCAAGTAGCCCTCAAACTCTCCTGCCTCAGCATCTTGAGTGCCAGGATTATTGTCATGTGCTACCCCACCTAGCTTCCCTTGACTCCTAAAGAGCAGACGTGATTTCTCCCGTGGCATCAAATTTCATCCTTCAGAGACGACATTGGTATCAATTTCCAAATAGGAATGCACTCACCCCAGGCACTAATTGGCTACTCCACTGAGGAAAAAATAGTATATTTTGACCAGGTTTACATAAACACATTCACTTCAGCTTTCAACCTCTACCCTGTATACAGCCTCAGAAATGACCATGGATGGACGAGTTGGTGATCTGAGTCTCTCACTGACAACGCTGACAGAGAACATCAAAGAAGTCAGCACTCTGGCACTCACTCCTGAAGGACTGAAACCTGGCTCTTTGTCTTACCATGTTTGGAGCAAAGAACAAAATGTAATCTCGTGAGCAGAGAAAGTATCATAATCTTCTTTTTCATGTAAATTATTAAAACAGAGCCAAAATGTCAACAAAATTGAGCAGCCAGATAAATTTCCCATACAAGTAG
>JADRCH010000067.1:7378961-7423291 GCA_019843965.1 Rhynchomys soricoides
CAGGTGCAGTAGGCAGATGCCACGAGTGAGGACACAGGTGCAGTAGGTAGGCTCCCCCTGTGAGGGCCCAGGTACAAAACCCTACAACTGCCTTCTTAAATGAAGACAGTGGAAGGACTACTCCACTGTCTATCGGGTGCAGGTCTGCTGTTCCACAGGTATTATTCCTGGTTTTTAAAATGATGCCATAGTTTATGTACAATTTTACCTGGTTAGAAATAAACTGACAAACGTCCCTCGCATTGCCTGAGAATGTACCACAGCTTACACTCAGTACAACGTTTCTTATGCATTATGTTACACAACAGTCACAAAGGCAGGGGATTTGTTCCAAGTCAGGAAGCTAGGGAACAGCTGACCTAAGCCCCTAGGTAGACAACATGTCATCTCCCAAGCTATTAGAATTCACTGTTCTAGTACTGTGGGGCTGATACAGTCCAAGCAGCCTCCTCCTCTTTGCACACTGTATGATCGCCAAGAGAAAGAACCATTAGCTTAGTTGCCTGTAAACTCCTCATGCCTACCACAATGCTTGTCATTAAACATTCAAAAGAATAATATGCTCTGGGGAACAGCTAAAGTCCAGGATACACACAATATACTCAGCCCTCAGCACCACAAGAGCAATAGCAATACTGAAGAGGACTGGAACAAGAGAGAGAGAGAGAGAGAGAGAGAGAGAGAGAGAGAGAGAGAGAGAGAGAGAGAGAACGAACACATAGGTGCAGCAGTGGGGACCCAGGAAGTCACACTGCTGTTTCCCAAAGTGTAGTCTCCAGGAAAATCAGTAACAGAAAAACCCAGAATGCTTGCCAAAAACACAAGGCACAAGTAAGACTCCTGATATATGCAAAACAGAAACCAGAGGGCTGGGAACTGCTGCTAGGGACCTGCAATACTGTGGCCTCCCTGGAGAATTCCAAACCATGGGAAAGCCCAGGAAATAGGAAGTTGTGGAAGGCAATGATGTTTTAACTGAGGCTCAGATGCCAGAGAGAAAGACCAGCTATTAATCAAGCTATAAAGGTCTAATCCCTTTACAAACAACCCACCTCCAGGGATGGGCCAGTTCCCTTTGATCGCTGGCTGAGAACAACACTGCAAAAGGAAGGGGTGTGTGAAGTCAGCGGGATGTGTGCGGGACAGAGGAAACAAGCTTCATCATTTAATGTAAGATACTAACCAAACCTCCCGTGGAAAGGTGATAGTAAAATGCAAGGCGACCTTTATTACCTTTTACATCCCTAACTAAATCACCTGCTGTCCCCCTGCATTAACATGGCTTTCCCTATAGACATGCTTCAATTTCTTTCTCATCAGAAACGAAGCAACATTTTCCCCCCTAGACAAGAGAACAAGTAGAAAATAGTCTTACTTGAAGGGTGGAGGTAGATTATGTCTTTCACTGTGAAGTCTCGGGACTGAGCAGCTTTCAGACAGTCAGCCACCAGGCTCAGCAGCAGGAGCCAGGCCAGGGCAGGGCTAGGTTCCATGGCAGACTGGAGTGTCACTCATACAGAGGGCCTCTGAGTGGGCGCTTGAGACGGTGGTAGAGGACTGACACCTGAAATTCAAACGCAGACTCATCTCAGTATCCAACAGGAGACAGTGAAGGCAGCTTGGCTGATCTCAGGTAGGTGAGTTGAGCGGAGAAGGGACATCACGATGGGGCCCAAGGAAACAGGTGCCAAAGGGGAGAACCTTATAAATGGTAATTTTAGAGCATTCAGAACATTCCAGCCTGAATCTATTCTTAATCAGGCTGCTCCTACTGGTAACAATCCTTCCTAATATCCAGCAGAGATAGTATCAAGAGAGATTGAATTTTAATGAAATCCAGCTATTTTTGCCAGGCCAGGGAACATGTTCCAGGGAGCAACAATAAATAAGTCAGGTGCGAGCTCAAAAGCTTTCCCTCAGTAATGGTCTGGGTGGACATCCTTTCTGAGTGCTGTCCACCATACCAAACTGTAGGAGCAAGACTCAGATTTGAAAGGAAATACAAGTAAGCTGACCTCTTCCAAACCCCAGACCATTTCAGTAGCACAAAATCTTAATATAACCAGCCAGCATTTATTGGTGAGTACTGTAGAAGGCATTTGCAAATACCAGTTTATTCTAATAGCCCTATGAGGTGGCCATGCCAATTACCCCATTTGCAGTGAACGGCCAAAGCACGGAAGAGCAGAGCTGGCTTCTACTTACGGTAGCTTTTAATTCTGCGTATCAAACACCAGCAGATGCTGTACTCTGCCGACAGGCAAGTGATTATGAACTTGAGTTGCTACTTAGCACTATGCAGTCATCTGCGGTCCTCCACTCTGATTCGTGTTTGCTCGAAACTGAGAACAGTGAATCCCTGTGTAGACTGTGGAACGCTCTCAGAATGCTGGGACTATTTCTTCACAAATGACTCCTTTGCTGTATCCTTAGTTGTCTAGAAAGTCCGGGTCTCCCATTCTGTGTTTCTGAATTCCATAGTCTCTTTTGCTCATTAATGGGAGTCGAAGTTGGGCATTTACTTACTTCAACCTAATTAAACACCAGCAATTTGGACATTTTGCTTATAGATTTAACATAAATATTCAACAAGATTTTTTAATTGCTTAAATTTTTAAGTTCCCCTATGGGAGGGGGAACCTAAGTAATGAACAAAATATTAGGAAGTAGAAATTCAATAGAGAAAAACCAATGTGGCTTATTCAGATATTAGAAGGTATTATAAAATGATATTAATCTAAACTAAATGGCAAAAGGTATACCAAAAGCCACAACTCTTCTGAGGATATGAGGATTTTCAAAATGACAGAATAGGACACCATCAATGAATGGCACTATACTACAGCGAATAAATGTACAAAACATTAACTCTAATCAATATACTAAAATTATTTACAAATGTTTTGTGTTCATTTGTTTGTTTGTTTTTCAAGACTGTGCTTCTCTGTATAGCTCCGGCTGTCCTGAAATTAGCTCTGTAGACCAGGCTAGTCTGGAACTCAGAGATCCACCTGCCTCTGCCTCCAGAGTGTCCTTGTCTATTCATTTTGTTTATGCATGTTTCCTTGAACACTGATATCACTACTAGCTTGAACCCTTTGCTTGGCTCCAGTGCTCACACAGCTGCTGAGTTCTGCTCTTCACTAAGCCCTGGAAACTCATCCAAGGGGCCATGGCTCTCTCAGGTCCTATTTAACAAGTTCAGTGACTTTTCAGAGCACACTCTAAACTGTCCATGACTAATACCAACTGTTATGTGTTCTAGGGTCAGTGAAATACTTGTGTGATTTTTTTTGTGTGCATGTCCATGTATGTGCACATGTACCCATGTACACAATCATAAACACACACGACCCAACTTGTTCACAAAAAAACCCCTCTCTTTAGCTATGAATTTTTAGGTATTAAGTGGAAACCTTCTAAATCTTAAGTAGTTGAAACTTGATTCTCCCAACAGTTTGTGACACCGATCCTTCTTAGGAAAAATGAGGCCTTTCCTATGCTTAAGAATAATTAAAAAAACAGACTTAACGGGGAGACACCAAAGTTATGGAAGGTTCTGGAAGCTTAATATTCCTTTGTATGCTCAAAAACTAAGCATGTATCATTGTCACAACCTGAACTTCTTAGGAGTCTGACAATAAAAATTTCACTTTTATATACAATTATTAAGATTTTGTACTGAGATAAAATTAATATAGCATAAATCTTACCACTTTATAATCCAGAAATATTTGGTGTAATTCTCATCTCTATGGATTTCATGTGAGTGGAATGGTACAGTATGTGGCCTTTGGTGTCCGAGTCCCTCAGGTTGTCATAATGTTTTCAAGGTTTATCTACATTATAGGATTGATAATATTCCTATTTTATAGCTGGATATCTCATTGTAGGAATATAGTACATATGTTTATTTATCAGATGATGTCTATTTGGATGATTTCTTCTCATGGATATTATGAATAATGTTATTTTTAACATCCATATACATTGCTTGGGACCATACATACATTTTCATGTTTATTAAGTATTTGCTTTGTCTCAGGAGTACCAAGGGTCTAACTCCAAGGTGAGCTGCCAGGGTCCCATGGCAGTTGTAGCATCTTACATTTTCAATGAAAGATGCTTGCGTTTCCCCCACATCCTCTCCAGCACTTCTTCTTCCTTTCCTTCTTAAAACAAACAATCACAGTCTACCCAGTACAGGTGACGTGTGCCTTACTGCATTTTATTATCTACTGGATTTTCTTGCATTTATTATTGCAGTAAGGTTGAACATATTTTTTTGTGCTCCTCTGCCATTTGTATATCTTCTCTGGCTATCCATATTATTACCCAATTTTAAACTGGACTATTGATTCTCTGTTGTCAAGATGTGAGAGTTCTTATATCTAGATTCTAGACATTTTCAGGTGCAACAGTATTATCAAATATTTTCTCACATGGTCTGTATCTTTTTGTGTGTTTTTTTTTTTAAAAGGGTCTTAAAAGGAGGGGGGGGAGGTCCTGTGGCTGGCCTGATCCTCCCTAAGTAGACCAGGCTGTCCTCTCACAGAGAACCACGAACCTCTGCTCAAGCACTAAAGCTAAGGGCAAAAGCTGCCAGACCTAGCATTATTTTACTTCCTTGAGAGAATCTTTTAATGTACAGAAGATTTAATTATGATGAAATCTATGCATTGGTTTTTAAAAATATAGACTTTGTTCCCTGGTAAAAAGTTAAGTGCAGTTCAGCACTAAAAAGACCTATATACAATGTGCACTAAAAGAATTTGTCTACTTTGTAGTGATCAAAGCTCTACTTTCCACTTTCCTCTTCATGAGAAAAACAGGATGGGCTGGGCCAGTTATTAATAGCTCTAATGCTGACACCCTCCATCAATCATAGAGACCAAGCATCCTATTACTATTTTCTAGGAATGGAAAAATGAAAGACATTTGACAAGCATTCACCTTTAGTCTAACATGACTGAAATACAGCTCTACTGAAGGGCCTGAAGATTCTCAGGACCAGATGGAGCTTGAGTCCCCCAATGGCATAGATGCTCAGATATTAACATGGCAGGTCTTTTACAGGACTCTGGCAATTTCCTGAGTTCACTGTGCCTTCGGACTGTTCCAGACATTTGGAAAAGACATTGTGTCTCCATTTTATGATGCTGCCATTTGAATATGAGATGCAGGCCCCATCCCTGGACGCAGCACTTTATAAAGAAGTGCACACTCACTTTCTCAGCTCTGTGACCTTTCATTCGTTATTTATGAGCTTTTGTAAAACCTAATACCACTCTGACAGATTTAATTTGTGCTCTAAATTACCTTTGCATGAGTTACTCAACTGCTGGTTTTATTCCAATAGATTACTTGCTACATTCCGGAATAGGGGGAAGAAGAAGTACTTTGAGATCTAGCAAACTTTCTCCACTGGGAAGACAATTGAGAAAAGCTGAATTTGGCATGAATGGTACCGGATAATATAAAGGAGAATTTCTACACTAGTCACAGATGTGAAGGGATAGAGTCCTAACCTAGGTCAAGTTTCGCAAATCTATACTCCCCTAATCTCTATTTTATATAGAGTCCATAAATAATCTCCCCCCACTCTTTAAACCAGGCACCAGAAGAAACTCAGGTACTTCTATAAGTTACACTGACTCAAAACCCAAGTACCGCAGGACAAGAACTCAGTGCCAAGTGAGAACCAGGGCAACTGTGAAGCAAACTGAAAGGCATTTGAAAGCTACTTCATTTAAATTTGAGATGCATACTAGGAATACAAAATGAAGTTCGGAGGCCTGAAAGATCATGATAGGTCTTGATTTCATTTTTAATATGAACAGGTTTGATGATGGTGTAATTACCCAGAAGAGTTAATGCCACTGCTAACTATATACACTGAAAGCATGTACTTACAACTGAGTCACTTAAATGTAATATTCAGACCAAAGGTAGCAACTTCCTTGTGTTTGGGAACTGCTCAGATTATGTGGTGATTTTTAAAGGTGCTTAAGATTTCTTTGACATGTCTCTACTGTGAAGTCCATCCCTTGAGTCTGAGGGAACTTTAATCAGTTGACCAGAGGATATGGAAATGACATAATCTGCAAGGTAGACCATAGAAGGTGATGTCATTTGTATGCAGTGTGCTGGGACAGGCATGCTAGAACCCTTTGGTATCTGTAGTCAGGCTTAGTGATGAGGATGATTTAATAAAGAAGGCACAGTAGCAATCAGAGCTGCTGAGACTCCTGCAAACAGATTCTCCCAGACAGTTCCTATGCTCCAGTCACCTCTCTTCCCCTCACCCAGCTCTAGAACCATCAGATTCCATCTGATCACAGATGCTTAGGATAGACTAAGCCCTTTCTAATTCCTAGCCCACTAACCACGAGCAATAATGATTGTGGCAATTTTGGTAATGATTTTGGTAAGCAGGAAACAGAACAAAAGGGCTAACTAGGAATTTAAATTTGAGATATTGTTCCCATTGTTATAAAGTTCATCTATCCAGATCCAGCAGGCTGTAACCACAGCTAAGAATGAGCAGTAACAAGAAACACTGTTCTCTGTCCTTCACTGTTGAGGCCCAGATACACCAGACTATTCACCTTGCTTTCAGGAATCCCAATCCTTCTATTCTGCTTTCAGGCTTCTTGTGCTTTTTACTTACTCTGGTTCTTCCAAACTGTGACCTCTGCAACAGCATCCTTAGGGAGCATCTCCCCCAACTGTCCCAAAGGCTTAACAAAGCAGGGAGGTACATCCATGGATCCCTAACTGGTCAGGGTAACTTGGCATTCCAATCAGAAGTCTTTTATCGCTGAACAAAAGCACAGTGTGAAATCCATCAAAATCAGAGTAGGGAGAAATTGCTTTCTGAAAGGAAATCAAGGTATTGTGGTCTAAAGAAGACTGCCTGAAAGCTGGGAAGGCAAATTCCTACTTTACAGCCTTTGAATAATGCTTTAGTCTGGAAACGATATTTCTGCAAATGCTAAGAAAGTGGAAATCACTTCCCATGTGATCTTCTCCACATAAAATAGCTAAAGGACAGTCTGACAGACCACCCTACAAGTCCTCTTCTTACCTGAGTGGGTTTACCCTAATGTCAAATGCATACTGTCACCAGGGGACACATGTTTAATCACTTGTGGCCCATGCTATTGGTAACTGTTGCCGGGTTCAGCACTGGACATAGGAGCCAAGCAGGCAAATTACTCTTCTTGGATAGCTTTCTTTTAGAAAAGACAAGTAGCCTTCCCCTCTGGACTGACATATAAAGCCCAGGAATATGAGGATGTCACACTCTTCTCCACTTGGAAGAAGATAATGCTGGCTTAGGAGAAAATGGGGAGAATTCTGTCCATGTTCAGAGTTTGACTTTGGGACAACTCATCACTTTTCCCTCAGAATTCAGTACCTTCACTTTCCATCCATCAGATGCCCCTGATGTTCAGGTTACTCTGTGAGGTATTTCCTGTCTCTTGCCACCAAGAGTTTTAACTCGAGTCTTCCTAAAGGGTCCATCTACCAACATAGAATCTCCTATGTAACACTTGTTTGTTTGTTTAATGTAGTATAGCTTTAAGCACAATCAGCTAAAGGTTAGAGCAGAGAGGATTTTTAAAAATGCTCACTATGGAGAACTAGCCAGAGATGACTCCCTTGGGATTTTACAGACGATGATGTTTCATTTCCAATTTATGAGGAGAAAAATGCTCACATTTCTGATCTGAACTGAAGATTCATTTGCACAAAAGTCAATGCTTTTTTAAAAAAGGTGCGTGTCTTTTTCTGGAGCCATCGGCAAGGCAAGAGTTATAGGAAAACATTGCCCTTCTGCTCTGTCCCAAACCCATTTCATAGACAATTGTATCAGAAAGGCCTGAGTTCCTGAAAGATAAACAATGCCTGGGAATTATGCCTGGCAATGCAGTTTCATGTTAAAAGATGCTGAGTTTGTCCTAGGAGACATCTCACTTGCTCATGTTCCTACCGACGTGAATACTTTCGAGAACTGAAGATGAGGCATTTTCAAGTCTAAGCAATAGGGTAGGCATGAATCACAGTTACCCACACTGGGGCAGGGGCTGTCCAGCCTGCTATTGCTTTTGTAAGCTACTTGAAATTAGGGAAAAGTTTTGTTTGGGTGTCTTTTCTTAGTCTTTTTCTATGATGTTTAAAAAATGTCAGAGTTTAATTTTATTTTTTATGGAACTTGTATCCTGGTGAGCTTTGAAATTCTATCGACATATCAGATGGTGCTCAGAAGCAGTATGAAATTATCAGTGAAATAAATCAGAACAAGATATACTCTTACGTTCAAAATAGCCCAGTTACTAACCCAACAGTTTATATTTCATTTTATTTTGGGTGAATGAATGTATGTCTGTGAACCACTTGTGGTCCTTGTGCCCAGGGGTCAGAAGAGGGCTTCAGTCCTGATGGAACTGGAATTATAACTGGATATAGGCCATGGTGTGGGCACTGGAAAGTGAACCCCAGTCTTCTCACAGAACAGCTCCTTCTCCTTATTGCTGAGTCATATCTCCAACCCTCCAAACCCAGCATTAGAATGGGACACACACTTCTCTCTCTGACCACAGAGACATCATCCTGGCCCTCAATCAAGTGAATCTGCTCTGCATTTGGAGTGACACACTCATCCTTCTTCCACTAATTTTGAATGTTCTGAAGCGTCACCAACATGAAAGGTGTTATTAGTCATGGGCCACAAAATATTGTCTTCTGTTGGATCCATGAAGACTTACACGATTTGAACCAACTTTCATTGTTAGGGAGTATTTGCATGGTATTTGAGGACACCTTTTTATTTCTTACTTTAGAAGGCTAGAAAGACTCTGCTCAAGGACTAGGGTATGGTAGTCCTTCCCTGCCATTCTCCAAGCATCTTCTGCACTGCCCCTAACCAGTGCTGAGTGTCCAAAGTTCAAGTTGACATGTGCAACCCTGATTTGGGAGAACATCTACCCTCTTCAGGAAAGATTCCTTCTATCCTTCATGCTAACTAAAACTCATCTCCTAGTGAAAATGAAATTTATTTTGGGGCTAGTAGCTACAGTACAGTGTACCCATCCTTGTAAGCCCCAGGAACCCTGGGCATTGGTCCAGATGGCATTCCTTTCCTGGAATACCTTACACGTCATATGTCTCTTTACATAGTCTCTTCCTCTCCTCAAAAGCCAAACCTTCTGCCCTTATAGCTGTCACAGTAAAGTGAGAAGCATGCAATACCTCATCTCTACCCATTAGATTCTTGTAACCTTAGTTCTTGGCCAGGATAGAAAATCAGCCCATGCAGAGTCTTCACCCCACCTTTCATGGAGCAGGGTTTTGCCCATGATTCCGGGAATATTGACCAAACTGTATTGTTTCCTTGTCTCTGAGACAGTTCAAGTTCAAGAATGAACTGAAGTTGCAAGTTTTGTGTATATGAGGAGACCTTGTGGAATTTCTTATAGGGTGATAGAACCAGCTCTTCATGTCTTCTCATGGGGGAAAAGTTACAGTCAACATTATAGTTTGAATACAAAATGCCTCCAAAGGTACATGTTGAAAGGTTTGGTTAACAACAGATGGGCCTTGGAAAATTGATCATATCCTAAGGGTTCTGGCTGAATTCATGGATTTTGTGTTGGTGGGGCTCTGTTGAAGGAAACTGGTCACTGGGGGCATGCTATGAAGACAGACTTCACGCCCACTCCTATCCACCTCTGTGCTTCCCACTCACCAAGTAGTGAGCAACTCTCTCCGACCACAGGCTTCCCCAGGCATGCTCTGCCTCACCACCAGCTCAGACACAATGGAGCCAGTGACCGTGAGACCTCAGAAACCACGAGGCAAAGAAAATCATGATTCCTGTCATGTGGTTTTCACAGGTATGTGTCATAGTGGCAACAAGCATTTTTAAATGGCTTACATCATAACTCTTATGGCTAAAACACTATTTTCAAATCACTGGATTCTTCAGCTGCTAACTTCTAAATAGTAACTATGTTTCTCATTTGATAAAGGCTATGTTTAAGAAGTAGACTGACTGTCCTAGCACCTGCCCTCCAGATCTCTGGTACCCTGACATACCATCTTGCTGCTCAATGTTAGTTAGTTTTATTGTTTTGGAATTGGTTTAGAAAGGGTTTCTTAACCTGTAACCTGATTGTTTTTAAAGTACATTTTATCTATGTAACACAGTTTCCTGAGCATGAAGACAAATGTAGTCAATAAACTGCAAGTCTCTTATCATCCAGGTTGTAATCCTTTCTTGAACATACACCAGCTTCATTTGCAAGTCTCTGTAAATAATGGCTATTAAAGTTTCTTACTGTAGCCAAGGAGACTGTAATAAGATTTTACATAGTATCCATTCAAGCAGAAAAGCTGAGGAGGTTATTAAAAAAGAAGGCTGTCCTTGAAAATAGAACATTTTGTCTTGTTTTTATAGATAAACCAATTCATTCCTTAGGGTAAAATACTGATTAGCCTCTCGGAGGCTAAGGAAATCCAGTCATCCAAACTGACCACAATAGCCCACATGGAAGGAGACAAGCACTACTCCCATGGTCTTCTCCAGACTTCTGTTTTACCACCTAGACCTTAGCTGTCTTCCTGGTTTGCTACATCACCCATCCATTCATCCATCTGTTCAGCATCCTCCACAATGCAGGTACAGATCATGTGTGTAGTTAATATTTACAGCTTAACTCCCAAATTCTTTAACTGTTTGAAAAACCATTCATTTTATTCTAAAAAACAAAACAAACAAACAAACAAAAAAACCCACCAACAACAAAATGGTGCCCACGAAAACAGAATTGCTAAGAACATGAAAGGGAATGTCCATATCCATTCAATATTCAATAATATTAAAAAAAGAATACTGAGGAGGGTCTGTGATTTCACTGAACAATGGAGACCAAATTCTGGCCTCTGGAAAACCCTAAGATTCTAACACTGTCTCTGAGTAGGAATCTTGGAGAAGAAGACTGAGGTGGGTGGTCCAGTGGCAATGGGAACTGTTAGAACTGCCCAAATGAGAAGTCAACAAAGCTCCCCATAATCTGCTTCCTGCCTGCTATTTCTCCCTGGACCCACCATATTCATATGACAGAAGTTCTCAGATGTCCAAGGAACCAGGCTGTCTCTTACTCAATGCCTTGGCTTTAGATGTCTATCTTGTTACATCTCCATTCGCTGCTTAAGGATGAAAGTCACATGTCTCCTTTAGAAAGCCCAGTCTTGTGGGAAAAACAAGATCAGCACCTTCTTTGTTCCTTGTATGGCTTTTCCCTATCTACAGTTAGCGGCTTATTTCACAGTAGTAAGACAGTAAGGGAAGCTGGCTTTGTTTACTTTATTCTGTTTCGGATTCTTTTTTGACAGATTTGGCTTCAAATTTTAGCTCACCACTGATTAGGACTATGACCTTGCATATGCAACTTCTCATTTCTTTATCTTTAAAATGGGATATCATCTACCTTGACATGAATGTAAATTAAATTATTATGGGTAGCTTTTTTAATTATTACTATAGCAATGCACATTATGATTATTAAGGTCATTGTCTTTCGTGATTGCTTATGATCTCTCCTTAAAGGCATCAAGTTTTGTACATTTGACATCTTTTTACTTTCCCAGAACAAAGTAGGTAGGTTATATCTGAAAGCGGGTTTGTTGAATGAAGTGATTCTGTATAGACCATCACATAGTCATTAGAGTAACAATGTATAGACAATATAGTCACTACCTTCTATGAAGTTAGAATGAATTGTGTGCTTTCAGATACATATTATATACATACAAATGACATGCTACAGGAATTCTAAGGAGGAATGAATTTGGGGGTTCTCTGGAGGGGACAAAGAAACTTACACGGAAAGAGTGACATCTTTTAGGGACAGTATGGTGCTAAAATGATAGCTTGCCTTGCAGGCATGAAGATCTAAGTTCAATACCCAGAACACATGTACAAAAATGAAAACATCTGGGTGTGGTAGCATGTGCTTCTTACAATCCCAGTATGGGAATGTAGAGACAGGCAAATTCTTGGAGCTTGATGGACAAGCTAAGCCTATATGACAAATTCCAGGACAAGGACAACTCTATCTTACAAATAAATTGGATGATATGATCGTCAGTTGATGTTGTCCTTTGGCTTCTGCATGCATATGCATATAGCAACAAAATCAAAAGAAAACAGACCAGTCTTCTGGGAATCTCTTAATCCAGTCAAACGAGCAAGCAAACCTAATCCTCACAGCAGCCATTTTGGTAATATATGCACTGTCATAGTATCACAGGGCTTGTGTAGCCCTTGAGTAACCTTTCTTTTCCGTAATAAAGACCCTAAAGTGCAAGCCAATAATTTCTAGAATTCAAACATGCCACAGAGAAGCCACAAGGTATTTGTTTAAAGTGAGCTTGTCAAAGTTTTCAAGAAGCAAAGAAAAATATTATATCATGAGGTCTCAAGAGCCAAAGGGGTGAAAATTAGTCTTCTATCAACAACACTGTGAGGAATGAAAACTGAGTTTTGCTGTCATACCTGAGAACGAATGCTATGTCCAAGCAGAAATGGCTCTTAGTCAAGATAGAAAAGGCATCAACCAAGCACAAGGTTTGTTGCTATCTGTGATCTCAGATATCACTGATCTTGGAATTCCTCTCTGGAGTTAAGAGAACAGCACGGGATCCATGGAGATGACCTCTCTTTATGAAAGAGAGGTTAACACCGTTCCCTGACTTCTGTGTCCTGTGCCATCTGAGATGCACCAGTGATGTTGACAAGAAGAGGCTAGCCTGTCAATCCAGTCCTCCAGCTGCCTGAGAAATAGTACTTGATCCCCTTTGCCTGCAGAGCTGGGTGGTCATCTCTGCTGATATGCCCCAGCAACAGCCAAACAACCTAGGATCCATTGTACTTTATAAAGACCTAGATAAATTCCTGTTAACCTTCCGATAACTAAGGAAATCTACCAGGACTAGGACACAGGAGATGAGAGGGAAGAGAAAAGATGCTAAAATTCCATTGCGACATGAATGAACCCAAAGAACTTTATGCCGAGTGAAATAAGCCTGGCTCAGCAAGACAAAATGCTTCATGATCTCAGGATAAGTATAATCTAAAACAGTGTGAACTCCCAGAAACAGAGTAGAGTGAAGGTTGCCAGAGGCTGTTGGTAGAGGGGAATGAATTGGTAGATGCTGGTCAAAGTGCAGAGTTCCAGTTAGACAGGGGATCTACTGTTCAGCACCATGACTACAATTAATAATAGTTAATACTTGAAATCTGCTTAGTAAGTCCAGCTTATATTTCTCAACACGCACACCAACAGGTATGTGGGGTAATAAGTATAGCCGTCAGTTTGATTTAGTTATTTCACAGTGTATACCCATTCCAAAAGATCACATCATGTATTATAAACTTAAAAAAGAATGAATACACAGCAAATAAATAATACGGAAAACTTTGAGAAGTGAAGTGCCATGGCCAGGGGCACAGAGATGCTGAAGTCAGTGAAGCTCAGCCTCTGACGTCCCTAAGGGCACAGGCACCTTTGAAGCCCAGATCCCCATCCCATGGCTGCGGGTCTGTGCTTCTGTCCTTAAGAAAGGCTTCACTCCAAACACCTGAATTGGGAGACCCTGGCCAGAGCAAGGCAAAAGAAATACTCAGGATTTCTAACAATTAGCTTGCTTTACTTGGAGAGGGATAAGTTAATGAATTCTCCTTTCACAAAACAGAATTTTTAAAGAGGGAAAGATGGCATGCTGACAAAAGGCAGCCTCAAACCCAGGGAAGTGAACAGGAGCACTGAAACTCACAAATCTCACAAAATCCCTTCTCTGGAAGATTCCTCCTGGGCTGCTTGTTGGCAAATCACCCAGGACCACTTGAAGGGACAGGGATGAGACTTCTCCGTCAACAGACCAGAGATGGCCTTGCTGGAGATAGCTTGACTGTCAGCCATCTGAAGAAAGCACAGGAAAACACCTCATTCCACTAGCTGGCCCTGTGGTCTGGGACTAGACGGCCTCTTCCTCCCCTTATCCTAGAGCTGGATAGGGGTGTCCTAAAGGACACCAATGCTACCCAGAAGCTAGGCTGTCCAGGAATAACTTGTGGTGACCCAGGTCTTTCCTCAGCCTTATGATTATCACGAGGATAAAATGGACAACGTGTGGAAGGCAGATAGTGCAAGCCTAAGGGCAGGTGCTGCGGAGCCATCCAGCCCAGGCTAGACTTTGCTATACCTCTGTAAGCTTGGGTAGGTTTCCTAACCCATCCTGGGCCTCAGTCTCATCCTCTACACTGGAGGGCAATTACAACCCAAAACTGCTATGGCTCTCCTAGGATTAACAGGGGTAAGGAACTGAGCAGATTTGGATCAATGCCCAATGCATGCTTACCAGATAATGGAATTCTCAAAGCTGCCTTGGGCTGCTGAGGAAGGCACCTGGTTATCCATGTGGGTCAACGCCCTGCTGGGAACTGTTGGCTTTCCACCCTGGAAGCAACCTGTGACAGGCTTCACAGAAGTATTAAGAAGCACCCATTTCGATGGAAAGAAGCCAACGAGGACAGAAACAGTTTCTACCAGCTTTTCTATCTTGCTCTGGGCTAAGATCAGTGTCCTTTGTTGAAGATAAAAATACAGGGCAGGTGAAATAAGGCAGACTCAAGAAAGTCTAGGAAGAACTTTCCAAATTTGAAAGTACCTTTTCCTTAGGGGGGAGAGGGTCTCAGAGACACAAACTGTCCTACCATCAGTGTTAACTGATTAATACTAATCAAGATGCTGTTTATAGGTGCACAGAAAACCCTATGTGCTCCTTAATGCATAAAGCCCATATCCAACATTAAAGCTAAATGAAAATCACCAAATAAGAAAAAAAATACATTCAGATAAAATAATGAAATACAAAGGAAAATAACAGGAGTTAGTCACTAGATGGCTAACTAGTCAGTTACTGTGCCAGCATTATTTTTTATTTTATTTACATAACTGGCAATTTCACTCAACTTGTCAACTGCAAAGCATTCTGGGAAGTGATGTCTTTAATCCCCACCACACCCTCATAGACTAGGTTTATTATAACCCTACTTCACAAATTAATAAGCTGGGGCACCAAAACAGTGCACACACCTAAAGAGGTGGTGCAAGGGTAAGTGACAGGACTTCAGTAAGCTTTATTTCCATGAAGGAAATAAAGTACTCCAGGTGATGGAGGAAGAGTGGGGACTGGGCAATGATTCTGGCAGTCAGTGGAGCTAGAAGGGCCTGAAGAATCCATAGCACCTGCCTCTTGCGGCAGGGAAGAGACCACTGATCATAGTCTTCACCTCAGGTTTTGTTCAGAGTTGAGCTGAAGAGAGAGGCTGGAAAATAAATAGGATGAACCACATGGGGAGCAACAGTTAGGTAAATCTCTGAAGAGAGAATGAGAAAAGATGAATATGGGGCGTCAGGAGAATGAGAGCAAGAGAAGCGCTGTCAAGTGATTCCAAGATCTCAGCAAACTGGCATCAACTGGGGATTGAAACTGTCACATGGGATTAGCATTCCTTGCATTCCTGGTGCTAACATTTAGCAATTAGGAATCACCTCTGAAAGGACACTCCGGAAGTTCAGATTACAGTAAAGTTTAGAAAACTTTAAGGGTGTTTCTCAAGTTATTAGTGAGAGGAAACAGCCCCAAAGGCCTTTTGTTCTTTCACAGGCCCTGGCAAACACAGCCTAGTTCCCAGTTCCACTCAATTAAGGGACAATTAAGCCATCTCTGCAAGCAGAGAGCCCATTATCCACATGGTCTTCTCCATCCAGCTTCCTAGTGGCTTCTCCCAGTCTTTGAGAGAAGGAAATGGGAAGGCCCTGACCTATATAACCACCACAGCAGATCCCCTTGTTTCTGATGCCCTGCCCTTAAATGAACAGGATTCTCTTCATTTCCTTGGAGATAAGTTCTCTAACCGCCTTTTACCAACTAGAATCAGAAGGTCCCACGCTGGCCTTTAGCTATTCTTAAGTAAAGTGCGCTTTTCCTGACAGACCTTGCACTTCCGCTTTGATGACAATCAAGCATAGCACGTTATCTCTAAGGGCCCCAGGATCTTCTCTAGAGACCAACAGACTCTCCAAAGATTGCCAGAGAGGTGGGAACGTTACTAAGAAAGGAGGTATGGAGCGAACCTTGGAGTGATAGAAGAGATGGCTTAAACGAGCTACAGAACGAACGAGCTTGAACGCATGCGCTGCTGCAAAAGACGACAAAGTGAACTTGAGCAACCATAGCCCCCTGGGATTCAGTCTCCCATCAAGTGCAACACAAATCACCATGCTTTCAGCTCACAGCGACCTTCCCAATGACTCTACACTGGGAGTAATGATGACCAAGGGTTAAAGTCTTGGTGGTGGCTTGAAAGGTAGCAAGCTTATCTTATCTGACTTTCTTATCACTTTCTCTGATGTTCTTCACAGAAGAAAAAGGCAGTGCTGGGCTGGGCTGATCGAAAAGGAACATAATGTAGGGTGGTCACAGAGACAAAGGAAGGGTCCCAACGCAGTCATCTAGAGCTTACTCTGTAGAGTTGGGACAACCAACTCCCAAATAGCAGATAATCTATGTAGCCACATAGGATTCTGCAAGGCTTTGCTCTCAGGAGAAGAGCGGAATACCCAACCTGAGTGTGTGATGCAGAACATTAGAACAACAAGGCAAAGGAACTAGGTTACAGGTCTTGAAAGGACGTGGGTTTGACCTGACTCACTGCAGATCTTCCTGTTCACTTCTATAGCCCTTAAATACCAAGCTAGTCTGTGCATGCTCAAAGCTCTGAAGTTACCCAGCAGCCTGGGTGTGCATAGAGCTCTCAAGTACTCAGCTGGCCTGGATGTACACAGGCACATGGTTGTCAGGGGCAACAAATGAGCCTGTGTCCACAACCACAGCAGAATCAGTACTGTCTAGCAGGGCTGTCTTTGAGGATAGGCCTGTTCTCCCATGAGGCCACCACCGTGGGGCTACTAGCCCACATGACTATTGAGCAACTGATTTGTTCACTGGAGAGTTTAATTTAATTCTACTTAATTGTAGTTTAAGCTAAAAAGCCACATGTGGAAAATAAAAGCCACATGTGGCCAATGGTCACAGTATTCAATAATAGAGCCTTGAATTAATAATAAATGAGAAAGTCACTTAAAACTTGTGACTTCAGAATCAATTAGGACGAAGGTGAAGAAGAACGGTTATTACCTAGCTAAGTACTCACACACAGACATTAATTAAATCAGAAATACAGCACAGCTGTTCCTATCGGTGTTTTTCTCAGTTTGATTTTTTTTTTTTTGGTCCCGGGGTTGAAGGGAGGTAAAGAGACCCATGGGTAAGCATTTGAAAAAGTGCCACCAAAACCACTCTGTGCTCACTTTCCATCCTGAGCCTTTGGCTAAAAGCTAAATACATATAATTTTGTTAATTATCATATTAGGAAAGTTATTTTTTTTTTTAACTCCAAGTTTAACAGATGAGCACACTAAGGGAAAGAAGGGACAGGCTAGTTGTTACCCAGGTACAAAGTGGTAGAGTCAAAGTCTGGATTCCCATGGCATTTACACCTTAGTCTTCAGTCAGTTGGGATGGAGGACATCACCCTGCTGGGCATTTCTTGCATGTACTAAGAAGGTATCACCACAGGGTGGGAAGCCCATATCCTTTGTTGATATAACACAATACCAAAGGCTAGGGAATTGAGACATCTGTTTAGATCACCCTGCTGGAAGCTGGGATGTCCCCAGGCATGGTTATAGCTTCTGAGGTGGACTTTGATATTACATCATGACATGGAAGAGAGTGAAAAGTCAAACGAGCACATGCAAAGAAAGGGCAAGCCACCTTCATGGCCCAGCATCAGTCCATCCATGCAGGTTGTCTTAATTAGAGTTTCTATTGCTGTGATGGAACACCATGACCAAAAGCAACTTGTGGGAGGAAAGGGTTTATTTATTTACACTTCCACCACTGTTCATCATGGAAGAAAATCAGAGCAGGAGCTCAAGCAGGGTGGGAATCTGGAGGCAGGAGCTGATGCAGAGACCAAGGAGGAATGCTGCTTACTAGCTTACTCTCAGCCTGCTTTCTTATAGAACGCAGGGATGGCTCCACCTACACCTACAATAGGCTGGGTCCTTTTATATCAATCACTATGATTAAGAAAATTGCCTACAGTCTGATCTTATGGAGGCATTTTCTCAATAGATGTTCCTTCCTCTCTAGCCAGGACATAAGTGTAGACCTCTTGATCTACTCACCTGGGAAGGTCTCATTTTCCAATACAGTACGGTGGTGATGAAAATTCAACATGAGTTTGGCAGGAGGCACTGAAACTGCCCCAACAGGAAGCTGGCTATTTGATCTCTAGTTAGTACAGTGAAGGCATCTGAACACTGGTACCAACAGGAGGATGAGGAGACAGGATAAAGTGGAACTCAGGGATCTGGAGTCTCAATCTACTAGTTTGTTTTCCCAGATCATCACTCAGCTTCCACATCTTTCTCAAGTCACTGAACTCAGGGGATGATGATGGACAGGGAATGTAGGATACAGCAAAGGTGAAAGATGTAGGAAGTTGATCTTGGGCTAGCATAGCTTGGCTACAAACTCGTATCTTCATAAATCAAACTGCAGGTGATATTACAGAGCTAAGCCCAGGTTAATCCCTAACCACTACCTCTTTCAGACAGTTCCAAACTTTGATGGTCTGAAAGAATGCTGAGAAGCATCCTTGCTATTTTAACGCATGGTCTATTTCCTACCATTTTCTTAAATTTCTAAAATGGTGAGGGGGGAGTAAATAACAGGACACCGGTTTGTATGAGTGCCACTGTGAGGAGTGCTAACGAAAGGTTTCCCTTGCCCTGGAATGTGTCACACAGTGATAATATAGTCCAGGATGTTTGGTGTCCCTGCTTGCAATCAAGAGAAGGGAGCGACTTCAGCTCCATCCTTTCTTATTGTAAGCTTTGATGAAGCCAAAAGGTAAAATCTCGTAACATCTGAGTTACCTACACTTAATAAAGTTGGTCTCTGCTTACCATAAGACTTGTGGGGCTGGAGAGATGGTTCCATGGTTAAAAGCACTTGACTACCCTTCCAGAGGTCCTGAACTAGATTTCCAGCAGCCACATGGTGGCTCACAACCATCTGTAATGGGTTCTAATTGCCTCTTCTGGTGTGCATGAAGAGAAACCACTCATATACAAAATACATGAATAAATAAATCTTTTTTAAAAAATTCTTGTAGAAGGTGTTTCTCTTTGACTGTTTATGACCCTGGGACCCAACACCACTCAATGCCCATGGAAAAAACGTCCAGGTTCATTATTAGTCAAACAAAACAAAGCAAAACAAAAAAATCAAAGCTCATTCCCTTAATCATTATATATTCTAATAAGTATTAGACCCTGCTCTAAGTTCTAGGGCTACATAGGAAACATAAAAGATAAGAGCAGTTTCTGATATTGTACTTCAATCTATTTCCAAGCTCTGAATTTTTGGAAGAAAAAAATTGGCTCAATAAAATTAATATTAGAGTTCAGTTCAGTTGATTAAATACAGCTTATTAACATTTCTGGCTCAGCGCAGCTCAAATGTCTTCTCCAGGCATGATCTCTGGGAACACTTTAAAATACAAGAGCGAAAACCATAACAGATGGATTTCTTTCAGATTACCTGGCAGATCTCAAAAATCCCAAGACAGTGCTAGACAGGCGTTCCCTCCAGACACGATTTTACTATTGCTCCTTTCTAAATGCTTTTCCAAACAGTCCTCGTTCCCTCATTCCTGTGGCTAGCACTTTACTCTCATGCTTCACTTTTGCTTAGACTGAGGTAACTTCTAGATTGCTATTCCAGCCTCTGGCTTCTCGTCTGTACTATCTTCCATTAGTACAGACTTCTAAAACAGAAATCTACTAATGAAGTTTTACAGCTGGAAACCACCTTAGGGTCTAACTGCTTCCAGGATATAGTTTAAATTCTTCACTGTCATCACATGGAAATATGGAGCTTATGCAAGCCCCAGGAGAATCATAAAACAGACTGCTGGGACTCTGGAGCAGTCATGCCATCCTAGGTAAAGAAGTACATCCTTTGGAAAGCCAATTTCTGGCAAACCTCTGCTCCTGAGTCCTGTGAAAGAGAACACTTGCTTGTAGGATATCAATAATATTTTTAAAATGCTCAATAACAAGCCAGGGAATTAAAACCCAGTGGGCTCAGCCAGGGATACCCACAGTTTAAAGACTACATGCTCAGGAGACATGAGATCCTATATACCACAGCATCCCCACAAAGCCCACTTCATAGAGAAGAGATCGGGATTGGGACCAAGTCTGTGTCATTCACTCTGGATTCCATACTGTGAATGGCTGGCATCATAGAACTTTGGACCAGCCTTCTAACTATCTTGGCTCAAAAGCTATCATCCCTCAGAAGGGATCAGGTGCTGTCCTTCAGAAGACCTGACTGAGGCCTCTAAATAATGCACTGCCCTGAGAAGAACGAACCTATGGGTCCCAAACCAAAGCATGGAGCAGAGTGGCTTCTCTTGGACGCTCCTATTGTTCCATGAGGGATGTTTCACTTTCCATCCACAAACCTCTGCTCTGGAAAGCTGTAAGTCCCCAAGGTGTATACTCTTGCCTTTGGGCATGACAAAGGTCCCAGTGGACAAGCTATAGATGCCACAACAGCAACTAGAATTCTCTGTGCCCAGGGATCTATAGAATACCATAATTAACTGACCCAAATTAATGTGAAGAGGTTTAGCTGCTTCCACTGAAACTCACTGCAACTGTGAACAGTCAGTACACCAATCCTAGCCCAAAAAAGGCACAGCCACAAGACTTCAGAGCCCAGGCAGAGGATATGGCCGGCCTGTCATTAAGATCTGCCAAGGTGATGATTAAGGATCTGTGAGCTCAGGATGGACAGTGTGAGAGACCCAAAGTTAACTGGAGTGAGAGAGGGATGATTTCTTCCACTCAGCCGAGAGCAGCAGCACATTGGAGTTAGGAGCGGTGATGCTTCTTAAATGTGAACATAGAAAAGTCTGCAAGCCTCAAAGGATGAACTTCAGCAGCTGGGACCAAAAACATCTTGGATTTCCAACCATGGGGAGCAAATGAATCCATGATCACACCATCACAACATGGATACTAAAGCCACATTTCCCACAGGCTGCTGTAATTCATTGCCTAAGTGTGTCATGTCCATTTGGAGTGAAATGGGACTCCTCTGACAGATAACGCTGGCTCAAGGATTCTTATAATTGCAGTTTACCATCAGATCCTTCTTGTCTTCCCTGATTCTCTTCCTCCTTCCCTCTTTCTCAAGGGTGAGACTCATACTGCAGTCTGACAGTTCCCTAGCTCCAGCCCATGTCCTTCCAAGATGCTTAACCTAATCAGTCTGTTTTAGGGCTTACCCCATCTCAGCAGGGTCCTCTCTCCTCCTCCTTACCATCTCTAGGGGCATTCTCTCTACTTCCTACCCCCTGCTAACAGTGTGGCCCACAGCCCCCACACTCTGTGGCGACTGCTGAAGCTTTCTGCTGCCACGCCTGGGGAAATGTCGGCTGTGCCCCTTGTGAAGAAGCCCTCCCATCCATCCCTCTCTCCTCAGCCAGAGGTGTTTGAGCTAGCCAAGGAGTGGACTTTGGGCCGGCCTGCTCTCCTACGTCTGTTTTTGCATGGCTTGCCTGCAAGACGCCCTACATCACAACGCAGGGTTCCATACGTTGCACAGGTGTGTATCCACACAAGGTTTCTTTCCCTCTAGACGGAAAAATCAAGAGCAATGCTCACCCAGCCAGTACCCAGGAAACATGCTTCGTGGCATAAATGTTGCCATGAGGATTGGTAAGGCGAATTCTACTGAGGTCTTAATAAAAATCATCAATTGATGTACGTGTATGTGTGCATGCATATGTGCATACATGTATGTGTGTGATTCCCTGAATTTTAAATGTTACACACTCACTCGAAATTAAAAGGAAGGTCAACTTGATGACAAACCAAGCTTAATGAATGGACTGTTTGCCCAGTATGACAGCCTGTACCTACGACTCTAAAACACTTCCACAGCCCCAACCAGGAGCTACTGGAAGGTACTCTAAGAGGCTAGATTGATGGGCACTTGGAAGACCCTGAGTGTTTGTTTTCATTGGATTCTTCCCACCCCCCCTCTACCAGAGACTGCATTCAGCTCCAAGAAGGCCACTGATTACTGGCTTTCTTACTCAACAAAAGAACCTAACACAGGCCAAGCTCCAAACCAAGTAGTGAACATCTAGATTTGATTAAGAACCATCCCTTTACTTCCAGGAAAATAATAATTTACTAGGAAAGAGTAACATGAAAAAAGGTACAATTCTATATTATTTTGAGTAGACTTCATTAATGTATTTCTTTTCTACTAAAAGCAAATATCTTAGTTTTTCTAATATTTCAAACAAGCAAAAATATGGCATTAGCAAAGCCGCTGTCTCAGGAAAGTCTTGTAAACCACATATGTGTTTCCAGGATTCCAAGAGATGAACTCTTGTCCTTACAAAACTATAGCATGTAAGGGCTGGGGTACTATCTCAGTCAGGAAAGGGCTTGACTTGCAAGCATGAAGAGATGAATGTGTTCTCTGAACCCACATAAAAAATCCGGTATGGCGGCATGCTTGTTATCTCTACACCAGGAAGGGGGACGAGCAAATCTCTTGGGCTTGCAGGCCAGCCAACTTAAGTCTACTTGGTGAGTTCCACGTTAGTGAAAGACACACTCAAGAAGTGGACAGCACCAGATGAACAGTAGCTGAGATTGTCCTCTGACCTGCACATGCTCTTGTGCACACACTAACACACACAAATTATAGAAAATAGGTAAGAATTTAAGAAATGTGAATACTGAGCATTTCAAAAACAGTAGTAGTGGTGGGTGGAGAAAGGGCTCAGTGTTTGAGAGCACTGGCTGCTCTGCCAGAGGTCTGGTTCAATCCCCAGCCCCACGTGGTATCTTACAACGATCTATAAAGAGATCTGATGTCCTCTTCTGTGTGTGAGCATACATGCACTCATATACATAAAATATATAAATAAATCTTTAAAAAATAATAGTAACAAGCATTTAATAAATATTCCAGTAAGTGCACCAACCTTCAAAAGCATAGCTTTTCTCACCATACTGACTTTCTTGTTCTCACAATGCTATAAGATATAAGCCAGAGAAAAAAGAATCTGAAGCACAATCCTGCTTCTTAACCAAGCATCTGTCTGGTCAAAATCCTATCACCTATCTATTAGCTCCCATTTCTAGTGACTTGGGTATATTAAACACACACACACCCCACAACAGCATCCATTTCTAGGAAATTGTTCACAGATTCTGAGATTGCTGAGGACCGGGCTATCCATCATAAAGGTGCAGCTGGCCAGCATGAGGCTCTGTCCATTACTTATTCACACGTGCAGTGCCCTGCAAAGGCTACATAGGATGTTCTCAGTTGCTACACGGTGTGCTGTGTGCACTGCGCTCAGGACGAGGGTGGACTTGGCACCGGTTCCAATCCCCCAGAGGCCACCTTCACCAAGCAAATCGATTCCCAGGCAATGTCTGAGCTCTACAAAGTAGATATGTGAACTTTACATTCCTAATGACCCTGGCCAGCACTTTAAAACACCCAAATTGAAACCGCTTCATGTCAGTGAGTACTGGGAGAATTTTAACAACTGGATTAAAAGGCCAATCAATTGGCTATAGCCCCAGGGGAAGAGCTAATGCCAGGGAATAGATTAACCGTTAACTGATTTCAAGAGCAAATGAAAAGTGCAAATCTCTGAGAACCAAGGTGAGAAAGAGAACAAAGAAAGAGGCAGAGGGAGCAAGGGCTGGAAGAATCCGGAGCAGCAGAAACCAGTGGGCTAATCTGTACCAGCACGGGAAATAATTCTCTTTCCTATTGCCGCCCCCACCACACATTTTCCATTTTCTTCATGCAGATAAAATGTAGGCTGCTTCATTCTGTTTGTTCATTTCCTTGTATGCAGGTGTAATAACCAGACACATGTGCCCAGTATTACAGTGTAGAAAGAAAACAACGTTGAGCCTAGGAACACACTTCTTATCAGTCTGTGTGGTTTGCATTTTCTTAACCACGAACAAGTATTCAAAGACATGTTTTCTGCAGGATATGTTTATTTCCAGGCCAGTTTTCCCTACTCTCTAGTCCGTTTCTTGGTCAAACACTTCTACTGGCAATCACTCTGTGTGCAAGTCAATTTATTTCAAATTATATCCCACCCACACTGCCAATCCACTTACTAGCAAAATGGATTTGAGAAGGCCTATAATAAAAGATTCATAGTAAGGCTGTTAAATAAAACAAGCAAATCAAATGCACGGAAAGGAAGGGGAGATAAAAAGCCCAGGCATGGTATTGACCGTGATTGAGCAAGGAGCACTATTCCAAGTTTCCCACAGAAAAGGCAGGCATAGAAACATGACGAGGTTATCATTCTTGTTGTCTGCAAAAAGATTTTATGCCAGTTTGTCAAAGGAGACATTTTTACCAGGTGCTGAATTCTCGGAGACAGTCTGCCAGGCACTTTGGGAACATTTTGATTTTACAGCCGTAAGCCTAGACACTGGTTCTCAAATCTGACCCCGAAGGAGAAAGCTTATTACAGTTGGCTGAGTCCTGTTCTCACAAATTCTGACCCAGACACCTGGGGGTTGCCGTCTGAAGCTCTGCATTTCTGACAGACTCCCCGATGCTGCTATGGCGAGACCACACTATGGTGATAGGACCCAAGACTACCTATCCCAGAGTACTGCTAATAATGGTTCTGTACTGGCTTTTTCCCCAACTTGACACAAGCTAAGCTCATCTGGGAAGAAGGAACCTCATAAGAAAATCCTCATTAAGAAAATGCCTCCCAAATGGATGGAACTAGAAAATATCATCATGAGTGAGGAAACCCAGACCCAAAAGGACAGGCATGGTATGTACTCACTTATAAGTGAATGTTAGCCATAAAGTACAGGACAACTATGCTATAATCAATAGACCCAAAGAAGCCAAATAACAAGGAGGGCCTAAGAGAGTATGGCAGAACCTTTCTCAGAAGGGGAAATAAAATAGATATCAGAGCTGGAAGGTGGGAGGGAACTGGGCGGGAGAGGGGATGGGGAGCGTGATCAGATGTAGAGAGAGAATAGAAATGGGCCGACAGGAGGGGGCAATATCTAGAGTGTGCCAGGGACCTGGAATGGGAGAGGCCCCAGGGATCTATTTGGTGACTCTAGCGGATACTTCTAGCAGAGGGGGAATATGGGTCCTAAAGTGGCCAATTCCTGTACCCAGGCAAGAATCCCAATGAAGGGATAAGGACAGTAACATATACATAAAACCTTTGACCCAAAATGTATCCTGCCTACAAGATGTGCAGGGACAAAAAAATGGAGTAGAGACTGATGGAATGGCCAACCAATGACTGTCTCAAATTGAGAGCCATTCCATGGGCAAGAAACAATCCCTGACACTATTAATAATACTCTATTTCACTTGCAGATAGGAGCTTAGCATAACTGTCCTATGAGAGGCTCTACCCAGCAGCCAATGGAAAGAGATGCAGAGACCCACAGCCAAACATTAGAAGGTGCTCAGGGAGTCATGTGGAAGAATTGAGAGAAGGACTGAAAAGACAGGGACTTGACCTGACTCAACCAACTTGGACCCTTGGGGGCTCCCAGAGACTGAACCACCAACCAAAGAGTGAGCATTGGCTGGACCTAGGCTCTCTACACATACGTAACATATGTAGCAGATGAGCATCTTGGTCTTCATGTGGGTCCCCCAACCACAGGAGTCGGGGATGTCCCTGAATTTGTTGCCTCCCTGCCTGTGGATCCCATTCTCATAACTGGGCTGCCTTGTCTGGTCTCGGTGGGAGGGTCCACCTAGTCCTGCAGTGACTTGATGTGCCGGGGCCAGGGAAGGGGATATTAGGGATGGGTGATACCTAGAGGGGAGGGTCCCCTTCTCACAGAAGAAGGAAATGACGGAGGATCTGCCTGAGGGGGCACTGGGAGGAGAGGGGGGCTGATATTGGAATGTAAAGTGAATAAATAAATTTCACTAAAAAAGTTTAAAAAAGAAAGAAAAAGAAAATGTCTCTATCAGATTGGCTTGCAGGCAAACCTGTGGGGGCATTTTCTTGATTAATGATTGATTGGGAGGGATAAGGCCAGGCAGTGTGGACAATTCATCCCTGGGGAGGTGGTTCTGGGTTGTAATAAGAAAGCAGGCTGAGCAAACCACAAGGGAGCAAGCGGGTATGTAGCATTTCTCTATGCTTTCTGATTCAGTTTTTGCCTGGAGCTCCTACTCTGCCATCCCTAGTGATGGAAGGTGGTCTGAAAGGTGTAAGATAGAAACAAAACAAACAAACAAACAACCCCACTTTTCTTCCCCTAGTTTCTTTTGGTCATGGTGTTTTATCACAGCAATAAGAATGTCAGGATGGTTCCATCAAGTGGTTCTGCTGAAGCCCTGGAGGAGTCCTTACACTGCCGGCAATTCAGTTAGAACATTGAAAAATCACCCAGTGGAAGTATTTCTGATGCTAAGGAGTCAAACATGCTCTTCAATTGATCTAATCAGAAAATAAAACAAGAACTTGAAGATGGTCTGTGTATAACCCTTCCAAACACAAGCATGTAACAGTGCCTCACATCAAACAGTGGCTAGACAGATGCTCATATACAATTTGTAAAGTGCTGATTCATCAACAACAGCCCCATTTCGCCCAGAATGCTGCTTTCCCGCCAGTCCCCAAATCAAGACTCAATGATCTTGGGCCAGTTCAATGGGTAAAACTGCTTGCCACCAAGGCTCACTGCCTGAATTTAATCTCCCTGGGAACACACATGACAGAAAGTAGGAATCAACACAGAAAGCCATCTTCTGACTTGCAAGAGCACACACAAAACCGATGTGCCTTTAGAAAATCTGCACTCTCATTTATTTCTCTTCTGTTGACTCGGAAAAGGAAGATCAACTGTTGTAAGAATTAACATAGGCACTTTCTCTAGAGAAGAGAAAGCAGTTACTTTCAACATAAACAGCATCATCTGCCTTCCAGTATCCCTGAGTACCAGGCACCTGAGCCACAGCACTCAAGTCCACACCTGAGGCCACTTCTCCCTGAATTCTGCTTGGCTTATACTTGTCAAAAGCACTTGGAGCCTCCGGAGACAATGAGTGCATTTCACAACTGCACCCAGATAAAAACAGGAGAAAAAACAAAATAACAAACAAACAAACAAACAAAAACCCACAAACACAAACATACCAACACTCACACTTACAATAGGCCTGATTTATAAAATTAAAAACACCCCAAAATAGCTAGGTACTATGGCGAAAGCCTGCAATCTAAGTGATTAGAAGGCTAAAGAAGAAAAATCACGAGTTTGAGATCAGATCCTGAATTCCCCTGCCCCTTGGGTCAGGGACATCAACTGAAAACAAATCAAGCAGATACTCTTACTTGTTGATATATGCATTTCAGAAAAGGTTAAAATAACAAATTTCTATAAAAACCAAAAACACTAAAACCTTGAAATTCTGATAAATAAGTTTTCAAAAACTGAGTTCAAAACAGTTTAGCTAAGTCCATATTGTACAGCAAGCACTGGAGAGGATGCTGGGAATAAGCACACAGACCCTAGCTCTTCTGACTGTAATTATCAGAGTGGTAAAACAGGGATCTCCATGTGACACAGGTAAAGTGGGTACTAGATATTCGGCTATGGAATATCAGCTATGCCCAAGGGATGGACACACTCAACTTCTGGGGCTCACGGGGGTTCCGTGGAAGACATGACCTCATGGACACCATTAAGAAAAGCCATAGCTAGTGGGAACAAAGACAGGAGAATAGTGAAGGACCCTGAACCAGGCACTAAAGGTTGCATATACAAAAGTTACTCACCTCTTCCTCATTATACATTGAAAAATTGTGTCCTGTGGAACAAAGTGCTGGCCCCAAATCCACTTCCCAGAATTCCTTTCAGAAGTGATTATGGCAGTTCCTGTGCAATGTAAGTGGAAGCCACCAACAGGCTCCTGGGGATGCCTCTTATTCACCTATTGTCTTTCTGTCTTTGTCCTCCACCCTTCCAGATGCTTGAAACACAGACAAGAAGTCCCAAAGTGTGGCTGCTGTTATGAAGAGAGTGAAGTACAGAGAGATAGGCAGAAGCACTGGAACTACCACACCTTCCCTGGACTGCCCACACCTGGGGTTTGGTTTGTGGAGAAAAGGAAATTCTGATTTAGTTACTGCCTTGGCCCGAGGAGGCATACAACCAAGGACTCTTATACACATAGATAGCGCTGTGCAAGAATCATCACTTAATTTCTTATTGTCATAAAAGCTAATAAGCTTGGACATGGTAGCACCAACCTCCACTCCCAGGACTTGGGAAGCTGTAATTGGAAGATCAACAAGTCCAGCCCAATTTACACCATGTCTCAAAACACCAGGGTGGGAATGCCATGAAATAGCATAACAATGGTTAGCACCGTTCAGTCTATTGTTTCCTCAAAAAACATTTCATACCAATGCATAACCCCAGAGAGTAAAGATTCATTTTAACATTTGCTCTTCATCCTGCAAAAAGCCACTGAGCTATGAACACGCCAATGTGTATGCGTAACCATTTACCATGCGCATGCGTAACCATTTACCATTCCCTTTCATGCCATCACCAATATCAAGCTCTGACGTTATCCTTTCCTATTGTCACAAAGCCAGCTATCTGTCGTCTTAGCCCGATCAGCCAGTAAGGAACAATGCCAGACTGCCTAATCATTCTCTTTCTTATCTTCAATGGGAAGGTTAGGAGCCAGATAACCCATGTAGGTGCAATAAGAAATCTGAAATGTTCAAAGGATACATTGTCACTGCTGTCCATACAGCAATGTGTCACTAAAATTTCCTTCTGGCACAGAAGTTCCAGGCCATTAGGTTGTCACTGCTGTACCTCAACAACCACACCCAGTGTTCAGGGCCAACTTCTGGAGCACTGGAACTGTAACAAGCCTAGTGTAGCAGTAAGGGCTGGGGAGAATACAGGATTGCTGTCCTCAATCAAAGTTCCAGACTCTCTGGCAGTATAGGAGAGTGGCAGGAGACAGGAGGCAGGAGGCCAACACTACCTTGACATGCCTAAGTGGCTATGAGATAGAACGAGACAGCACATAGGCAGCCAACCTCAGCCAGCCCCATCACACCCTAGTGGATAATCCCCCATCACATCCTAGTGGATAATCTCCCATCACATCCTAGTGAAGCCAGGAAGAAAGACTTAAGTTCATGATAGTAAAGCAGATTGTCCCAGATCAAGCAGTGTCACCTCAGTCATACAAATAACAGGGGCAAGTGTGCAAACAGTACAGAAAATGGGAATCAAAGAAGGGCAGATAGTGACTGAAAACAACAGAAAAGAGCTTCTTCACTTTGCACTCCATATTAACTTTAGAAATAGATCTGCATTGTCTCGCTGACAATAATCAACAGCAACAGAAGGAAATTGTACCTTCTGCTTTTAAGTATCTACTTCCTTTTCATGTCTCATTTTCTATGACCTCCAACAGTTAATATTTGGTTTAGCTATCCTATTTCTGATTTTAGGTAAACATCTTGAATTTCTCCTGATGAAAATAAGCTGTCAGGCGTGGTGGCTCATGTCTATAATCCCAGTACTCAGAAGAGACAGGCAAAATAATCACTGCAAGTTCAAGGTCAACGTGGTCTACACAGAGTTTTCCAGGCCAGCCAAGGGACTACACTCTCAAAATATAATAGAAAGACAGTCAAAAGTATAGCAAGTTACTGACAAAGGAAAAAGATCAGACTGGCATGCACTCTGCTCATGAAGGACCCAAAAAAGGACTCACTCCTGGACTTCTATAACTAATCAAGGTGTCACATGACTTGAAGAGCAACAGCAAATGTTAAGGGAAGATACAACTCTAGTGGCATGGATTAACAGTTGCCACTTCATGCCAGAGTCTCTTCTGTGCATTTTACTTACTGTGGCAAGTCATCTGCAGATATGGCTACTGTTCCTACCTCCCCTACTCTCCATGTATGCCAGTCACACTTCTAAATTCATGGCAAGAAAGGGAAAGCAGTAAGAATTGTTATGGGGAACTAGCATTAATCTAAGAGGATAATATGCCATGACTGGGAACATGTCAGTTAAAGTTAGAGACTCCTGCGGTAAGAAATGAACACAGAATATTTTGTCATAATAGATAAGAATGGAGGGGAAAAGATGTCAGGAAAAAGCAGGGTTGAAAGCAGGTGGGGGAGAGGGAGACAGGGACAAAACATCCCTAAACTCTCAGTATGAACTGCCACTGATAGAAATTAATATAACTGACTTAAAAAGTGGGGAAAAGCGTAGGCCAATTACTATAGAAGAGATTGGGAATGCAGCTGAATTTCTATTATTAAAAAGGAGAACAGAATTGGGTAATTTCATAGAGGGTTGTATGTTTCTTATACAGAATAGAAATCATTAAAATTAATGATTCAAGATGATAGAATCTCAAGGAAAACCCTCAAAGCCGATCATCTTAGGGCAGTCACTGAGACTTAAGATGAAAACCAGTGAAGGTAAGTGTCAAGGAGATGGAGGTGCTTCCATGTGTGAACACTTACAAGTAGAATGCAGATGAATGTGGCTGACAATGGGGGCCGGGCAGGGGAGGGGGAGAGTCATTCCAGTGGGCAGTTGCCATAAGACCATTACCATCAACATGGCAGCCACACATTTGAACTGAAAGCAGTAGCCTATACCAACAGGGTCTAGCCAAAGACATTTGGTGAAGCTAAGTATTCATTTAAAATAAAACTTAGTTCAAGATAAGAAGAAAATTAAAGTCTTTAAACATGAAACTATCTAACCATTTTTTGAAAAAATCAATTGTAGACCACATCCCAACCCATACCTCAGGCAGAAGCCTCCTATCTCACTAGAGGTCAAGCCAGCACCCTGAATCCAAGGAGAGACTGCCCTCCCCCACCTTGCCTCTATTGGCCAGCATAACCTCAATCATCTCTCCTCCCCTTGTTACCACATCCTGGCCAACACCTCCAGTGCAACTCTCCTACTTCAACAACAGCCAGCCCAGCATACTGAATCCTAGAGATAAGCCCAGCTCTCTGAAAACCAGGCATAAGCCTCCTAGCCAAACAGAAGCCAGGCCAGCATCCTGAACCCCAGAGGACCTCCAGCTGATCAGAGGTCACACACATCAATAAATCTCCAGCATCCAACTAGGGTGGCAACCCCCTGCTCGACCAGAGACCATCCAGGCTATTAGAAGTCCAGCCTCAATTTAGGCAGAACCCCCCTACTCAACCACAGGCCACATCAGCCAGAAGACCAAACAGGAAACAGAAACCAAGGAAGAAAACACCCACCCAACAAAGACAAACTAAGAAATATATACCTAGAACTATAATCTCTCAAAATCCAGATGACTAAACATCAGTGTAAGAACACAACCAATAAGAGCTGGAGCAATATGTTACCATCAGAGCCCAGCCATTCCACTACAGCCAATCCAGATATTCCAACACAGCTGAGGCAAAAGAAAATGACCCTAAAACCAACTTTATGAAGATGATAGAGGTCCTTAAAGAAGAAATGAACAAATCCTTCAAAGCAATCAAGGAAAAGACAATCAAAACATTGGAGGAAAGCAACAAATCTCTTAAGGAATGTAAAGAAAGCCAATAAACAAACAAACAAACAAACAGGTGAAGGAAACAAGACTGTGCAAGGTCGGGGAATGGTGATAAAGGCAATAGAGAAAATATGAACTGAGGGAATTCTGGAAATGGAAAAAAATCTAGGTAAGCAAACAGGAACTACAGATGCAACCATCACCAACAGAATGCAAGAGATGGAAGAGAAAATCTCAGGCGTTGAAGATTTGATAGAAGAAATGATACATCATTCAAAGAAAATGTTAAATCTAAAATATTCCTTACATAAAATATCCAGAAAATCTGGGACACTATGAAAAAAGTAAGAATAATAGGAACAGAAGAAGAAGAAGCGGGGGGGGGGGGGGGGGAGAGAAGAAGAAGCAGAAGCAGATGATTATTCACAGCGCAAAGGGCCAGAAAATATTTTTAACAAAATCATCGAAGAAAAATTTCCTAACCTAAGAAAGGACATACCTATAAAAGTACAAGAAGTTTATAGAACACCAAATAGATCAAACCAGAAAAGAAAGTCCCCTTGACACAAAATAACAAGAACATTAAACATACAGAGCAAAGAAAGAATGTTAAAAGCTGCAAGAGAAAATGGCCAAGTAACATTTAAAGGCAGACCTATTGGAATTACACCCCACATTTCAATGGAGACATTCAAAGCCAGAAGGGCATGAAAAAATATGCTGCACACCCTAAGAGACCACAGATGCCAGCCCAGCAAAACTTTCTATCACAGTACATGGAAAAAACAAGATATCACATGATCAAATCAAATTTAAACAGTATCTACCCACAAACCCAGCCCTTTAGAAGGTACTAGAAGGAAAACTCCAACCTAAGGAGGTTAACTACACCCACAAAAATTCAGGCAATAAATAATTTCACACCAGCAAAACAAAACAAAAGGAAGGAAACATGTGCACTCATGTGTGGGTGCGTATGCACACACACACACACACACACACACACACCACATACCCATACACACTATCACCAACCACAACAAAATAACAAGAATTAACAGTCATTGGTCATTGATATCTCTCGATATCAACAGGAGTCCCTAATAAAAAGATAAAGACTAACAGAATGTATGTAAAAAACAAGATCCATCCTTCTGCTGTATACAGGAAACACATGTCAGCATAAAAAATAGACATTATCTTAGAGTAAAAGCTTAGAAAAGCATTTTCCAAGCAAATGGCCCCAAGAATCAAGCTGGTGCAGATATTCTAATATCCAACAAAACATACTTTAATTAATCAAAAGAGATGGGAAGGACACCATCCTCATCAAAGGAAAACTCCACCAGGAGGACATCTCAATTCTGAACGTCTATGCGACAAATGCAAGGGCACCCAGATTTGTAAAAGAAACATTATTGAAGCTTAAATCATATATCAACCCTCACTCATTGATAGTGGGAGACTTCAGTGCCCCACTCTCACCAATGGAGAGGTCACCCAGACATAAGCTAAATAGAAAAGTACTGGATCTAACAGGTGTTATGAACCAAATGTACCTAACATATATCTACAGAACATTCCACCCGAACACTAAAGAATTACCTTATTCTCTGCACTTCAGGGAATATTCTCAAAAGTAGGTCCTATACTTGGTCACAAAGCAAGCCTCATTAACAATAACACCCTGCATCCAATCATACCACCACAGACTTCTGAACACTACTGGACTTCAACAACAACAGAAAGCCTACAAACTCAGTGAAACTGAACAACTCTCTACTGACAACAACTTGACTACTGGGTCAAGACAGAAATAAAGAAGGAAATTACAGACTTTCTAACATTCAAGTAAAATGAATGCGCAGCATACCCAGACTTATGGGACACAATAAAAGCACTGCTAAGAGAAAAGTTCATAGCACTAACTACCTACATAAAGAAAGTGGAGACAGATCTCATACTAGCAACTTAACAGCACACCTGAAAGCTCTAGAACAAAAAGAAGCAAACACATCCAAGAGGAATAGAAGGCAGGAAATAATAAACCTGAGGGCTGAAATCAATAAAATAGAAGCAAAGAACAATACAAAGAATCAATAAACCAAAGAGTGTGTTCTTTGAGAAAAGCAACAAGATAAACAAATCCTTATCCAAACTAACTAAAAGGCAGAGTAAGAATATCTAAATTAAAATAAGAAGCAAAAAGAGGAACATAACAACTGACACCAAGAAAATCCAAAGAACCATTATGTCATACTTCAAAAACTCGTGCTCAACAAAATTGGAAAATCTAAAACAAATAGACTTTCTTGATAGATACCACTTACCAAATCAAGATCAGAAAAACAATAAATAGAATTATAACCTCTAAGGAAATAGAAGCAGTCATTAACAGTCTCCCAGCCAAAACAAAGCCCAAGCCAGATGGTTTTAGTGCAGAATGCTACCAAACCTTCAGAGAAGAGCTAAAACCAATACTCCTCAAACTATTCCACAAAATAGAAACAGAGGGAACATTGCCAAATTCATTTTATAAGGCCACAGTCACCCTGATACCCAAACCACAGAAAGACTCAACAAAGAAAGAATTACAGACAGAAATTACAGAAAGAGAAATTACAATTTCTCTTATGAATATTGATGCAAAAATAGTCAATAAAATACTTGCAAACTGAACCCAAGAACACATCAACAAGATCATCCACCATGATCTAGTAGGCTTCATCCCAGAGATGCAGGGATGGTTCAACATATAAAAATATGTCAATATAATGAGCCATATTAACAAACTGAAAGAAAAAAAGAATCATCTCATAAAAGATTGAGAAAGTCTTTGGCAAAACCCAACACTCCTTCATGAAAAGTCTGGGAGAGATCAGGGATACAAGGAACATAACTAATTATAATAAAAGCAATTTACAGCAAGTTTATAGCCAACTTCAATTTAAATGGAGAGAAACTCAAAGCAATTCCACTAAAATCATGAACAACATAAGGCTGTCCACTCTCTCTTTATCTATTCAATATAATAATTGAAGTTCTAGCTAGAGCAATAAAACAACTAAAGGAGACCAAGGGGATACAAATTAGAAAGAAAGAAGCCAAAGTATCCCTGTTTGCAGATATGATAATTAATATATATATAAACAACACCAAATTTTCTACCAGAGAACTCCTACAGCAGATAAACACCTTCACTGAATTGGCTGGATATGAGATTAACTCAAAAAAAAAAAATCAGTTGCCCTATTACATACTGTGGTAGTTTGAATGTAATTGACTCTCATAGGCCCATAGGGAGTAGCACTATTAGGAGATGTGACAACCTTGTTTAGTAGATGTGACCTTGTTGGAGGAAGTGTGTCAGTGTGGAGCTAGGCTTTGAGATCTACTGTACTCTCAAGCCTGCCCCATGGGACAGTCTCCTTCTGCTGCCTGTGGTTCAAGATGTAGAACTCTCTGCTCCAACAATTCCATGTCTGCCTGCACACTGCCATGCTTTCTGCCTTGATGATAATGGACCAAAATTCTAACTGTAAGCCAGCCTCAACTAAATGGTTTCCTTTATAAGAGTTGCCATAGTCCTGGTGTCTCTTCACTGCAATAAAACTCAAAGTAAGATACATGTAAGGACTGAGAAAGAAATCAGAGAAACAACACCCTTCATAATGGCCACATTTGGGGGTAACTCTAACAAAGCAAGTGAAAGACTTATATGATAATAACTTCAAGTCTTTGAAGAAGGAAACTGGAAATATCAAAAGATGGGATGATCTCTCATGCACATAGATCCATAGACTCAACACAATAAAAATGGCCACCTTACCAAAAGCAATCTAAGTTTCAACACAATCCCCATCAAAATTCCAACACAATATTTATGTACCTTGAAATGACAATACTCAGCTTCATATGAAAAAAAAACCCAAAAACAAAAAACAGGATAGCTAAAACAATCCTGAACAATAAAAGAACTTCAGGAGGTATGACCATCCCTGATTTCAAACCATGAAACAGAGATATGGTGATAAAAATTACATGGTATTGGCATAGAAACTGACAGTTTGATCAATGAAATCAAACCTAAGATCCAGATGTAAATTCACACACCTATGAACACCTGATTTTTTTTTTACAAAGAATCCATAAACATACAATGGAAAAAAATAAAGCATCTCCAACAAAGGGTGCTGGACTAACTGGATGTCTGCAAGTAGAAGAATGCACAAAACTCAAGTCTAAGTGGATCAAGACCTCAACATAAGACCCAAAACATCAAATCCAATAGAAGAGAAGACGGGGAATAGCCTTGAGTGTGTTGGCACAGGAAGCCAACTCTTTGAACAGAATGCCAATTGCACAAGCACTAAGATGAACAATTAACAAATGAAACATCATGAAACTGAAAGGCTTCTCTAAGGCAAAAAAAAAAAAAAAACCCACCATCAACAGGACAAAATGGCAGCTTTTAGAATGAGAAAAGATTTTTACCAACTCCACATCTGACAGAGGGCTAATATCCAAAATATACAAAGAATTCAAGAAACTAGACATCAACAAACTAAATAATCTGATTTTAAAATGGAGTACAGATCTAAACAGAGAATTCTCAACAGAAAATCTCAAATGGCTGAGAAACACTTAAAGAAATGTTCAACATCCTTAGGCATCAGGGAAATGCAAATCAAAACAACTTTGAGATTCTATTTACCTGTAAAAATGGCTAAAATCAAAAATACAAGTGACAGTTCATGCTAGCAAGGATGCAGAGCAAGGGGAACACTCCTCTGTTGCTTGTGCAAACTTGTACAACCACTATAGGATTCAATATGGTGGTTCCTCACAAAATTGAGAATCGATCTACCTCAAGACCCAGACCCAGCCATATAACTCCTGGGCATATAACAAAAGGACACTTTATCCTAGCCCAGGGCAATTTGCTCAACTATGTACTTCTTGGGTCTATTGTCAGTGTCCTGTCTTGGGTGAATGAACATTTGTTCATTAAAGATAGTACCAGTAAAGCCCAAATGCATATACAATGATGTCTGGCAACAACATACATGATTTAGTTGGTAGGAAAATAGGTATATGCTACATACCAGTTGGTGCGTATAAGGTAGAAGGGATCCAAATGTCAGTGGTCATCACAGAAGTGTGGAATTCCAAATGACTTTTAGCTTCTATGTATGACAAGATGTATCAGAGATAAGATTATAATATATTAGGAATGAATGTCAAATCAATGTGTGGAAAACATTCTCCATATTGTTTTTCAAGATGTTTAGAGTAAATAAGAGAGACCCATAGCACAGTACCTGATACAGAATAATTGCCATAATTTCTATTCCTTCCAGAAAGCTAAAGCTCACCTGTTGAAACACTGTCTAGACTCTAGATGCTACACAACTGAGAGCCAGAGGGAAGGGGAACTCATTAGCACCAAGAGCTCTGAAACCACCTTTGTCCAGAAGAATGACGACTACTGGCTGGCTTCTTCAAAATAGCTGCGCAGCAAGAGAGGATTCCATCACTGCTGGTATATGAGCTGAAGCAAAAACCTTCACTTCTGGCTCTGCACACAAAAGGTCCAAAGTATTCTTGCCAGCTGCTGGAAAGGTGCGTTTTGTGTTTGGGAGCATCAAAGCTCTCAAGTCACAGACAAGTTTTGCATAATATCTCCATACTTCGACCATCTGCTCTGAGCAGATCTTCCTGTCATATTTAGTGCAAACGAAAAGCATAGGGCGGCTGAGAGCTGGCTCAGTGGTCAAGAATATTTATTGCTCTCGGAGAGGACCTGGATCCAATTTCCAGCACTCACATGGTCTTACAAACATCTGAAATTGCTTGTCCAGGGCATCCAGCATCAGGCATACACAAGGTGCACTCGCATGCATGAGAGCAAAACACCCGTTCACATAAAATAACCAAATAGTTTTTTAAAAGCCCACCACAAGAGAGAGCAAGTCTCCGACACTGAAACGGCCACACCTGTGGTGGTCTGTTCATTCAAGCTTGAGCTAAATCAATGCTAAAATTTAAAAAACCCTCCATTCAAATGCCGTTTAAAACCTATTTATTCTTGTTGGCTGGGGAAAGCTAGTCTCATCTTCTCTCACAGTATATGGCTGCTCAGCTCTCTTATTCTTCAGACCTGTGCACGATACCCTCTCATACTCAAGTACTACATGTCCAATAAAGCAGCTCCTGGGCTCAGCCTGGCCTCTGGGGCCAGATCCTTGTATGCAGCAGGCAAGACATCAAAAACCATATACTTTCTTGCTGAAGCCACCCTGCTGTCTTCATCCACTCTCCATGGACTCAGTTAGCTTTAATGCTTGATGAACTGGTGATTTAGCATCTTCTAATACCCTGAAAGAGCAACCCTGAGGTTTTTTTTCCAAAATGTATGCTTCTGTAGTTGTGTGTTAAAAATAACACAGTTACTTCTACACAGCTAAGAGCTCTGAATTAACAAGCTCACCACTAGTTTTGACCAGACTGACTTCACCTGTCATCCTGCTGGAAAGGCTAGAAACACAGAATGCATTTTAAATGGCATCTTTTCCAACCCAATCAGCCCTCAAAAACCCTTCTGATGGCAGCTATTTATGTGTGAAACTGAAAAGCTCTGGATGCATAAATGTATTCAGATGACTGATTATAATTACCATGAAAAAGGGCTCATAGCTATCACTGAATCTTTTCAACTCTGGGAGGGGGTAAAGACTTACTCAGGGCTCTGCACTGTCGAGTGGATACAGTGAGAGAATGCAAGACTATGTATGCATTTTCCATCCCGCACCTGGGCTCAGGTGCGAGGATTTGTACTGTGGTCCTGCAGAAAGCCACAGCTGGTAATGACACAGAACTTTCCTAGAGTCTCAAATATGAACCTAAAGAATTTTGAAAAAAAAAATATATATTCAGCACCTTTGTAAAGCTCCCAGTAAATAACATCAAAAAACAGCACTGCTGTATTGCAGCATCCAGCTTATGGGAATGACAATAATTCCCACAATGTGATAGCGGCATCCCTGTCCCTCAGGACAACTCAAGAGTACTCTGAATTTTATAGAGTTGAGGGAAAAGCTCTGACAAGTCAAATTCTGCCTTCTTTACTCCAAATTCAAATAGCCACTAAGGGATTGTTTTCTACAAGCATATTAATGGTGCTCACCAAACTGGCATTTATACGTCCATATGATACTCAACCATTCTGATCCATGTACCATAGACCATCTGCAGACTAAACTCTGCTGTCTGTCTCATAGGGTGAAGCTCCAGCTCCAGGCAGACAGCATTTAGTGATGGGACTTTGAGAGGTAACCGGCATAGGTGTGTTCAAAAGGAAGAGACTCTCCCAATAGGCAGAGACCTGAGTAAGAGCTTCTCCCCATTGTCATGTGAGTATAGAAGTCTATAAGCCGGGGCAAGGTTTCACAAAGACCAGATTGGCTGGCACATTCTCCAGTCTCCAAAGCTATGATATAATAAATGCCCAGTGTTCAGAGAAGCCAGTCTGTGTGCATCTGTCATGGCAGCCTCGGCTTACAAAGACATCTGCCTTCCATGGATTCCTGCTGCTCCATTTCCCGGCACTAGACAACCAAACCATTCATCCCACTGAGGGCTCTTCAGCTGTTCTTCACGAGGATACTGAACCACATTTCCTTCTAGTTGATACATCGCTTTCAAGAAGCTCCATTCTTCCAGCAACATCTCTCTCTATAACCAGAAGGCCATGATCTGTGACCCGTTCATCCACTTAATGCCACTGTAAAATTGTATGTGGCTCCTTCTAAACGTGGAGATAGTTGGTATTATAGTTTATTGTTTACAACAGGGCAAGACGTTTTCTCCATAGCAAGCACTCGAGTTCAGGGCTCAAGCATGTGTGTGGATCTTCCTAAGGAATCAGGGTTTGCCCCCACATGCACTCCAGCACGCGCACACACACACACACACACACACACACACACACACGCACTTTCCTAAAAATGGATATGTAATTAAGCACAAATATATCAAAGGTAAGAGGCAAGAAAATGAAACCAGAGTGGAGAGGATTAGCCACTGTGAGCTAAAGGAGTTTTAATGCCTCCTGAAGCTTTCTCCAAGATCAATAAAAGCACCTTGGAAATCCACTAAGGATCCAAACTACAGATGAGACACCTGGATAGACTATCTGCTGGCAGGGAATAGAAAGCAAAATAATTATCAGTTATAATAAAGAGCCTTGTACTACAGCTCTCAGAGGGAGAGGGGTCCTGTGGAAACAGGACAGACACAGCAAGGAGCCTGGGGAGTAGTTGGCTAATTAGAAACATGAAGCCATTTACCCTACTCCAGGCCTGGCTCAGGAAATCAGCTGTGCCTTGAACAATAGACCTTACCCAACAAAAATAGACATACAAACTAAGCCATTCTAGTGACAGGTCAATACCCTTAATCCTGAACCTTCGCTTCTTCCAATGCAAACATTGTAATGACAACATCCCTGGGTTCAGTCCGTAAGCCAAGAAGCAGATGTACACTCGCTCCCACTGGCCGTTCATTAATAAACAAGGCCATTTTGCTCCCCCTGGTCCTGTTTTTCATATTTCTCGAGTTTGGTTACCATCCTCTACATGCCTGCATGAGTCATTCTCCCTGAAGACTGTCCCATTCAGGATAGGGTTGTAATGCGATGTCACAAGGGTTTAATTTCTTCCAGTGTCTTGATTCTTTAAACTAACAAAAGCATCTGTGAATCAGCATCCAGGAAGTACTTTGTCCAACTTTTGATTCCTTTGCTCTGGGTGACTGGCCCTGACCCTCACAAGCAGGAAGGGGACACTATTCTGTGGCTAAAGAGCTTGCTTATGAAAGATTAGGGTGACTGTTATCAGAACGGAAATTGAGAAAAGTACTTCATAGAAAGTCACAAAGGGCTATAATCTCATCCATCTTTAAAATATAAGTTTTAGGGTAATTTTTTTTAAATCTCTTCATTACTCTCCCTTCTAGAAACCATGGCATAATTGGCCTTTAAATACTATATATAGTGTACCGTGATCTGGTAAAGCCCACTGTAAAATTTAACAAAGTGTTAAGTACAGTACTAGCCTTCTGTTGTACAAAGAACTTTCTGGAACTTCCCCTATCCTTCCAGGGAAATAATATGCCAGTATTAGAGAGGGTGACATTCACCAAGCTGTTGACTATTTTAATCTTTCTTTGAAAGTCATATTATCATTAATTTGAATGTTACTGAAAACAGGTTTTCTTTTTTGACTGCTTCATAAAATATTAACCCAGCCAAGGGGAAAAGGCATTCCAACTTCAGTGAAGTCAAGAACATTTAAGGAACAAGTTTTTACATCTTGTAAAGGGAAGGCAAGCATTGAAAGATAATTTCAGGACTCTCTCACCTGCCACACCCCAGATTCCCCAAGCCTTGATTCCCATTGAGCTCTGAAAATCCTGTGGGCATTAATTCATCCCCAGGTAGGAGCTCCTGACAAATGAGTTTTCCACACAGGCTTCATCATGTGGCTTTTCTTGATTATGGGTTCCAATATTTCTCATTGCCTCTCTTCTACTTCTCCCAACTGCAAAACAGAGTACATTCCTACCCGAGAGGAAAAAGAGAGTCAGGACAAAGAACACGAAGTAGAATTAACCTTGGCAGAATATGTTTGTTTTCTTAAGAAATAGTCTTAACTGCTATGTACTTTCTATAACATCTCCATGTTTCTGAATTCCTCAGCTCAGCATGCTGGGCCCTGGTGGACCTTTAGCCCCTGGGAGCATCGTCTTACACAAGCTTCGATTTCTGTAGGAATTCCCGAAAAGCTTCAACTCTCTGTAATTGAAGGCACGTGTTAAAGAAAAATAGGGTTGGGGGGGGGTGTGTGTGAAAAAAATGTTGCAAGACATTTCACTATTTAAATAAAGTTTAAATCTTTACTTGAGAACATCCGGAAGGGAAAAAAATATTTCAAGTTTTCTCTTCCATCCTGGCCTGGAAGAAATGCCTACCTCCTCAACTCCCATGACTGATCAGAAATGGGTGTGCAAAGCCAACCAGAGAGCTTGACTTGTACCTGTACCCTAGAGTGTGTGAGGAAGGTCCTTTCTCCTATATTGCTGCCGTATAAGATACAGATCGGAAGAAGTCCATGTTCCCCTTTAATGCCTGAAAAGTCCTTCTAAGAATTAGGTCAACTCATAGAAAAGGTGCGAAGGCAAAGACAGAAGGATATTTTTAAAAACTAAAAACAAACAAAAACCAACCCAGATAGAAAGAGATAAACATATTTGGAGAGAGACTGACATGAGAAGGGAGAGAATAGAATTCTCACCACCCCATTTAAGCCCCGGATTCCACTCTGAAGCAAGACACTCTCAGACCTTCCAGCTAGGTGAATGGAGGATCATTTACACACATGATCTGTATTCACTTTTAATAGTCACAAACACTTTCCAAAATGAAATTATGGACATGTAATATCTAATCCTTTCCTTCCGAGTAGCCAACTTCCTTAACAACTCTCAGCGTATGGACAGAATCCTAACACCCAACTCCTAACTCCCAGCTGCTCTATCCTGCATCTGTCCCGTTTACTGTCACATCTCCAGCAATACCACTTTTGCAGGAAATCTGCACATGAATATGTACTGAATAAACTGGAGAATAAATTGGTGAAATTACCTTACACTAATTGGTGATGCCTTCAGAAAAGAAAAGGTAAGAAAATGAGATGTCAGCTTGCTTTTCCACCCAGAGCCCTGCCAAGACACTACCACTCAAGAGGACATGGACTGGGAGAAAAGCATCCAAGGTCGAAGTCACAGAATCAGAATCATTAAAGTATTTCCTTCCCCCTCCTAATTGTCCACCCTCTCTCCCACCCTGCTTCCTTGATTCTACTCATTTGAGAGAAGCATTTTCTTCCCATGCTCACATGGAAACTAAGAGCTCCTCTACTTAGGATGGAGCTATCTATTCTTCTAGAAAAGCGTACCTCAGTGCTGATGGAGGGTCCATGACATCCCAGGTACATTGGGTCTTTTGTTACCTACTGTTTATATATTGCCACTGCAGTCCCCAAGAGCTAGCAACCACAAAGCCTGGTAGGAAGAGATGGGGCAGGATTCCAGGAGTCTTCATCACCACGAAGCAGGGCGCTGGGGCTATGCCTTGACTTGTGCTCAAGAGGCAGAGAAGTTTGGAAGGACATCCTAAGTCATGTTCTTAATTTACACTTATTGTTTATACTCAACAGCTAGGGAACACAAGGTTCCATGCTGCCTGACTACAGGCTGGCACACAGGAAGGAAACAGTGGCCAACCAGAGACTCCCACTGGGTATTATCTACAGCACCACTTCGTTTCAATTCTCCCTCTTTAGAAATTCCATCAGCCTTCAAGTTTGTTCTAAAATGTTCATCTCTGGGGTGCTCTGCTGAAGACATCGTGGCTCTTCCCGGCCAGCGTCACCCCACACTCGCCGCTGTGTGTTCAGCAGCTGGCGATATATCTATAAGCCAGGCTCTCAGAGTTTCCATCTGGGAAGCAGGTAATGGGTCTCCTTCTGAGTCTGATCATCAAGGGCCCATTTCTGCCCTCACTGCTGAGAGCTGTGGCTGCAATCAGACTCCTTTCAGCCAGAATGGTTCCCAACAGCTGAAGGTAAGAGGATGAGATCCCATGGAGGAGACAATCAGGATCTTCCATGTCAATAACAGCATTAAAACATGAAGTGTGTGGTGGGTGAACAAGCTGAAGTCATCAAGGAAAACACTAAGGCAGCTGCCATGGAAACGGAAATATTCCCAGCTAAAGCTACAAGAAGCAAGGCGGTCTACCGCTCTGCCGTTGCTTTCCGAGGATCTGTCTTCCCTTATTATTAAAACCAAGTTCAGGTTAGCTTCTCTCTTCAAAAGGTGGTGGCTCCCACCACAGACCAGCAGGCTTTGGGCAGGTTTTCCTAAGGTTAATGTACATGGCTTAAGTTCTAAGGTCATTTGCATTTTAGAAAACACGGGCATCTATATGGGTGATTACAGGTTTGAGGGCAAATCCTGCTCCTTTGCCAAGATGGATCCATTTACCACACATGGAAAGCAGCAGCCGTCCTCCCCAACCTGGTGCTCCCAAACTGGCCAGTTCCTAGGAAGAAAGCCCCAGCCAGCATGGGTGCTTGCTGTTCTTCAGTTCTTTTGGGCTCCAGTGTTTTCTCTTTCCCCCATCTCCTTGTCTTAATTAATTAGGAGTCTGTTCTTACCATAAAACACCACGGCCAAAAGCAACCAGGGTATGAAAGGGTTTCTTTCCTCTTACAGAGAAAGGCTGCTTCACTCACTGGTTTGCTCAGCTTGCTTATAACATCCAGGACCCCCAGCCTTGGGGTGTCACTGCCCATGGTGAGAGCTATGCCCCCTCCCACATCAGTCATCAAGCAAAAATGAACCACAGGCTTGCTGACAGGCCATTCGGGTGGGGGCAT
>JADRCH010000067.1:7423301-7458562 GCA_019843965.1 Rhynchomys soricoides
CAAAAATGAACCACAGGCTTGCTGACAGGCCATTCGGGTGGGGGCATCTTCTCAACTGGGGTTCCATCTTCCCAAAAGACTCCAGCAGCCAGGAAGGTTGAGAACCACGCTGTTCTAGCTTGTGTCAAGTTGATAGAAACTAGCCAGCACACACACACTTTCTCTTTCTCTCTTTTTCTCTCCCTCTCTTTCTTTTCCTCCCTGGATGTGCATGATTTTTCCAGTGCCAGAGCTGGTCTGTTCGGGAAAGAGCAATGACAAACAAGGCTTGATTTCTCTGTTGATGACAGGAAAGGAAAATTCAGTACCTGTAAAAAGCCAATCTAATTGCTTTCAGTAACTTCACTGGCCATTTCCCTCTAAGAAAATAAATAAATCTCCCCAATCACTCAGCCCAGAAGGCAAGTTAAATCGCTGAAGTCTTAACAAAAATAAAAAAGATAGCCTCACACAGGCATGACTAATATCAGGACTTGGTTTTGAGTTCTCCAAATTGCCTATTTCTGCAGCACACTGTGGTTAGCCTCTGGCTAATACAGCTAAAAGAGAAATCTAGCACGTACTTGTGGAGGCTTGGTGGGAAGAGTACGTGTTTCATGTGAAGCTCCACGTGCTGCATGCTAACTGCAGTGAAGAGGGTCTATAGACAGCAAGGCTGGGTGTGTGCACAGTACATAAAGGATGCTTCTGAATACTCCATCCTCCTCAATTACATTCTGCCACCTAAAACTTCGTAAGTATTCCTTCATGGTGAAGGGGGTATCAAATGGAAATGGGGATAGATGTGGAGAGACAAAGACAGTGAAAGAGGAATTTCATGAAGCTGTTGGTGGGGAGAGGGATAGGTGAACACAGGAGCAGAACCTAAGGACCCATCAGTCCTTCTTGCAGGTCACAGATGTAGAGTGACACATGTGAATGGGATGCTCATTCTCTGTGGTACCAGCCAAAGTGCCAACACCTTCACCCAATAGTTAATGCCATATGGAGTGGAATGCTGCCCTAGACAATGCCTATGCTTAGGACCAGCAGGGGACCTGAACATGGTAACAATGTGGACAGTAAAGATTCTGCAAGCTGGCTTAGAGGACCTGGAGCAAACATGGTACCCAGTAATATCTTTTCAGTGCTTGGGACAAACAACACAGATATGTACAAATGTCTTTAGAGCCACGTTGAGATTCAAAGATCATGGAAAATGTTCGTGTGTACATGATCCCTACAGGTAGCATCAAAGAAGGGGTTCTATTCTCATATAAAAAATCAGGCTCTAGATGCTATTGTTGATTGCCTTATTAAATAAAATATGAACATCCCGGGAGTAAAAAAGGGAAATTCAAAATAGGTGCTTATACTGGATGAACGCACCATCCATCCATTCATTCAATAAATCAGACAAGTATTTATGAGGTTCCACTGTGTTCTAGGAGCTATGCTGAGAAAAAAGCTCTTACTCTTAAGAAGTTTCCAGTGTAGGAAGAAATGAAATTTTTATAAGGGTTTTATAGAGTTGTATCAGACCACAAAAGATTATTTGACTGTATATGTGAAGTGATGAAGGCTTCACAGGAAACGACACAATTCAGATTCCTTAGGGATGGTATAGAAAAGTGGGTATTGGTTATAGTAGGCACTTCACACTCAAGAAAACCCTGTTGTATTATTGGATGACATCTATGATATGATTACATATCCATGTCTACATTACCAGTCACTAGCAACCATCACCACCATCTTTTAAAAACAAATGCTTTTACACTGGAAGGCTGGAAGTTTGCTCCCGCTAGCCTCGGATCCTTTCTGTGGTTCTTCCCCAACTTAGGGAAGGTTTGGACCACTAATGGCTCAGCAAGATGAAAGACTTCATTCTCCCTTCAGTCTTCATGCTCCCTTTAGTCTCTGTTATTTGGAGGTCTCTTTAAACCGAACCGACTTTAATCGCTGGACTGTACATGTGGCAGCACACATGATCGTCAGCTCTCTTTGATCTGAAACCAACACATGTCGAGTTCAGTTTTGTAGTACTTTGATGAAGGGATTGAGAGAAGGAGCATGAAAGCAGTCTCTTCACCCAGAAACCCAAACGTTAACAATAATCCACGAGGCTATCAGTGTGGTTACACTCAGCCTAGCAAGAAACGAACATACTACGGAATAAATCCTCAGGACGAACAGCTTTTGCCCTGAGTCCATTTACTGATCCGTTAAAACACAAAGCATTATCAAAGGTGAGTCAGCTGGTGCAGAAAACATCTTATACTTTCGCATCATTGCTGTTCTTAAGGTGATAGGAAGTTTGGGGAAGTAGATGGTAGTCATAGGTGCTACAGCTTTATAAATTAAAAGTTAAATAGTAGGTTTCAAGTTACATATTTTTATTATAAAACTAAACTTGTTGGAATATTTTCTTTGCAAACCAGGCATTGATATCGAAAGTTCTTATTTCCATCTCCTGTGAGATTATATAAGAGAGAAATTCCCTGGTTAGCATCTATTACTTTACATCCTGGCAAAACCATGTGTGAAACAGACTTTATAAGAAAACCAGTCTATCCTAAAGAAGCCTTAGGACAGTCTGCAGGGGTTTTCATGTGTCCCTTCTAAATCAATGAGTTAGCAGAATTATGACGCTCTCAGTTTGAGTGTCCACAACTTTTAAAGAAATTCTGAAATTATTTGAATTCCTATAGTAAAAAATGTTAACTACTTAAGTCATCCAGACTTTAAATTCAACCAAATCTTGAATCAAGCTCTTCCAATATTTAGATTCGCCCATGATTTATGGTATGGTACCCAGCAAAGCTGAATGATGTCAGGGTGAACTCATAATCTGAAGCCATAGAAGCAGGCCTAAAGCACGGTAAACACAAACACGCAAATTCAGAGCATGACTACATAGAAAAATTAGCATTTTGAAGAGAAACCGGAATTGATTAAGCTACTTTTAATACAAAGGGAAGATAATTAATCCCACCTTAGAAATTCTAATCAAACCGAAAAGAAAATGAGAGCTATTTTGCCCCAGTATTACTTATGCATGTGGCAGAATTAGCATAAGCCATGACTCCAAAGCCCTGTTTATAATATACTTTGCACTTAAGGAAATTATAACTTCTCATGCTAACAGAAGTATCTCTAAAACATATTTATGGCCTGGAAAGCAACCAGAGCCTCCATTAACAGGGCCATGTTAACAGGGCTATGTTTTTCCTATTAAACAGATCTCAATTTTAAACTCTGGGCAGATTTTCTCACCATTAAACTTGCTATATCCTAAACCACAACTTAAAATGACAGGATTGAACACTTAGTAGTAATGGACAGAGGAAAATTAAATCTTATTTTTTTTTCCCTTCAAGACTACTCAAAGGGATAAAACCTAAAAGGGAAACAGAGGTTCTAGGATTCCTTTCATACCTGGAAATCACCAGTAATTAGGATTCATTTGCAAAAAAATATTAATATAATAGAGGAAAATATTAATGTAAGGGAGAGAACGTCTCTGATGCAACTGAGAAGATGTGGATTTGAAGACCACACCCCCACCTCAACAGTGTGATGTTAGCATGTCCAACGCTGCTGGCCGCAGAGTACCGGGGCAGTCAACATATGAGAAAGTACTTGGTGAATGAAGAGTCCTGATATGTGCACGTTTATAAAACTGACCACCACTAGCCATGAGTCTGCAGTGCCTGCCAACAGGACTCACATGGACCCTCCCTACCATGCTACCCAGACTCCAATCTATACTTCACCTCCATTTCAGAAGATAAAACATGTTTCCTGGTACAGGGGAGCCTCTCCATCAGACTCTATTTCTGCCAATTACACCACATGTCTCCCTCTGTGTCACCGTCTTCTCTTTACTAGATCAGTTCCTATAGCAAAACCATACTAAGCAAAGGGACAGCGGAACTGCCCTCCTGACTACCATATAAGGCCCCAGGGTGATTTCCATTCTTCCTTTTGCAACATAATAACTCTTAAAGTCTTTGTACCCATACAATTCCTGTCCTTCCAGTTTGTCTCAAGCTTGCTCACCACCCCACCCAGACAGTTCTCAGCCAATCGTGACTCCAGGATGCTGAGCTCAAAGGAGTGCCCTGCTGACAGCTTGCCTGAACTCTGCACAGCTGAGGCCATTTTTCTGTACCCATCATTTGGCTTCCAGGATGCCTGTGTCCTAACTTTTATTCTTCGCCACAGCCTTTTCTCACTTTCTGTTGCAATCTCCACCTTCCATCCAAACCCTGAGCTCTGAGTACTCCAAAAGCCAGCCCCAAAGCCTCTTCCCCATGAGTTTTGCTATAGTTTGGGTATGGCTTGGATGCGTGTTCCTGAGGCTCGTGTGTTGGAAGCTTGGTCCCTAGTGCGTCAGTCTGAGAGGAGGTGAACTCTTAAAGAGGTATAGTCTAGAGGTGGGCCATTAGGGATATTGTCCCCACAGGGGATTAATATAGATTTTATGGAGTTCTGAGTTAGTTCTCACCAGAGTAGGTTGTTATATAAGAGAACAAAACTGGTCCTGTTTACTCTCCAGTTTCCTATCTCAGCAGGTGATGCTTTCCTTGGTACACCCCTATAGTTAACCCATCCAGCAAGGGGATATGGGATGGAGCTTGTGCCGTGCTGTTTGGACTTACGGCCTTTCAAACTGTGAGTGAAATAAATATCTTTCTTCATAAGTCACCTAGCTGTGGGATGTTATGTTACAGCAATGGAAAACAGGTTAATACAACTTTTGTTCTCATTCATTCCAGGATGATGGCTCTAACCACCAGCTACATGCTCATGACTCTCAACATAATACATGGTTCCCTTGCACATCTCTGCACTGAGTTGCATATTTTTGTAACCAGCATCAACTCAGCAATTCCTCTTGGGAAAGTCTAATGCACACAGAGAACTTGAAATGCCTTCCAAGAAAGAGTTGATGACTGTCCCCAAATACCTGTTGTAATAATAAGGTCTCTTGCCCTGTTAGTGACAACTCTGTCTTTTGAGTTTGTGACAGTTAATCTTGTCATCATGGTTGAATTTAGAATCTCTTAGCACAAACACTTCTGGAGGAGGGTATTTCCAGCGGTTTAGCAGATGTGTGGACCCACTGTGACCGTGGACAGCATCATTCCATGTGCTCCAGGGCTGAATAAAAAAAAGGGGGGAGGGAGCAAGCTGAGCACCAGCCTCTCCCTCCCTCCCTCTGTCTCTCTCTGACTTTCTGTTTCTCCCTCTCCCTCTTTCCCCCTTCTCTCTCTCTGCTTCCTGATTATGGGTGCAAGGTGACCAGATACCTCACACAGCTACCACCACAGCTACAGCCATTCTTACTGCCATACCTTTCTCGTGGCAATGCCACACACACAAACAAGGAGCTAAAATAAGCCCTCCCTTCCTTCAGTTGCTTTCATTAGCTGTGCCATCACAGTGCCATGAAAACTAACTCATAGAATTACTCAGACCAAACTGGGATGCTTGACTCCACACTCTGTCATACATACACCCACCTTTTCTCCATGTTCAGTTTCCCAAAAACTACCTAGAATCTGGTTGCTTCCTCCCATTTCACTGCCTCCAGAAATGTCTCTGGAATGCTGCACTAGTCTCTAACTGCTTCTCTACAGTGTCTTTGCAGCATCTTGGGTAGAGTAGTCCTTTGGAAAACCATGTACCAATTAATGTTCTTCCTTTACACTGAACCTTCTCACTCACTGTAAAATAAAAAAGGCACACTGAAGTCTTCCAACACACTTCATAATCTAGACCCTAGCAGTCTTTGTATCCTGTTCTCTGACCCCTCTCACTGCTTACTAACTCTCAACATGCCCAAAAGTTCACTTGTGACCACAAGTCCAAATTGTCCACCAGATTATTTGGGTTGAATCTAATGCAAGTTAATAAGGACTCTATTTCCCCCCAAATAATTTTTTAAAATGAAGGTGCATTCTATCTCAGACTCAGATATCCCTTGGTAAACTTTTTTTTTTTAAGAAGTCTCAAATTTGGGCCATTAAACAGTGGTTTACTAGCTTTACATACAATGAGCTACAGCAGATACAGCTCCTACCTCCATACCTGGGCAGTCTCTGCTTCGTCACCACCCTCCTCTCACTGCCAGACCTGAGTACTGCAGACTTAGTACACAGCTGCTCATCAGACTGGCAGGACAGCCCTGGGACCACACTGAAAAGCTTCTTCACAGCAAAGGAAACAGTCATCAGAGTGAAGAGACAGCTCACAGAATGGGAGGAGATCTCTGCCGGGCAGCAGATTAATATCCTAAATCTATAAAGTGCTGGAAAAGCTAACCCTGGACTGGGGCTGGATCTCAGTGGTAGGAAGCCTGCCTAGCAAGCTTGAGGTTCTAGGTCTAAAACCCAGTACACATAACACCAAAAGAATTTACTAAGTCTTTGTCACAGTTAACTCCAGCTGCCAATCCAATACAATCCAGAGTCATCTGGGAAGAAGGACCCTCAAATGAAGAACTGACTCCATCAGTTGGCCTTTGGGCATGTCTGTGAGTCATTTTCTTGGTTGCTAATTAATATAGGAAGGCTCAGCCTGATAATAGTGGTTCCATTCTTAGGAAGGTGGACCTAGCTGAGCAAGCAGGAGGAGCAAGCCAGTAAGCAGCCTTCCTCGGTGGCCTCTGCTTCAGCTCCTGCCTCCAGTTTCTTGCCTTGAGTTCCTATCTTGGCTTCCTTCTATGATGAACTATAACCTGTAAGCCAAATAAACCCTTTCCTCCCCCAAGTTGCTTTCGGTCAGTGTTTTATCACAACAGAAAGCAAACTAGGACAATCTTCATCCATGAGAGGATCCCATCCCTTCCCAATCAGAAGTTATCATCAAGAATACAAATAAATAAATAAATAAATAAATAAATAAATAAATAAATAAATAAAAGATAGACACTGGCAAGGATAGGAGCAGAGAGGAACCTGTACATACTGTTGGTAGCAGTATGTATCAGTGACACCCTTATGGAGATCAGTATAATAGACTGTCAAACGATCAAGACCTACCAGACGGCATACCACTCCTCCAAACACCTTAAGAAACAAGTCAGCATACCACAGATAACCTGCACGCATATTACAGCGCTATTTACAAGAACCAAGTCACTAACATCAGCTTCGGTGCCTGCAATGAATGAATGGATAAGGAAAACATGAAATGCAGATGGCGCAGTATCACTTAGGCATAAAAAAGAATGACATCATGTTATTTCTGGGAAAATGGATGAAACTGGAGATCATGGAAGTAGAGTAAACTAGATTCAGGCACAATTGCATATTTTTTCCTGTATGTGAAATCTAGGAAGAATGAAGATGACATGAGAATAGGGGAAGAAATAGAAGAGAAAGGGGAGAAAGAGGGGGGAGCAGAAAGAAAACAAATTATGAATATGACTAAGGTATATGCATATTGCAGTATCACAATGGAGCCCGTGGGATGGGTCAGCAGGTAAAGGTGCCTGCCACCAAGTCAGGAGACCTATGTTCAACCTGGACCCACATGGTAGAAACCAACCAACCAACCAACCAACAAACCCAACCAACACTCACAAGTTGTGCACTGACCTTGTGTATACAGACACACACATATAGACACACACTCCCACACACACACTCATATACACACACACATGCACACACGCTCACACTCTCACACACACACAAATAAATAAATAAATAAATAAATAAATAAATAAATGATATGCATCGTTTCTCATTGATAACAAGCATACAAAAATATTTGTTATTAAGTTAAGGGCTGCTCAAATAAGGTAAAATTCTGCTGCTAAACTTACCACTGAAAAACAAAGCAATTTAAACGAAATGATGGGATGACTGATGCTCGTAAAGGTTGGATCATACGGCCTTCCTAGCTCTGCCCATGAGTTGGATACAACTAAGAGCATCATTTGCAAGGATGGGCCAAGCTGGGAGTCTCCAGTCACAGGGAGCACATAGAAGAAAGACACACAAAACATGGTTGAGAGCCATGTCCACTGTGGGCTCTGCAGGAGCCAGCCCTGGGCCTGTCACATGGGAGACAATGAAGGTGTGAGAAAGAGTGAAAGAGATCAAGAACAGTGGCCACACCAGCAACAAAGATGCTGACAGACTGGAGGATCAGGGGACCCTGACACAGCTTCCTTTGGTTTGCTCTAAGACAGTATGCTGGCCCCGTGAGAGCCACTTGTGCCCCAGTTAAAGCCACACCTGGGAGCACTCGGTCTCCTGCAGCATCTTTTCAGGTCTGATAAGCAGCTCCTGTGCCCACTTCAACCCAAGATTTGATCAGCAACTGTGGTTTCCTCAAGTCATTAAGCAAAGCAGGAAGATTCCTGTATCAGCTCCTTGCGCCAGAACCTGCCAACGGGCCACAAAAAATCCACGATTCAGTACATTTCCATAAAAAGAAGAAAAGGAAGGAAAAAACCTAGTTCACCACAGAAAAGCCACTGGTCTGATTCAAAGCAGAGTGGACTCTGCATCTTTCCTAGACAAAGTACTAAACCTGGGGGCCATCAATTTTCTCAGCGGCAATGGTCTAAAACCCTGTCAAGACTGGAGTCCTGTGGTGAGGTGGCTCATTTGTGCACCACCATGTACAGTAGAAGTTTGATTTAATGTCATCTCCTACTGCTGGTATGAAAGAGGACACAGGAAAGGATGGTGATTGGGGACTGCAGTGTGGACGCCTGGTATAAAATCAAGACAGAAGATCACACAGCTTTGAGCTGCTCTGCATTTAATGAACATCGGCATCACTGCTGTGATCAGGTGCCAGACAGCACAACACGGGACAGCAGCAAAGGTTACACAAGGGCTCTGCTATCATATCAGTTCTAAGTTCAAATCTCCATTCCATTCATGAGCTTTGGGGGCCTTAAAGCATGTTACTTACATGTCCAAATGAGACACTGTCTGTACAGCTAGCAGAGTAAAGGCGTGATATGCATACAATAATGCACCATTAGGTCATTCATGCCTGTGTGCTACCTAATAATAAAAGAATTTTCACTCTGTAATAAGACAAGTAATTGCATTCAGTTATTGTAATAACCCTATAATTGAATTATTGCTAGTAGCATCTCACAGGTAAGGGTTTAGTATACCTGACTTGTGTCTTTATTCTGTAATCCGTACCCAAGAACATCCAACAAAGGTAGTTTTTCCAGACTCTCCTGCCTAGAAGGTCAGTAGGCCACAGAGGAAAGAGTGCATGTTGGATGTATGAGGAGCCGCTCCTTGGCTTATTTTCACAGTATTCAAACAAAACTGCAAGGTGTATAGACAGATACATAATGTGAATCACCAGCCAGAAAGCACCAAGTTAAAGAGCAATGCCCCTTCTGCACTGGTTAGAGAGCAGTGCCCCTTCTGCACTAGTTTAGGTTGCAAATATGGAGACCCATATAGATAGGGCTGTTTTCCCAAGGCCTACAAAATCTAGACCCAGGCTATAAGCTATACCTTCCAGCCCAAAGTTACCCAACCTAGCTTCTGTTTTCCATTCCCAGGCGGTTTTCATGCCAGCACACAGCCCTTTTGTGTTTTTGCAGTTCCGTTCCCAGCCAGCATTTGTTTAGGTGCACTCAGTATCTCCAGTTCAGCTGCCTCCTCTGAGGCTAAAATAACATTTGGCTTCTGAACTAAGAAAACGCCGCTGCTGGGATTTCGCAGTGGTAGCACTTTCTGGATCGAGACACCCAAGTCTGTGTGCTCCCTGCTTCTTCTGTTTACAGCATGGTTATCTTTAGTCATATCCTGTATAACTTGCCCCATGTCTCAGTTCTCCGGCTTCCCTTCAGCCCTGCACACTCCCTCTCAAACTGGCTTCCTTGCCTCTCGGCAACAATAGGAATAGGAATAAATATAAGAATAAGCAGCGGTAATAGTAGCTACATGGTCCGCAGTGCTGCAAAAGGATTCCTAGATGCCTGGGTGTTGGTGCAGAGCTGGTCTACAAGGAAACTGTGAGAGGCAAGGAAGTGAAGGTCTACACAGAACACAGGACAGAAGCCTCATCATACCTGGACAAGATGCTCTCTGAATTTTACTGCACACACAGCATGGGGAGTAAGGTCTAAGCATACATATTTTCTGTTTCCTTTCATGACCTAGAAACAGTGAGGAACAAACCGTAGGTATCATTCTAACCAACTAACCCTTAGAAGAAAACAGATGTCATATCCAACTTTCTCCCTGTCTACCTCCACAAGCTCCAGGACACAAATCCGTGTAGCTTGACACCATCTGAATATCAAAGGCTACAAAGCCACACCCACACAAGTACACAAAGAGAATTCCTACACTCTGATGGAAAAACCTCCCGAAACCAGGATAGACCCTGATTTGGACACCCCAAAATAAAGCTGTGCAGTCCCGTTCCCAACTAAGAAAGATGTTCAAAAAGTCTTCCAATCTAACCCAAGTAGAGCCTGCTCTTGGATGGATATCACCAAGTACTTCTGTAGACTTTTGAAGAGTCAAGTTCTCCTAAGCCAATAGCTCAGTGGGCCCTGGGAACTCTGACTCAATGCCAGAGCCCATAAGCTCATCACATGGAGTCCATAAACCCTCAGAACAAAGAACATGGTCGGAGATGGACATTTCCTCTGTAACATTAGTTAGTATTAGCACCATGCAGGCACACCCCTTGCTAGGCTATATCTAGGTAAGACCCAAACCACTGTCATTGTTCTTATGATAGGATGTGTGTCAGATGTCATTATAGCTCAGAATGTAAGAGCCACAGTTCACCTGTACTTTTGTTGACCCCGAGTGCTTATTGACAGGTGCCAATCACACTTTCCAGCCTAAACACCTGAGCATAACTGTGAGCCCTTATCTCCCACTCATTCTATGCTTGGTTTTTTGTTTGTTTGTTTGTTTTTAAGTCAGCCCAAACAGTAGGCTTAACTTCTAGAATGTGGCATGAAAATCCCTGCCCTGGACACACTCCAAATTCAGAATTTCTGCAATGAATTTAAGAAAAAGACACTACTCATTTGGCCCGAGGGACACTCAGCCTTAATACAAGTTGGAGAAATTCAGAACCCCAGAAATTCCCTCAATGCTTCAGCCCCTAGAGTCTCATAAACAGAGTACCAGGAACTCCATTTCTTCATGCGTAATGAATGGCAGGTGAAATGACCCCTTTCGAATCCTACTGAGTAAATACATGGACTGAGTTTCCCTGAGCACTTTCTAAATTCAATTTCTTTCACTAAAATAGCCAGAGAAATAAGGCACCTAGTTATTCCCCTTTACACTGCACTGTACAATGAAACCTCAATTTAAATGGTACACACTTGATATTACGTGAAGGACTGGTGTTTTGAAAACAAGGTTCTACCTCAGGGGAAATAGCTCTTGCCTCACCCTATGTGGCTTCTACCACCACACTTCCACTAAAGCCATTCTGCTGAGATGGTCAATGGCTATGAAGCCACTAGAATGTCAGTCCTCAACTAGCCATCCACCGTTGATCTCTTCCACTTCTGCAGAGCTCTCCTTGGATGCTTCCTACTCCTTGCCTCTTGACCCCTCTGCTTGTCACTCTCCTTCTCAGCCTAACCACTCAACTGTAGCAACTCCTAAGGCCTTTCCCAGAGTCCCTTTCTTTCTGTTCTATTCTCTCTCAAAATGATCTCATGCATTCACATGGCTTTAAATACCAAGCCAGCAACACTCAATTTTATGAGTTTAGTCCCAGACCTATTTTGTGAATCCAGATTTATATATTTAATTACGCACTTGTCATATTATGCATTAAGGACATTATGCATTGTGTCCTTAAGGATGGCTCACAGACACCCAAAATGTGGGTCTGCAGCTAAAATCTCCATCTCTAGGCAATGGTCCTTACATCTACCCTACACTGCTGGGGAACTTCAAGGTGTAATTCTTAACACTTCCTTTCCCAACTCCCCCACTCATTCCTCCACCCATGCCTGTCCCCACTGAATCAGCTCCACAGCCACTGTCATCTCTCACCCAACAACAACAATCAGACAGGATTCTTCAAAGTGCAAGTGAGAGAGTGTAACTCCCTGTGAGATTCTAAAGCCGGAAGTTTACACTAAGGACTGTAACAAAGCTCCTAATCTAAAAAGTAAAGTATAAACTCCTGAATGAGACTTGTTCTTTTTTACGGATACATTGTCTTGGGGTTTCTATTGCTGGGAAGAGACACCATGACCACAGCAACTCTTATAAAGAAAAACATTTAACAGGGGCTGGCTTACAGTTCAGAGGTTCAGTCCATTATCATCATTGCAGGAAGCATGGCAGTGGGCAGACAGACAAGGTGCTGGAGAAGGAGACAAAAGGCCTACATCCAGATCTGCAGGTACCAGAAGAGAGAGTAAGTCACCGGGCCTGTCTTGAGCTTCTGAAACCTCAAAGTCCAGCCCCACTCACACACTTCCTCCAGTTAGGCCATACCTATTCCAACAAGGTCACATGTCCTAATCCTTTCAAATAATGCCACTCCCTATAAATCAATGTGGGCCATTTTCATCCAGACTATAACTTGTCTTATGAAATTAAATATCTGTATGCCCTTTGGGATGGTTTGCCTATCTGTCACCTCCCAAACCTATGTTGGAATTTGACTGACAATGTAACAGTATTGAAAAGTAGACTTCGGTCTGCCTCATGAATAGATCAATACAGTTACAGCAGGAGATGGCTCATTAGCATGGGACTGGGTTCTTGATAGAAGTCAAGTTCAAGTTGCAGTTTGTCTCTCTAACCCTCTCTGTCCTTTTGTGGTGAGATGATTGAAGGCTCTAGCCAGATGCCAGCTCCTTGAGGTTGAATTACTCACACTCCAGAGCTAGGAATCAATACATTTTTGTTTGTGAGTTAGCAAGACAGATCAGCAGATAAAGGCATTCGCCACCAAGCCTGATAGGGAAATCCAATCATATTGAACCTAAAGAGTGAAAGAAAAGAACAGACTCCTTCAAGTTGTCTTCTGACCTCCACACGTATTCTGTTACATACCTATGCACGTGTGTACAAAGGATAGATAAATAAATAAATAAATAAATGTAATTTTTTTTTTTTTTGGTTCTTTGAGACAGGGTTTCTCTGTGTAGCCCTGGCTGTCCTGGAACTCACTCTGTAGACCAGGCTGGCCTTGAACTCAGAAATCCGCCTGTCTCTGCCTCCCAAGTGCTGGGATTAAAGGCGTGTGCCACCACTGCTGCAAATGTAAAATATTTTTTCTATTCATTACAAATTAACCAGTCTGTGATACTCTGTCACAGTAGCACAAAAGGGATGAAGACACCTTGTATAACACCAACCTGAGCAACACATAAATATTCCCAGCATTCTAGAGAGCTCCTGCCCCAGCCACACCCTCTTCACAGATTACATTAGTGTGGCCTTTATTACATTAGATTAGTTTTGTCTGCTCCTGACCACCAGATGCGTTAGCTCATAAAGATTAAGAATATGTTTTAACTTAAAGCAAGTTACTCACATGTTCCCACAAGTTCATGATTAGGCCAGCTTTAAGCTGGGGAACCTTCTGAAGTCATCAGAACCCAGGTATTCAGTTCTAGTAAAAAGGAAATGCCCACAGCCCTCCTTCCGGGTTTGGCTGTTCCTTTGACCTGTTTCTCGGTATTAAGATGACATAAAGGCTCTCCTCCTGGGCTTTCAGCCACCTGCTATAGAGATCAGTCAGTTTGAGCAAAGCGCCCAGCAGAAGGCCCCAGCAGAGGAGGTCCCCTCTTTGGGCATGTCTCACTAGGAGCACTGTTATTACAAGGGTTAGTGATCAGCAGGCTGGATTATGGCAAGGCAGCTGAAAGCCAGACGAATTCTCTCTTTACTGACTCGGCACCATGTCACTCTGGAGGACAGCTGTCATGTCTACATTCCAAAAATAGCCTGTCTCGATAACTAAAATCAGGGTCAGTTCCAATGAACAACCCAGGGAAGCCATGCCCCTGGAAGGCCCTCCTGAGAGCTTACTGTCACCTGACATCCAAAGAGACCTTCCCCCATGATGTGGCATTTCCTGGAGCTTGTGCAGACAGACAGCAGAGGCCATAGAAACTTCTTTGTGCTCATTGGGTCTCATTATCCCTCCCAAAGACAGAAAAAGAAACTCTTGGCCTAAAATTCTGTTTGACTAGGAATATTCTAGATGCTTCAGCCTAAGTCTTGAAAAACTGACAAAACCAGCAGAAACTACAGTGTCCTGTCCCTACCTGTCACCACAGCAGACAGCTGCTGAGCACATCAGCTGCACTGGTCTCCCCACACCTGCTAAAGTCAGGAGTTCACTTTTTGGCGTGATGCTTGGCTTTTGTAAGGCACTAAAATGATTGCAAATTGTTATCATGAAGGAATCCCCACAAATCACAGATTTTGCTTGCTGAACAAGGAGAAAGAAAAATGACTGGTTTGGTTTTTGTTTGTTTGTTTGTTTTGTTTTTTCATTCTGAAATGAGGTCGAGCTGTGTAGGAGAGTTGTAAAAAAAAAAAAGGTAAGAAATCTGGGAAAAATCACCACCATCTCAAATTCTTTTTGATAGACTAAATCAGATGACCTAAAGGGGAAAAAAATACACCTTCAGAAGATCTAACCACCTCTGAGTGCATCTTCTCTTCCTTACTATAACTAAAATTCTCTTGAAACTCATTCTAGCAAATCTCACTTAACCTGACAATGATGCAACTAACAGAAACATCCAGATCCTCTGATGGGTGGGAGAGTGAATCCAGATATGCTAAGAGTTAGTTTTCATTGTCAACCTGATATAATCTAGAGTCATCTGGGAAGAGGCCACTTAAAGTAAGGAAATACCCAAGTCAGATTGGCCTGTGGCTATGTCTGTGAGATTTTCCTGACTGATAACTGCTGTGGGAGGGTCCGGCCCACTGTAGGTGGCACCATCCCTTACGCAGATGGGTCTGAGATGTAGAACAAAAGCGAGTTGACCATCAGCCAGGGAACAAGCCAATAAACAGAGTTCCTTCATGGTTTCTGCTACAATGTCAAAGCTTACTTGCTCACTTTCCTCAATGGTAAACTGTGAACTGGAATTTCAAGCTAAAATAAATTCTGTCCTTCCCAGTTGCTTCTTGTCATGGTGTTTATCATAGCAACAGAAGCAAACTAGAACACCAGCCATGCCAGACAGCTTCCCTATATTCTTTCTTCTCTAGTGACAGTGGAAGTTGGGAGGAAGCCGTCATCTCAGATCTCAACTCCGAGCCATGCATGTGCACCAAGAGCCAGCCTCAGAGAGAAGAGAAATGATGGCAGAGCTTGTCAGCTGCTACTTTTACACATTCTCATATTTCTCCTCACAGAAGGCTCTTGGGTTTGCTCAGGAATTGTGCTTGTCTGTACAGCTATAACAAAACAGCACAGGCCAGATTATTTATAAACAAAAGGAAATTATTGTTTGTAGTTCCGAGACTGGAACGTCTAGGATCAAGGCAACAGAAGATTCAGTGTTGTTAGAGGGCTGATCTCTGCTTCCATGATGGCTTCTTGTCACTGCATCCTTATACAGAAGGGCTGCAGGGACCAAAGGGACCAAAACGCACCAGGAAGGACAGCTCCCCTGCACTTATTTGGTAGGGTCATTAACTCCATTGATTTAGCCTCCTTTTAAAGGCTCCGGTTCTTACTACTTTACTCCTATCGGACTGGTGATTAAGTTCATGAGGAACAGTTCAGACCACAGCACGGATGCAGGGGCTTCACATCAGACCAAGAGCCTGAGTCCAACTGGGAGCCCCCAGGAAGAGGCCTACCTGAAACTATCCACACCAATCCATGGCATGTGGAATATCTAACCCCTGTGCTATAAAAGTTACACAATCTGTGACTTTTAACATTTGTTCAGCATATTTAAGGAGCTAGAGTAGGACCTTGGGCTTTGTAAAAAAGTAAATAATTATTGATAACAGAGCCTGGACTTCGACTCCACCTCTTCCCTCTCTCCTTTCCCAGGCACCTTCTCAAGAGCCATGGCTGCATCCTGCCTGTTGATCTCACCTCCTCAGGAGTCTCATTCATCCATTACGCCTCCTTTCAGCAACATTTTCTACGGTCCCAGCTTATAGGCATTCCAAATTCCTCCGTCACACAGAAATATACTTCCACCACTCCTATCTAAGTAAAAGGCAGTAATTCCCCTCTAATGCATCAATGCAGAGTCAGCATCCTCTCCCACCTGGAGCTTCCTATGGGGTCAGCAGCATCTCACACAGAGGCCACTTCTTACACCTTGAAGTTCTTTCAGCTGGTTTCAGCTGGCCCATACCCCCCACACACACGCACACACACACACCACATGCATACACACATGCACACACACATGGACACACACACATACACACACATACACACGCACAGAGAGAGAGAGAGAGAAAGAGAGAGAGAGAGTGTCAGTCTTCCGTCTTCTATCTTTTCGGCAGCTCACAGCAGACATGGCTATAAGATATTCCCTTTTCTTTTGAGCTGACCCTAGCCCGAGTGGCTCTTAAATAGCCATATTTACACACTATGGTCCCATAGCCACCTTCCAAAGTTAAACAAAAAAGTCACCGGATTATTTCTCCTGAGAAATTAGATTTAGGGCTCAGGGGAGGCCAACAGGATAGTGATGTCAACGGAGAACCAGGCATTTACTGTAGGTAAGATATCAGAGGGAGAGGCTGCTTAGACTGGAAATGGGCGAAGCTTTGCTTAAGACATGAGGAAACTTGTGCACTCACAGAACTTCAGGTTGCTAGTTCTAGAACTCTGGGTACCTCACTATTCTATTTCTCTTGCCCCCATGACTTCCCTCAAAGTATGTATTTTCCTGAGCTAGCTTGACTCAGCTCCCATGGTATGAAACCCAAGGACCTTGAGTAGCCCAGCACTTCCTTCCTTGTGCTCGACCATCTGCTCTCCCCTAGCCACAAGGATTGCAGAATCCCATCCTTTAACCGCTATTCCCTTCTAGGACTTCTTTTGGTCATGTCTATACTTTTAACTACAATGTGGGGTAGACAACACCATAACTAAGTAACCTGGCCACATCTAATCTACAGGCTCCCAACTTCCAAATACTGCTGATCTTCACCCATGTGTCTCCTAAACCCTACAGTGAATAACCTCAAGGCTGAACTCAAAGCTATGCGTTCATTGATACTTTGTAGAATCAAACCACCAATCACTACATCTCTGAGGTCCGAGTCCAGTTTCACTTCTCCATCTTCCTCTCGCCACAGCGAGGACAACCTGTGTCTCCACGGTACATCTGCGTGCATCGTGAACGCGCCCTCCCTACTCAGTCATCAGCATCTTACGTGGCTTCTGCATCTCCTAACACTTCGATCTTTTCTTCCTAAAATTCAATCCGTCCCGGCTAGACGCAGCTGAAGCATTTCAGAGCAATGATCTGTTGATTTCATCCCTATGTATTCTTCCAGTGTCATCTTTTACCATGTCCTAAGGAAGCACTGAGATCTGTCCAGACTGAACAACTTTCAGTTTCCTGACTCCACATCTTATGACCACCCCTCCCTACAAGCCTGCCCACCCATCTTCAAAGGTCATCTCCAACTAACTCAGCTCAGCTGCCCATATTCCAGGCAGCCATCCATAGGTGTCATCTATCAACCCTGTCAGATTAGGGTTAAGCTTCTGTGCCTCCACATACCTCTTACGTTCTATGGCCTTCTGATGGCATTTCGTCAATATCCACTTGTGTCTCCTCTTCATGACCACAGGCTTAGGGGAAAAGGATTGGGTATCTCTCTAGTGTAGTCATACAAAGCTTAGTGGCAGGGCTACGTTCTGAGAAATCCATTTTGAGGTGATCTTGTGGGACAGCACCAAGGTGTGTTTACACAAAGTAAGGCAGCTATGATGCTACTAAGCAATAACATTTTATGAGACCACTGCCATAGATGTCGCTTGTCATTGACTAAGATGTCACTATGTGCTATGTGACTGTTTTATACTCATGGTGCCTGCCAGTGGGGCGAAAAAGCCATTTGGATATATCATACTGAACCATCTACGGGAGCCAGGGAAAGAAAACACTGAATAAGCTTGCAAACCAGTGCATCCTTCTATTCTGCCACCACACTGTCCATGAGAAGCTGGGTGTTTTCTGGCCTCGGTGGCTAGAGCTTTGTGACCTTTCTTGCTCTTGCATGAGTCTCCTCAAGGAGGCTCTTCTCTAGGAGTCTGCATTTGCCTGTGTTGACTCAGAACTTTAGAATTCCAGGAAAGGTGCTGGCCACCACCTAGCCAAGTCTCCATAGCTATTGTGACTCAGAAAAAAACACACGGTATCAGCTCTCACAAAACCGGAGGTGGTAAAGGCTTAATGACAAGGAGTCCTGTTTAGCTCCTTCTCAGGAATTCTGAGGTGATCCCCAACTAGACACTAATATTCTTGTGTGATTTCCTGCTCTCTCTCTTTTTTTTTTCATATTTTATTTACATTTCAAATGTTTCAGATGTCCCCTTTGGAACCTCCCCATTGGTTCTGGTAACTTTCTAACCAGGGGCACATAGTGAAGGTGAAAGGGTGTCCCGCCAGCTCACTGTGTCTAGCTTTGACCAAGCCAACTGTACTGTTGTGAAGCCCAAGTAACAAGCCTCTGAGAGTGTCCTCCTAAGCAACCAGGAACTGAAGCCCTTGGGCTCAAGGCCAATGAGAAACTGAACAATGCAGCAACCACATAATCCTGGATGTAGACCTTTCTCTGGCTGAGCTGTGGATAACACACACACACCCCCCTTCACCTTAGAAACACTGATTTCGGCCTCCCTGGACTCCCAGAGCAGACCCACAGTGCCTGACAGAGAGCGCCAGAAATGGAACTTTTACTTAGAGCAGCTCGCTTTGCAAGAATATCTAATTCCATTCCCCTTTAAGCTCACTGCAAGTCTAACAACTGGAGAAAATGAAAAGAAAAAAGGAAAATCTACATTCTAGTTCTTGCAGACTGACAGGACCTCATCATCAACTGCTCGTCCAACAGCAGAGCAGTCTCATGCTAAAACTAATGCAAAAAATAAATAAATAAATAAATTAGATGGCATTAAAAGAAGGGTGAAAGGGAAGGAAAGTTGAACCTTTAGAGAGGCCCTAGAGAAAATGAGCAAGCTCTGCTGCTTTATTTAACTTCTAAATCTTGTTGAATTTTGCTGGATGCATGTTAGCGTTCACGGTTCATTTACTTTTATTCTGACTTCTACAACGCAATCGCCCGGTGAGCTCTGATAAATGACTGAAAATCCTGCTTGACTCCAATAAAGAAATTAGCATGTTAATCTTAAAACTCTACCCATAGAAATAAATGAAAGCCTGCCTTCAAAACCAGCTTCCACATCCCGAAAAGGGCCCTTCCCAGTCCCTACACCCTCCCCACCTCACTGGTTCCTCTGCTCTGGCTGGGTTATTAGGCCTGGCATCTTCTAATGTAGTTTAGATCTAGCTTCCTTGTGAAAGCAAACAGAAGCTGCCCCAGGGCTCTTTATGTTCCCTCATTTACATTCCTCCTTGCCAAGGGTCAGGGCTGTCAGAGTAGGTAGCAGCTGGTCAAGCTCAGCCCAGCATGCCTTATCTACCCGCACAGTGTTTTCCTGCCTCGGAACAAGCCAGCAAGGATTTCTCTAAAATTACAGATGGAAATACATGTTCACAAACCTGAAATATTAAAAATGAAGTCTGAGAGTTCGACCAAGAACTTTGGCAGCCAGTATACAAGAGCCCACAAAGCTCACAAAGAGGGTGTAGGTGTGAGGACATTGACCATCCATACAACCTATGGAATGTAGAAAAAGAAAGGCCACTGAGATAGTTTGTGTGTTAGTCACCCAGAAGGCAACTCTAGGAACAGCTCATTGTACATTGCACATGCTTTCTGTGAAAGCAGTTAGTGTATAGCCTGGTACCAGCCTTCAGCTAAGAGTAAATTCAGTTTCATATGTCCAAAGAATTCAGAAGCAGGCAGGCCAGACTCCTCCTTCCATTATCCTGGTGATCTCAGCTAGCCTCAGAATCAAACAGCAGGCAATCCCCAAGGAAATTGTATGGAAGGAACCAGTAACTACAGACTGAGGCAGAGCCTGGAGGGGAAGAAGGCTAACACACACACACACACACACACACACAAACACACAGACACTCCCACACCCACATATACATGCAAACACAAGCGCACGCATGCATACGCACGTGCATGCACACACATACACACACAGACACTCACACACGCACATGTACACGCACACACTCATGCACACATGCGCACATGTGTGCACATGCAAACACACATACCCCACTGCCTTCTTTTAAGCTCTTTATCTCCTCAAGTCAGAACACCCAAGATTTGCAGCTCATCAATGGCCTAAGATTTTCCACCTCAAAGGATGACAATCCTCAAGAGATTAATTGTTCTCTTAAGACCGCACAGAAAAACTGCTGAAATCATTGAGGGTCTGCCTTCCTGTGGGCATCGAGAGAAATGTTCTCAAGGATGTGATAGGAAGTGCTTGTTTTAAAAGGGAGAGGAATGAAATACCATGCAGGAGACTAACCTCTGGGCTCCCACTTTGTTAGTGATCACTGATTTAAAATATAAGAATGATAACCAGAAAGAAAAAGACATTTATCAAATGTATTTATCAAGTATCAGTAAGTCTTGGCTCAGCTAGTAAGTCAGCCATCGTAGGTAATCATTGAACACAGAAGGATCTGTGGAAGTACACAAGCCACCAAATAGATAATGGTACCCAGTACACACATAGTGGCCGATAGCTCAGTGTGTTCTCATGTGACTTATCGTCTGATCCTCTACCAACCCCATAAGTCAAGCAGGAAAGGGAAGACTTGACAAAGGCAGCCACAGAGATCTAGATCAGTTGACTTGCACACCTTGACAGAGCCAACTCAAAGTTACTTAAAACACCGATGTTCAAATATGTCTCTTCCAGTTTCTTCACACCTTACAGCATACTGGGGAGGTAAAACATAAACCCTATGCGTGAGATGTGAGGAGCAGATGAAACAGAGTCTGTAGTCACAGGCCACAGGCCAACCCTCCTTACTTCTAAGCAGTACGGCCTCTTCTTGGGGAAGTCAAGATGGATATTATTAAGTTACAATGTGCATCCATTTCTTCGTTTGCCAAGTACAGATGATGCAACCAAGGCACAGGGTTGGTGTGAGGATCAGGAATAAGGCTCTGACCACAGTGCCTGGCACAGAGTGAGAGGCTCAAGAAGTGAGCCAACATGAAGGACTGATCAGGAGAGCCATTTGAGGATGATCAGGAGAATGTCTGATTTTTACAGATGAGGAGCAAATAAAATTGAGTTTAACTACGTGCCAAGTGCATGGTGGGGTTGCTCAGAACATACTGTCCCTGAATATGATGTCCAGAACATACATACTGTCCCCCGAATGTAGCTCCTTGGCACCCTAAGTACTTTAATTAGAGAATGCCACAAAAGCAGTCATCTCTGCTGCTTTCTCCCATCTCTCTCTGCACCTGCTCCTCTGAAGCATGGCTATAACACTTCAGAAGGATTTCTCAGACCTTTTTGGAGGTCATGAGACCCACCTGTGAGCCTTGCCTTCACTACACTAAGAAGGGAGGCATTCCCCCAAAGACACAGGCAACAGAGTGGTTAGGCAGGCCTTCCTCAGTCTCCTCCAGTTAACACCATTAAATCTTATCCAGTTTCCTAGTCATGTTTCTCCATGACCTTCCTCCACTCTTCATCAAGCTTAGCATAAAAACAGCTTTAGGTGTTGCTTTGAGTCTTCATTTCTTCATGAAAGTTGGCATCTTATACAAAAATCATTACATAGACATGGGCATTTTTATCTTGTCCATCTGTCTTGTCATGAGCACCTCAGATACAGTGGGCAGGGAAAAAGTTTCCTTCCCTATACTATGAGTTTCCTATTGTGGCTGCAACAAATCACCGTAAGTGGCTCCAAAATGGCACAGACATCATCTTACTGTTCTAGAGGTCTGTCTTAGTTAGGGTTTTATTGCACCCATGGTGTTTTACAGGCACCATGACCACGGCAACTCTTAAAGGACAACACTTAATTGGGGGTGACTTATGGGTTCAGCAGTTCAGACCATTATCATCAAGGCAAAGCCTGGCAGTGTCCAGACAGGCATGGTGCAGGAGGAGCAGAGAGTTCTATATCTTCATCTGAAGGCAGCTAGAAAAAGACTGACTTCCAGGCAGCTAGGACTAGAACCTTAAAGCTGAAGCCCACAGTGACACACCTACTCCAACAAGGCCACACCTCCTAATAGTGCCACTCCCTGGGCCAAGCATATTCAAACCATCACAAGATCAGAGGTCTAACAGGGTCCAGCTGGGCTGAAATCAAGTGTTGGCATCATTACCTTCCTTCTGGAGTTTGTAAGAATCCTCTGGCCGCACTTCTGAGCTTCTCCTCCGTTCTTGGCTCCTGGCTCCTTTTGCTGTCCTGAAAGAGTACCATTCCAACCTCGGCTCCTTTAGCTCCCTCCTCTTCCTGTTTCCCTCATCAGCCCTCCTCCCTGGGCCTAAGTGCCTCCCTCTTACAATGAGCACATGATGATGACACTGAGTGTCACAGGACACCTCCCTGTGATGGTTGTTATTGGTTGTCAACTTGACTACATCTGGAATTCACTAACACCTCCCCCACCCCCACCCCCCCAAAAATTGGACACACCTGTGAGGGATTTTTGCTTAATCATTTGAATTGGAAAGATTCACATCCAATTCAGATCTTTGAGGTGGGAAGGAACACTTTTAATAGAGATATTTTAAGGTGGGAAGACCCACCTCTAATCTGGGCCACACCTTCTGCTGGAAGCCTATATAAAGGAAACAGAAGATGAAAGCTCTCTCTCTCTTTGCCTGCTTGCTCTTGCCCTCACTACAAAGTCCATTCCTTCACTAGCATTAATGCCTATTTCTTCAGGATCCTAGTATACACTGAAGAACAACTAAGACATCCAGCCTTGTGAATGGAACAGCCGCTGAATTCTTGGATCTTCCATTTATAGGCAGCCACCATTGGATTAGGTGGCACACAACCCATAAGTCATTCCAATAAATCCCCTTTCAAAATGGAGAGAGAGAGATTCATTCTCTATGTTCTGTTACTCTAGAGAACCCTGATTAATAGACTGCCCTATCTCAGGATCCTTATCATCCTATCTGCTGATCCTTCTTCTGTAGGTAACATGACCTCATACACACTCCAAAGATTGAGAAGTAGACATCTTTGGGGGATCCTTATGAGTCTACCAGTATACAACAGAAGCAAGGAGCTTAGAGGTATAGATATTCAAATGCCTTGGATCTGATCATCATACCCTGCATCTTCGTCCCTAAACAGCCTATAGTATCCCAGGTGTGAACAGAAAGGATTCACAAACTATGAAGTAAAACAGACATTTAAAAAGATTACCAATCCTAGTTTGTCCCTTGAGGCCTGGAGAGAAGACAAAGTGCTGGGAAAGGGTGGTCACAGAGTTGGGACATTTATCTCAACTAAGCAAGGAAGAGAAAGCTCACAACTCATCACACAATGATACAACTAGAGTGTCAGGCCATGTCACCTTAAAGAGTGTTCCTTTAACATACAGATTTTTTGAGAAACTGCAGGTCTAGGAAAGGCTCTGGAGCTGGGATTTCTTTACTGAGGGGATTTTATATCTCTAAAGGAAGTCTCTCATATGGATTCCAGAGAAGACTAGGGCTGGAAATCAAAGACCTGAAGCTATAAAAAGCTTTCATGTTTGCTTCCTCCTTTTGTTCTCTCAACCAGGATGAGAAGGGGGTCTACAAATCATCAGAAACTCTCATCAAAGGGGAAGGCTCAGGCTTAAACCTACACAGCAAATCTTGCCCCTACATTGTATTTTTCTTGGCCCATAAGGACACCACCATCGGCGTTCTTCTTTCTGTGACTCACTTGAAGATGTGCCTTAGGCCTGGATGCACAGCTATGATTCTAAGAACTGCCTCTTTCTTTGGGTCTGTCCTGTGTGTGTATGAGGCATACACACAGCAAACTTCTGTTGGGTTTTTTCCTTGTTAATCTGTCTTTTTCAGTACTGGAAGCTGTCCCAGTTTAGAAATGGGCAAGGCAGAAGGAAGCTTATTTCCCCACCGTGCACTATACTGGCCACTAGTGTGTGCTTCATTTATGATGAAAAAGGACATTTTGATGAAAAAGTTAAAAATACTGATGGACCATTATGATTAGTAGCTAGAAAACAACAGGGAGACAAACAACCAGAAAATGTTAGAGAGGAACATGTAGGCCTTATTGTGAAAAGCCACATCAAAGCAGAGGTACTTTAGGCTATACAAAGCTGTTGATTGTGCTGTCTTACTAAATTAGTGGATGTAGATCCTCCTTCAGTAACCATGACTCCACCAGCATTATGTAGTGAGTTGGCTTGGCTTCAAGTACCAGGCATGGTTTCCCCTAGTTGAGTGCGTTTTAAGTCCAATTAAAGAGCTGTTGGTCGCCACCAAGAATACTTGTATTTTTGTCCTCTATTTTATGTCCTCAAACACAACTTTCCCTTTATTCTTTAAAAAGTGTTTATGCAGCCAGGCAGTGGTGGCGCATGCCTTTAATCCCAGGACTTGGGAGGCAGGCGGATTTCTGAGTTCAAGGCCAGCCTGGTCTACAGAGTGAGTTCCAGGATAGCCAGGGCTACACAGAGAAACCCTGTCTGGAAAAGAAAGAGAGAGAGAGAGAGAGAGAGAGAGAGAGAGAGACAGAGAGAGAGAGGAGTGTTCATGCTAACAGAATAACAAATTAGGTTTCTTTGAAAATAAATGGGGGGGGGGGGAATAGGGAGACAGGGGCGTGGGCATTACAGGACCCTAGAGAGAGACAGAAGAGGCAAGTATGTAGGTTTTAAACTTATTTCACATAAAGAATTATGAATGACATAATGCTCTGATGAGGTCAGTGATATTGAAGGCAATATCAGCCACAACTTAAAATTTTCCAGTGGCTTCTACAGCCTACAGGCAAAGGTTCTAAATGTAATGAGGCAGGGGTTCATCACAGCCATTTGGGACTTTTGAAGATTACTAATATATCATTTTTTTACCCCCTACAAGATTCTTATACTTACCCATGTTAACAATCACAGGCATATTCACAGTCCTCCTAAATTTGAGGATATATAAAAACATAACAAGAAATATTACTATTTAGAATAAAATGTATATTCTAGCCTGATGTATCTGTTTCTCCAGTTGGGTTGTCTTCCATCTTTTTTGTTCCTCACTTTGACCTACCAACTCCTTTAAATGCTCCATCCTACCCACGGTCAAAGAGATGTCTTCCCCCAGGTCATCACCCTGCTTGATACTGTGTCTTAGTTCACATTCTTCCTTTTTGTCCTTGCTGGGCACAACTATTTCACAGAGACAGTTCCTGTCAACAACTACCTCAGCTAAAGCTATGCCTGAACTGATTAACTAGTCCCTAATTTTGTCTTACACTGCATTTTAGGCCCCGATTTCCTTATCTTTTTAACTGTAAGCTTGTTACACATCTATCTCCCCACGCTGAAAAATAATAATTGATGTTATAAACATGTCAGTAAAAACTGTTTTATTTTGGCACACATGTGGTATACATACTCAGGCACATGCATCACACACACATTCACTAAAAATAATTGAAATTTGATTTTTTTGGGGAGGGGCTTTACTTATTCTGCTATTATGTCAAAACAAAACAAGGACTGGGGTGGAGGGGCGAGCAGGAATTGAATTATCCCTACAGTAGGATTTCTACATAGAACACTAAAATGATAGGTTATCTCTTTCTGTTCCATCTGTGCTGAAGCAAGTGCAGTTTTATGCTTTGGGGATACTTAATGGCCATATCCGTCAACAAGGCCAGTGAAGCAGCTCCCAGCCAGCATGCTCCCTAGTGATGGCAAGAATAAAGTAAGCATGTTAAAGCGTCAGTGAGGCTGTCTCTGACATGTGCATCTATTAGATGGTAACCTGGGTAAGATGTCAGATAAGCACACAATCAGTTCTCTTTCCTGCCTGAAAGACAATGGGCTTTCTCTGCAAAAGCGTTTCCTCTGTGTGTGGATCACAATGCAAACATATCAGCCAGAGAGAGGCACAGGCTGTCCTTAGCACGATGCTCTAAGTCAAGGGTTAAATGCCAGTCAGGGCAGGATAACCAGGCATGAGCTGAGAACCTGAGATTTAGAAATCTACTCAAATCCTTCAGGAATGCATCACCACTGAATGGCTGTCAGGAGCAGAACACAAGTGACGTCAGACCCTTAATTTAGAAAGGGGACGGAGAAGAATAGCTCCTACAGAGAGTCCGGCAAAATTGTTTAGGAGCCGAAAGTTAAATGGCTTTGGAAAACTTTCTCAGGCTCAAGTCTATGCAAATGAACCTGAATAAAGCAAACAAACCAGGAAACTAAACCCCTAAGCACAACTCTTCCACGTTATACCTATGTAAAAGGAAAACATCTCTGAAGGATGTCAGGGAATTTGGGCTCATGACTGAGCCATTCATCTTGAGAAAACATTTAGCCTTTGGAAAAGGGCATCATCTCCTGGACCAGAAGCAGATGGTGAACGCTGCTGCTTGACCTTTTCTTCTGCCTTCTTCTCAGCTGCCACCTCCCTCTGCTTTACAAATAGGAGGATGAGGCCAGTGGAGACTGAGGGAAAAGATCGGAGAAGAGCTGCCCCAACTCACCAACCTGCCCCTCTTCTTCCATACAGGATTGTCTCACCTAACCATGGCAGGGAAAGTGGCATCCAGGACAGATCAGAAGAAGCCAGGCAGTGACTGTTGGGAGGGAAGGGGGCAAATATCCATGACTGAGAAGGAAACTCATGGGTGTCATGCTTCTTCCATCGACAAAGGTTCCTCTGTAATGCACAGTAGAAGGACCACCAATGACAGGTCATACATTGTAGTCCTTCCTCCAGCTACACTGCCTGGTCCATAATGGTGCCTAATGCCAACTGTGGCAATGATCTCCATTTCCCCAAGGTGGCTGGATTGAGGTTAGTAAGAACTACAAGTTAGTCTTTCATAGTGGCATAAATCATGAGAGTTGCACGTCACGGGAATATTTGATCACATAATTCCCACATTGCTTGCATGGACTACAATTAAATATATGAAATTAGCAAGCAGAAAGACAACATAGGACAGATATAGATGCTGGTCTCTGCTGGAGAGGCCCGGATATAGCCCCATATCTAATTATTCTATTCTAACTATTATATGAGATATAACTATATATCTATTTCTAACACTAACTGTATCTAGTTCATTATCTGTTCTCCCTTCAAGTGTTCTATTCTTTCATATCTGAGGAGCTTGTATTATTAAGTTAACTGATATGGAAGACCTTGCCCACTATGGGATTCACCAGTCCCTAAGCAGAGAATCCTGAACTGCATCAGAGTGGAGAAATCAAGCTGAGAGCAAGCAAATAAGTGAGCACACATTCATTCATTTATTCTCTCCCTGCTCTTGACTGGGGATGTGATGTGACCACCTGTCTTCAGACATGTAACTGTGACTCCCCCACACTGATAACTGGAGACTGGAACTGTGAGATACAATCAACTCTCTCCATAACTTGCTCTGGTCAAATTAGTTTGTCATGCCAACAGAAATGAAACTATAACACCACCAAAAATAATAGTTTGTCCTTTTCTAAAACTATATGTAAGACTTATGAAATGCTTACAGGAAGACTTTCATAAGCCATATGAAATGCTTGCATTAAGATTTATATGATAATAATTAGAAGACTATGTCTTATGCAATCAATTGAAATTAACACTGGACATTTAATTCCTACCACAACCATGTAAATGATATAATCTTAGCAAAAGGCAATGTTACCAAACATGCATCACAACACTAACCACTTCAATAGTCATAGAAGTTTTCCTGGTAAAAAACTCGTAGTAGATTGGTAGTAGACTGTTCTACTGGCCTAGAATAGTTAAAACATTCTGAATTAACAATAAATATGTCTTTGAAAAGATTAAGCCATTTACCAGAAACAAGTTTGGTCCCACAGGATGAAATTGTGGGTAACAGAGAAATTTTAATTAAATACATTCTAGTGTTCCTGACAACACTGTCTCAACAAGTACTTCAGAACACCTAAGTACTTTGGGCTCACAAGCGTGTGGTTCCTCAAACCCCCTGTATGCCCCAATTTGCAGGGCCAAGGCAAACACAGCTATGCACCATTGAGTGGGTACAGGAAGATCAATTTCCAGCTTGTCCTACCATTATAGAAGCAATCCCTCCAAGGTTAGCATGGCCAGGGTTTCGGGCCATTAATATTCTTGAACTTCAAGCTTGAGATAGATTGACATTTTCAAAAAGCAACAGGTCATCTGCATTCTCAAACCCCTTACATTACAAGGAGGAAAAGGGTAAGTGTTCGTAGTGGAGGGGGTCATCCTGACCTTGGGGTGTTTCAATCAACAAAGACACGCTCCTTCAAGCAATTTAGATTACTGTGCCATAGGAAGCCACTCTAGTCCTACCTAGTCTCTTGTTTCACCATCATGGGCACTCTGAACCTCAACATCAAATAGTTTGCTTCCTCAAATGCTACAAAGAAGCCACAGATTTGGCGTGAACTACCAGCGGAAACAGCTTCAGTCACCATCATTACATGTCCCCGTTTGCCTGCTTTAGACACTAGTGCAATGTTCATGAAGTGAGCACTGGTGGTGTTGCAGGATATCGGATCACACTGTGACTCCTGAGATTGTGTTGTTTACTGAAAGAACTTGTTTCTGGTTATGGCGTTCTCAGCCCTTAGCACATAATCCCTCTGGCTGGAATATATACACACCCTTAGTACACACCTTTAATCCCAAACAATGAAGGTAAATTTAGTTTGTAGAAGCAGCCATGTTTGAATGTGACATCTAATTGAGTGACAGACAAACGGACAAATCAGAGAAAGATATGCCCAATTCTCACAAGAAGAGAGAAGAAAAGAAAGCTATTTGAGGGGCAGAGCAGAGAGAAGTGAAATGAGGCAGATTTACCAGGAAAGTTTTACAGACAGGTTGAGGAGAGACAAAACTAGACACAGGTGAAGACAGAATGAGCTAGAGAATGGGAAGGAGTCAGAAGAATAGAACAGATTGCCAGAGTTAGTTGGAGGCCAAATAATTGGAAGCCAAGAGCGAAGCAAGACTGAATCAATCAGCTTGGAGAGGAGTTTGAGCCAGAACAGCTGAGTAGAATCAGCCAGCCAGTGCCCAAACAGAACGAGAAAGGGTGAACTTATTCAGCAGTATGTCTCAGACACTGAAAACGTTCTAGGCTTAGATAAGATTGTACGAAAGCTAGAAGCTTACAGGACTGGCCCTAGGTTAGCAGATGAAGGCAGTAAGCCTCTAAGATGACAATTACATCATGTGAATAGAAACTGCAACATGGTGGGATATAGGGTTATCAGGGCAAGAGACAGGACCTTGTTTATATCTCTTTAACTGAGTCCTTTTTCCTAGTTACACTTTTTCATGCCTGACTTTAGAATAAAACTCACTTAAAAAAAACCAAAGGAGCTGGAGAAATGGCTCTGTGGATAAGAGCATTTGTTGCTCTTGCAGAAAACCTGGGTTCAGTTCCCATCAGCCACACAGTGGTTCATAATCATCTGTAACTTAAGTTCTAGGGAGATCTGATTCGTTCTTCTGGCCTCCACAGGCACCAAGTACACACAGAATGCACATGCAGGCCAAACATTTATACATATAAAAGAAAATAAATATTTTAGAAAATAAAACAAAATAAAGCACAACATTCAAATGAGCTTTTCTCAGGAAAGCTTTGGCCCTCAGTGCGGAAGGCAGAGCCACCCCGCACGGTTCATCATCACAGCAACAATCCTAATCTCAAGCCCCACCACTGCGACCACCATCTGTGACACTCCCTAGCTTTAGATTTACACGATGAAGAGCCAGAGGAAGGATCCTTTAAAAGATAATTTTTAAATTGGTATATTTACATTGTGGGAGTCGAGTTCAAAATTCAAGTCACATATGAGCAATTTTCACAGAGGGAGGAGTAGCCGGATGTTCAAATGCATTTGCCTCTCATTTTGAAGTAATTCATCTTTAAAATCTCTGTGAAAATCCTACAGAGTTGCCCAGAAAATGGCACCAACCATCTGTAAGTAAAAAACACCGGCTAGCTTTAGTATATATCACAGGTTCAAAGCACTTCGGCACGGGCAGATTGAACGTGTTATTAAAAGAATTTAACTGCAAGAAGAGCTCCCATAATTACACAGCAGCTGGTCTAATGTTGACAAAACAACTTTTAAAGGCTTTCAGAAGCCTTAAAGGCTAATCAATTAAAAAGGCATGAATAGTAATGCGTCCCCTATCCTGCACACTGCAAGTGACATCTCCTGAAATACAGTGAGGTTTCCATTCTGGAACAATCATGTCTTCTATCCTACAATTAAGCCGAATACGTGAATAAATTCAAGTTGTGTCTAGGTGAGATGATTATATCTAAAATAACTCCACAAAATCCAATTATAAACATGCAACCTAACGAGCATCTCCACAGTACAAAGTTATTACCAAAATGCCAACAGCTAGTGACAAGGTTTGTGCTTCAAAAGCAGGCAATGAAATAGTTTGGAAATGTTCTAGAAGCACAATGAATGCATGCGTGAATGATGGTTGGGATCAGCCTCTCCACTGCATGCAAGAACCGTGGCTTAATCCCACTGAAGCGCAGGAAAGCCCAAGCATCCTTGCAGAATGGCCTCCGAGGTTAGAACCTATGTGCTTCCTTCAAGATCCAAGGGAAAAGGAAGCCCGACCCCACAAAAAGCCTTCTCCAGACATTTCCACAAACTTGTAGTTTTCTTTTCTTTTTGTTCAATAAAGAAAAATATTTAATTGGGGTTAATTTACAGTTTCAGAGGTTCAGTCCATTACCATCATGGTGGGAAGCATGGCAGCTTCTAGATAGGCACAGTGCTAGAGGACCCAAGAGTTCTACATCCTAATCCGCAGACAGCAGAAGGGGCTTGGGTCCCACACTGAGCATAGCTTGAACATAGGAGACCTCAAAGCCTGCCCACAGTGACACACCCACTCCAACAAGGCCACATCTCCCAATAGTGTCACTCTCCATGGGCCAAGATGAGTCTATGGGGAGCCGTACCTACTCAAACCACCACATTTTGCTAGGTAAAAACAACAAAACACAGGAGGCTACATAAAGTATGGTCCCACCTATGTGCAATCCATAAAATAGGCACACATGTAACTTAGCAATAAATAGGAAATAGGAGAGATGTACAATGTGTAGTGATCCATGGTTTCTTTGGGATGGCAATAAAAACCTTCTGGGATTAGGTAGTAGCAATAGTTGTGCAAACTTCTAAACAAATATGCTTAAAAAAAATCTTCAAATAAGGTGAATTTTTCCAAATGAGTAAAATATACATACATACATACATACATACATACATACATTTTTGGATATATATCTTTTTTCTTTTATCTCTGAATCCCATTCAAAGAAGTTGAGAGGATCCCATATATTATAGGTCCCAACCCTTTATAGGACCTTTTCTATAAATATGAAACAATAAATATTTAGGCTTTGGGATGCAATGAATGTCTGACATGGCCACTGACCTCAGCTGTGGAGGTCAACAGCTACCATGTGTGACGTTTGAAACGAATGGGCACGGCTGAATTCTAATAAAACTTTACTCACACATGGCAGCAGCCAGATGGATTTGGCTGACCCATACAGTCCAAAGTGAACTCATGGGGCACGCATAGCTCCTGGCTCATCGGGTCTATTTAGTTATATGACCGAGTGTGGGAGCAAGACCACAGAAATATCAATCAAAAATACCTTTAAACACTTGCTCCAGCAAATTCCATTGTAGTGTGTCTGACAGGGGAAGTAAAGAGCAGTCTTCTTCCTATGCCAAAACCGGCACAGAGGCCAACCTCTTCGATCCTTTGCTATCCGAGGTGACTTTGGAATACAGTGTTTATTGCTACACAAATAACACCAATGTTCAACGCAGGGATTCTGAGATTGGGCTCCACGTATTTTAGTCACCTACTTGACTCTTGGTTGGATTGCTGGGACCCAATCCTGGCCATTTTAATATCCTGTGCTATTTACCACTCTCTTTCATAGCACCATCTCAATACACACATGGACTGTATTTCTGTAAAGGCACATAGTAGAGCTTCAGATAGTTTACCTTTATGTTTTAAAAACTAATAAGCACCTCAAGAATATGCTTATGAACCTACAAATGTCCTCATGCAATGGACCGAAGCCTTTCACAGAAGACTTCTACTCAGAACACTAGTAAAATGGCAGCTCCTGTTATTCTAAGATCTATTCGCTGGGATTTTATTCTCTTGCTCAAACAGTAGCAAAGCACTGAAGTAGGATAGTTTGTAATATCTGCATTAGAAAGAGGGTCCTTAAGACTGTCACAAAGAGCTGGGCAGTAGTGGCGCATGCCTTTAATCCCAGCACTCGGGAGGCAGAGGCAAGCGAATTTCTGAGTCCGAGGCCAACCTGGTCTACAGAGTGAGTTCCAGGACACCCAGGGCTACACAGAGAAACCCTGTCTCGAAAAAAAAAAAAAAGACTGTCACAATGATGTCATCTCCCTTCGTATCATCCTGCTTTTTCCTGTTGTTTCCCCATCGCTTGGTCACTAGTTGGCATAGTCCAGCCAACACCTCGAAGACTCAGTGGGTTCAGACGAAGGCAGGTGTATTTCAGAAGGACGGGACCTCATGTATAATAAACACTCACTGAAAGTAACCCAAAGCTCAGCTGTGGGGACTCAGCAGGGCAGAGGAAGTGTGGGCATCCACCCACCAGCCCAAGCTGAGGTCTCAAGTTAGGCCATGCTGTCATGTAAGCTAACATGTCTAGAGAGCAGACACCAGGCATGTGTAGCTACTTAAATTACATCACTTAAAGTGAAGTCAATTTATAGTCCAGTTTCTCCACTAGCCATGCTCCAACGCTCAGTGGTCACAGACAGCTATCATACGCAGAATACGTTGTTAGCGTAGAAGAGGATGGAAAGTCCTTCTGGACAGGGCTGGTGCGTCGGCCCATGGGTCCTTTATCACTCCTCATACCTCCGGCCAGCCCCTTACAGGACTCAACGGGTGCATACACTTTTCCACAGGTGCTCCTGGTATTCCTCCCCTCTGTGCCTCCGCAGAGGGCAGACAGGGGTGTGAAAAGATCCCCTGCTCATTCAAAACAACAGCGCACTGGGGTGTCTGCTTTGTTGTTTTATTTTGGTTCTGTTTCATTTTTGAAGCTTCTTTCAGGAAAATGAGAAACAAAACCCCTAGTTTGTTCCTTCATCAGTCAGGGTCCCCTACTTTCACCAGGTCACCAGAGACTGTCACACAGAAGGCAACAAGACTGGATTGGCATGTCCATTTTTTTTTTTTTTTCCTTTAAAAAAACTAAAAGTCAAAGAGAAGGTTGACAGAGGGAAACTTTCTCTAACCATTTTTTTCTGGGGTTAGAATCTTTTGTAGTATTTTAGGAGGCTCACTTAGTTTTAATTATCATGTTGCACCCCCCCCCCCAAATGCAGAATATTTTCAACTGTAAAAAGAAATATGACTCCAAAGTTCAAGGGAAAAATGGCAAAATGCTTGGAAGCTTTGGGTTTATCACCACTCAAGCAAATCTGCCCCTAGGTATCGGGACAAAGAATTTTTTTTAAGATAGAGTTAAATTGCCATGTCTCTAAAACCTAAGAACAAAAGAGAACGTTGCTAATAAATTAACTTTTTTCACAGTTACTTTGGAGAATGTGAAATTGTGAGAGGAACTAAATTCAAATTCCAGGCTACTTCCTGAAAGATACGATGACCTCCTAGAAATACTCCATAAAACCTTCGAAACATCTGTTCTGTTAACATAGGTGCTTAAAATTCCCCAAGCATCAGTTTCAAGTCACTACAAGGCAGGCACACCAGCTGCAAAGGCTGTTCTCAGGGCATTCTGTTGGGAGAGACTGAAGACTTGAACGAGCCCCAGTCTCGGCTGGCCAAGCAGGGATTCCACGACACACGCCGTGACCTAGACATGATTTCCTGGTGACCCTTCCACTAAGCACTGTTGTGTGTTTAACTCTGGTACCCTTTAACCAAACACCTCTCCCTAATTACGTGTAGCCCTCCAGATCTAGCCATCGGCACGAACCATTTAAAACTCACACTTCCCAAGGAGGTCTTCATCTCTTTGTGTCTACCAGCTCCGGCATCTCTCTATTCCTAAGGAGTAACCACTGTGTTTCTGACAGAAAGATCTGGTTTCTCTGCTCTTGTGGATTTACCACCATTTTGTGTCTTTTACAGACTGTAATAGTCCAAAAATTGTATCTGCAGCTCACATATCTCTCCCAAAGTCAATCTACTTTCCCACCCACCCACTCCATATCTCTGTCGGGAAGTTAACAGACACCTCAAGTCTATGGTGTCAAAGGCCATCTGAACCTCCCCCATCCCATTCTCTTTATAGCTCACCCTTCCTGGGATCAGTCCCCAAACCTTGGACCTTTCTTTGATTCTACTTATTCATTCATACCCCATGTCTTAGTCACCAGGAAATCTTATTCCACTCCTTCCAAAGAGTCAGTAAGTGCTCGTTCACCACCTCCTCCAAAACCACCCAGAGCTAGCCACACAGCTTGATTATTTCAGTAGCTTCAGCCCCCCTCCTTCCAACCTCCCACACCTATCACTGATTCTCACAGAAACTTGGGATTTCTTAAATCGTGCGTTTAATCGGGTCATTCCTCGGTTCAAAGCCCACCATGTAACGTGATAACCTCCAGAGTCTTGCAGCATAAACAGCCTACTCAATACATCTTAGAGCTTTGAGAGTTCTCCCTCTGGCTCACCTGACTTCCACCCTGATCTACTCAGAGAGTGAGCCAGGTATGCTGTCTCTATATATTTCTATCTAGATGATGTTGTATAACCAATATCTAAGACAATAGGATTGAACTTGAAAGGTTAATTGTGCTCATAGTCTATAAGATTTCAGTCAACAAGCACCTAAGCCCATTGCCTTAGAGCCGCGGTGATACACACCATAGTGAGAACACATGGTGGATACACACCATAGTGAG